>JAYESA010000009.1:27662334-28109834 GCA_036927795.1 Iris macrosiphon | reverse complement strand
TCTACGGAATTGGGTCGTGACATAGTGGTATCAGAGCACAGATTCAAAGTTCCTTAGACTTCGTGTTGGAAAAGTTCCTTTAACGATCAAATTCCTGTGCAAACTCTTGAACTCGCTAGGCCAAAATGAGATACGTTCATGCAATAAGTCCATAATACATTATGATCCTAATATAATTTACCTTCTTTTGAAGGAATGGCTCCAGCGCAATCTGCAGCGCAAACTCCGGACGAAACGCAAGGCCAAGAAAGTAGTTCGGATACTTCGGGAAGTTCAAAGAGCCAGCGAGCCGTGCCAAGCATCGATCCCGTCCAACGAATGTTGCAGATGTTGGAGGCAAACCAACAAAGGGACGAGGCTCGCTATGAACGGGCCGAGAAGCGGGCGGAAGAGAGTCAGCTCAAGTTTCAAGACAATATAGAAGCACGATTCTCAGTCCAACAGAAGCAGGTAGATACCCTGCAGCAGATCGTTCAGACTTTGGCATCCAACCAGTCCGCGGCAACGCCAGCGACTCCGGTGGAACAGCCCGTGCTTGAAGTAGAGACGCCGCAAATACCAAGGACGAGGGACGTGACTGCCTTCGACTTTGGCCACTTCAAGAAAGTCTGCAATACCCTATTCAACGGGACTGAGGACCCAGTCGTAGCTCTAGATTGGTTGGCCGAACTTGAAGATCACTTCGCTTTGCTAGAGGTCCCCGAAGATAAGCGCGTCTCCTGCGCGCAACTACAGCTCCGCCTCAACGCACACGATTGGTGGGACGTGCATCGACGATCTCTCCAATTTGATCACGGAGAGGAGGCGATCTCGTGGACGACTTTTCGTGCCGCGTTCGAAGAGGAGTTTGTACCCCCTCCAGTACAACGTCAAATGGAAAACGAGTTCGTGCAGCTGCGGCAAGGCAGCATGACAGTTAAGGAGTACTCCACCGAATTCAACCGACTCTCCAAATTCGCTAGGGCTTATTTACCTGATGCAGCGAGTCGAGCTAGAAGGTTTGAAGGTGGACTACGCCCTGCCATCCATTCGCACGTAGCCGTTCCTCAGTATCGTACGATGCGTGAAGTCATGAATTACGCCCTATCTCTCGAACCACTCTATCCTCACGTTCCTGCCGGCGCTGTGCATACCTACACTCACAAACGCCAAAGCAACGACAGAGGAAACAACGCTGCAAAGCGTCCGAATAATGGTGGCAAGCATGGAGAAAAGTTAGATAAAGTATGCCATTTCTGTAGGCGGCCTGGGCACGCAATAGATAAGTGCCGCCTGAAACTTGGGTTATGTTTAGTTTGCGGTGAAGCAAACCATACCGTTCGTGACTGTCCACTGAGCCGCCTTAACCGTCGTCCTGAACGAAATGCTCCCCAACGGTAGGTCCTATTCTTAAGTTTCGGGACAAAACTTCCAATTAGTTGGGTAGGATGTAGCGCCCCGTTCTCCCGGTGCGGAGAGCGCGGCTAAGAAACACAAGACGGTATCGTTCGATCGGGATAGATTGAATTAAGAACTCGTCCTCATTATGGATTTGTTTCTTCGGAATCGATTCCCATATTCAGTGGACTGCGCCCCAAGGATCGGCTTAGCGGCAGAGTCAGGAGGGACCTCTCCGCTGCTATCTTTTATTGCCTCGATTTTCGATGTCGCTTGTTGCTTTCGTGCTTTGAGTTGGCTTTGGGACTTGCTTGTTTTCTTGAACGGTTTTGATGGTTTTCATTATTTTCGTTCATTGACTTGCACTTCTATTCCGAGATTGGAAGGAGAGGAAGAAGTATTAATCGAGCTGTTCGTGTGCAGGTGAACGAGCAGTAGGCGGCTTGCGAGCGGAGTCGTGAAGCGCCTCTTTCCTTCTTCTTTCCAAAATCTAAGTGAGTGGCTACCAACCCGATTAGCTAGCCCTGCTTCCAAGCTGCACCCTTCTATGCCCCGATCAAACGATACCAAGTAATAATAAAAGAAACCAAGATAAAAGAGAATAGACTTGGTTCTTATGCTTGTCAATCAAATATGTGAACTGTTATCATACTGTATGCTAGTTCGTTCATAACTGTTCTATAAATTGTGCTAAGTATGGAACACCTTGTATGCGCTAAACTGTTCATAGAGGCTATGTTAAATAAATCATGCAATACCGACTGTCCCGTACTACTGTTTGCCTCAACTGCATGAACTGTTAACTTAGCAAAATGTACTGTTCGATCACGGACAACTTGTGCACAAGGTAACTGGTTTCTGCGGACGGTCGCTGGGGCACTGGCACCGATCCGGTCCGGACGGAACCCTACTGTATAGTCAACTGTACTAGACGGAATGGCTTGTAGCACCCACCGTACTTTCGCTGCAACCTATTCTCGTCTATGACTAGTGTCCTTTATGGCAAACGCCAGTGATCCATTGTATATTTAAACCTGTTGCATACTAACTTGTGTCTTCGTGGCAGGGAAGGCATGGTAAGTATTGTGCAGGTAATTCAGACGGTCAGGTAAAATCCACCTAACGGTGGCACATTTATTTCAGTAAATTCAATATGCTGCTTACTTGTAAATGAACTAAGGCAAGAGAGAAACCCACAAATATGCATGCTTCACTAAACAACGTGTTGATTGGTATAGTCAGGCTAGCTCGCCTTCACCAGCATGTTTTGATATGCTGACCCTCGTTGAAACAGGTTCTCCGCACCAAGGCGAACCAAGCGAGGAGCCGAAGTCGTCTACCCGATCCAGTCCAGCTGTTGGCGCATCTTCACCGCGCCCCTGTAGCCTTTTGAAGTCCGAAGCTGCAACTCTTCATACACAAATGCAGCTCCGTGGCAAAGCCGTCCTCCAGCCTGGAGGTCTTTATCGTTTTGAGTTTATAAAGGGATGTAATGTACATGACTGCTATCTCATTTTGAGTCAACCCTTTTGTAAGCCGTTCGGCATATTAGCTGACTCGTTCAAGAGTTTGTAATAGATGTTCATTATCAACAAAGAGAACTTTTCTATGTTTCAAATCTGTGTTTCAATTTATCTGCGTACTCTGAATATGTGCTTGCTATGCAAATCATTAAAGCCTTGTGCGGGCGCAACCCCAGGCCCGCACGGCGGTCATGATTCGGGGGACGCCTCAAGTGATTCTACGGAATTGGGTCGTGACAGTTGGGGAGTAGAGTTGGTACCTACATCCAGTTATAGTTGAGTGTGGGATAATTAAGTGAAGTTGTGTTGGATATATCATAGTGTATATAGAGTTTGAGTTGATTGGTGTTATCTTGGTGTTGGCATGGTGTGTAGTGTATGAGTTATTGTATTAGAGATCGCTAGGAGTATATGTGTATCAGTAACTGTGATAGATGATCAGTAACTGTGATAGATGTTAGTGTAGACACAGTGGTTGAAGTGTTTTGTGCACATGTGGGTGACTACACTAGAGAGTGTCTTGAGAGTGAATGAGGTAAAGTTTAGTTAGTGTATCAATAGGAGTATCAGTAACTGATGCTTGCTATGTGCAAGTGAGAGTAGACATGGCTCTTACGACATAAGGGTTAACTCACTATTTATATATATGAAACTAAGGGAGTATTAGATTGAGTTTCCTATCAATTTGGATTTTTTTTTTACACCATCAAACTCCAACTCACTTTTTTTTAGATATCTCTAACATATATTAAAAAGAACTAAAATATGTTAAGTTATTCATAGAATGTTTTAATAATTATTAACTTATAATGTATCATATAAAAATGATGGGAATTGGGCTTTTTTAGGTCAGGCATAACTGCATCAAGCACCCTCCCATACATTGAAAAAATCATGCAAGGACTTGCCTTCTTAAAAAATAAAAAATAAAGTGATTTTAAAAAAATAGTTACTTTTTTGTTTTATTTTTTAAGTTTGTATGTTTTAAGTTATAATGTAATATAAACTACATGAATTTTATGATGTAATTGATTTTAAAAGAGAGTAATGTAATGTAATCAAGCTTACAATCACGATTGTATTGCATCCAAATATTTTTGGTCTACCAAACATCCAAATTAGATTGACAACGAAATATCAATTATATTAAATTGTTCAAACCTGCAAACCAAACGGGTACTTTATTTGAAATAAAAATTAGTATAGGGAAATTGATTAAACTAAGATAGTTAATTAGTAATAAATAATTTAGGGAAATTTAGAACTAATAATTATATAATTAGTATTTAATGAAACTTATTTAGTAATTTAAATAAATTAGATTGGAAAAGATTAATAACCAATATTGGTAATAATAACAACAATAACATTAATAGTTTTAATACTGATAAAATTCTTAATGTCGGCAATAACAATCTTCATAATTATAATATTAATAATTATAATAATAAATAATAAAATGAATAATACAATTTAAAAAATGACGTCCACCTCTGACGTCGGCGCCGCCGCAAACGTCTCCTCCTCCTCCTCCTCCTCCTCCTCCTCCGCTGAGCCCTCCCCCCTCCCTCCCCTAAATCTAAAATGTTTTGGCCGACCGACTCTAATGTTACTGTTTTAATTAATTAATATTTCCAAAAGTTTGAACGTAGGTAAATAAATTAATATTACATAGTACCTCTCTTAACCAGGTACAGGTCTGATTCAAGATAGACTGAACGAAAAATAGGACAAATATGTAAAATATGCAACCATTAATATAAAATAGTTGTTGTGTAGTGGTTATTATGGTAGACTTCCAAGTAAAAAATCGTGGTTCAATTATTAATGGCATTTTTTTTAACATTATGTATGGCTCTTATTTTAGATACTCAGGGCTGGTCCTCCTCTTAAAATGCATGTTAAGATGGGTTATAACTATCCCATGACGACTATCCAGGATGCACGGATGAAGAGGGCCGGAAAAAAAATTTATTTTAAACATATATATTCATATAATATTATATCTAAAATACAACTAGTATGTATCATGGACCTCTCTCAATATAAAATAATTGTGGTGTAGTGTTTATTATTAAACTTGTATACTAGAGAACCTAGTTTCAAATTTTTGTGGCAATATTTTTACAATTTATCTTTATTTTAGTTATTTAAAAAAATTTATATTATATATGAGGAATCCATTTTGAAAGTTCGTGAGCAGATCTACCGTCTCCTATTTCTGTTCTATATTTCTGTCTGCTCTTTATTACATGTGAATTTTTTTCTTTTTAATACAGACTTGAACCCATATGAATTGAAACAAAAATATGAAACATAATTAACGAGACAGCAGATATGCTCTACATGAACCACAGCACAGTGATAATAGTTGGTTGTACATAATGCACAAATGTGGAACACTAATGCACAAATGTGGACCCCCTAGCGACTACTTCCCGGTAAAGATGAGCACAAAAAAGCTGCAACGCTGCTCTGCTGCCTCTCCATCTGGCTCTTGCCAACCTGGCAATGAGCATACGAAATTTGTAGCCAATGTTGCGAAGTTGGAATTATAGTTGTGTAGCCTGGATTGATTATATCGTCAGTTTCGATTATGATCAGGTCATCACCAACCGCAATTAGCTTAGAGTCACTAACACGAGAATTATATATCCATCGTATTAAACGATATTATCCCAATTACTCAGGTTGGGATCCGGAGAGAGAGAGAGAGAGAGTCGTGACAGCAGAGCAGAGCTAACCATTCTATTATGTGAAAATGAAAATTCTATAACATGTATTTGAATTTTAGTATTATTCTTCTTCTTAGACCGCATGAACATATTTAAAAATACAAATAGAATACGACTGACTAGGAATACAAGGAAGACTAAAAATATAAGAAAATATGTACTAATTTAAGGAACAATAACACATAGGGATAAATTTTTTAAAATATATAAAAAAATTGTGAGGGCAGCGGAGTACAAATTTGTCTATGTAGCTCCGTCCATGTATGGCAGAACTTGGAGGTGGAGACCGGTTTTGTAAAGTTCGGGTGTTTGGTTCAAGTCAAATGTAGGAGCATGGGTGAGATGAGCTATAGTTCCATATGGGTTCGATTCCACATGGCAACAACATTTATAACAAATTAAGACTCTTTTTTCAACAAATCTTTTATGTGTATAATATACCTGTAAGTTATTATATTTCTTTAATGTGGCTTGAAAATGACTAAAAAAACGAGATGTCTATCGTTTTTATATCCTCCATTATTCACTAAAATTTCACGGAATAAACTAATTTTAAAACTACCTTTATCTAAAAAAATATTGAAGAAAGTAATAAAATTTTTTTTTATCTCTTTGTTTCAGCACATTACGAAAGAAAATAATTTAAAGTCTAACTTTATCTAAACATTACGAAAAAGAAAAAAATTATTTAAAAACTAACTTTAGCTATTTGCTTAAACCTAACTTTTTGATAATTAGGAAGGAATATGAGGGGTTTTATATCTCATTGTTGTGAGAAAGTAATTACCAATGTTCCCCTCCGAAATAGTTTTACTTTTCCAGGAATGTTGTTTGAATATTTTGTTTGGACACTAACACCCTCATTATACTTTCAAAATTTTAACTTATATTCCAAACATGTAAATTTATATTCTAGAAACATGAAAGTGTATTTATGGAAAACTAAATAAATTAAAATTTATTTTTAATATTTTTAATATAATCTAACCAACAACTAATCGAACATGGATATAAAAATGTTGAAGGAGTAGAAAATAATTTTCTAGGTATACAAAACATTCGTCCAAACGATCCATAAATGATTTAATAGATTTTTTTTTTAAAGTCATATGTGCCAAGTTCAAATTTTACAATACTGTCATATATTACCAATATTTATTTGATGTTTGAGTTGTTTCAAGACAGATTGTGCCGGACAATAATGCTTATGGTCCGGTAAAATAAAGTCTCTTCAAGTTGGTCTGGACCAAATTTGTTTCTTCAACGCATGACCCTCATTGTTGTTGTTTTTTTTACTTGGACCACTTAACCCTAGGCACATGTCGACCGGATCCCGGTTGCGCAATCTGCTCCCCGGTCGATGCGAATGCAAGTGGTCGGTGCAAGTGGTCTGTCGGTCGGGTCCACAAAAGGACCCAAATGACGACTGCAACGTGTCAGTGCATTAGTTGATCTAGGTCTTAGTTGCCAAGAGGAACTTAAGGACAATGTGACCATGTGCCTTTCTATCCTCATTGAAGACTATCAAGTGTGCCCTCTATGGGAGTCACATGGTTAATTAATGACGGTCTGTTCCTCTCCTCTCCATGTGTGTTCCTCTCCAAATTATCCATCTAATATTAATCTCAAAATAATTAGTCACAAAATCTCCCACTCGTGATTAGTGGGGTCGTTAATTGGTTAGTGGGCCGGTGTCACCACAGTAGCAGTGACGAAATTTTGTTCTCAGTCAATAACAACATGATATATCATATTTGTAGTATCATGCTGCTTGTTCTTTCCGCCACAACGTGATGAATCTGGTTCACTGAATAATTTTTTTATTAATTGGGAACCGATTTATAATTTTATCAGGAAAGAGTTGTAGTAAAGCACTGCTTCGTAGGAATGATGGATTTTTTCTTTTTTCTTTTTTTTGCATTTGGTGGATGGATGCAAAATAAAATTGAGACATTTTCTTTTATTTGCTTCAGGAAAAAAAATGAAAAAAAAGTAGAAAAATATAGACATTACCAAATTTATTCTCAACTTAAATTATTTATTTACATTTAACTTAATTAAAAATATATATATAATCACTATAGACTATAATTGTAAATTAGTAAGTCCTTACCTTTATTTCTAATTTTTTTTTTTAAACAAATGTATTACCCAATTTTCTTTTCCTACCATCCGAAGTCGGCTAAGTGTCTGGTGACGTATAGTGTTATGACCGAGGAAGAAAGAAAAGTATATTCTAATCGAATGTTATCAAAAACTCACTTTTCGTGAAAGTTACACATATATGACGACTAAACAAAGAATATCTTCTTACTTGCATTCGAAGAAAAGTATAACTGTGATGTCTTACATAACAAGTATTGTGTGGGGGTACTTAGATGGTATTCTTTGTTTAGTCGAAATAGTCAACAAACAAAATATTCTTACACAGAATATATATATATATATATATATACAGAAAATTTATTGTACCGATAATAAATTTATATTAATTAAATATACCGATAGAAATTTAGAAAATCTTAAAATTTTGATATGTTACATATCATCAACTAAGTTGACGAAAGTATAAAATAATTTTTTTTTTATATTTTCAAATATTCGCCAACCGAGTTGGCGAAAATATGCTAATGATTTTTTTGGAGATTTTTTTTTGTTTTTTTTTAGGTTTTTTTGTGTTTAGTTATATTTAAAAAAAAATTGTTGTAGCAATAATTTTTTAAATAAATTAGAAAAAAATAAAATTTAACATCCAATATGTTATAATTGAACAAAAAATAAAAATAAAAAATTCTACCGTAAGAATATTACGTCTGCCGTCGAGCAGACTTCGAACGGCCATAACTATTTGTTTTGAAATCGTTTTTCGTCAAAAATATGTCGATTTGTATGTTTTCGACAAGAGTAACACAATTCGTATAGACAGAATTTTGTCAACAGAGTTGGCAAAAATTTGGGAGCCCCCGGCGTTACCACATATTCACATATCTTGACAACTCCATCAGCACCGATGCCATCTCAAGTAGAGGACAGTCAAGGAGGTGGTGATGATGCGGCCCCGGAGAATATGTAAACCCCCTGATTTTTTTGGATTTTTAAAATCAATTTTTACAAATTTTCTGGAATTTTCTGGGATTTAAATCAAGGTATTTTTTAGATTAAATAATTTTTAAATAATGTTAATTAATATTAAAATATTAGAAAAATAATATTTTCTGGTGTAAAATAAAAAATTAGACATAGGGTAATCTTTCGGGAATTTATTGGACCACGGAAACATTTTTAAAGCCCTAAAAACTAAGTTGTAATAAACCAAAATAAATCCTGAATTAAACCCGGTTCAGTTGAACCAAACCAACCCGAACCGTGTTAAACCAAACCGGACCGGACCCAAACTCTTAACGGGTCGGGTCGGATCCGAATTGAACCCGACCCGGATCCGTTAACCCGAACGAAACCCTAATCCTAAACAACTTACTGTTCCGGCGACCCCTATATATAACCCCGCTCCGCCGCCTGAACCCTAGCTCCGCCTTCCCTCCTCCACCGTCATCTCCGACGAACCCCGCTGCCCTAGCTCCGGCCGCCCTCTCCTCCGCCCTCTCTCCGACCCGCAGTCGATCTCCCCGACCCACAGACGCTCGACCTAAACCCCTAGCCACCGTCTCCTCCGCCCCTTTCCCTGAGCCGCGCCTCGACCCGAACGTCCCCGCCTCGCCTCGCCTTCGCCGGAACCCTAAGCCCCGTCCCCGACGTCCCCAGCCGCCTCCCTCCTCTGCTCCCAACCACCGCAGCCGCCTCTAGCAGAGCCCCGACCTCGGTCTTCCCTCCACGATGCCCTAGCGACCCTCAGCCCCGAGCCCAGCCCCACTCCGCCACCACCCTCTTCCCTCGACGAACCCCTGCGCCGCCCTCCTCCCTAAAGCCCCGCTCCGCCGACCTCCCAGTCACCGTCTCCCCGCAGCAGCACCCGAGAGACGACGACCCCACCCGCTCGAGATCCGCCGTCCCGGCAGCGCCGCCCCGGCCGCCTCGAGCCCGGCCGCAGCAGCTCCGACGAACTGTCCGGAACCCTAACCCTAACCCTAGCTACAGTAACCCGGACACAGCACAGTGTCGACTCGCGGACACGAGAATCCCGGTTTCCACGAAGCCATGTTCAGGTAGCATTTCCTCTCTCCTCGTTGCCCCGTTTTCCGTCCCGTCAGTTGTAACGCGTAGACTGCGTAACCCTCTCGATGTCTGTGCAACCCGCTCGGTGTGTCGCGTCCTGTGGTGATCGCGAACCGCGATCCAAAAACAGGAAAAATAACACACTATTTTTTTCCGGAACTGAGTGCGTCCCGCCAAACGGGACGACTTGGTCGCGTGCGATCTTCACCGAAAGGTGCGCACTGTTGATACGGATGTGCGGGATTTCACAGAAGTTGATTTGGATGTGCGTGCACACCGGAATCAACGCGTATCCGCCGACAACGCCTCGTATCCGCCCGTTCTGGAATTCGTTGTAACTTTGTGTAGACACGTCGGATCGAAACGAAACTTGCACCATCGGACTCGTAACAATACGCTGGTCCTGTGACCCAAGTTTGGTTCGATTATGAGAACGTTGACAAAATTGCGTATCGTGGGCCCCGCGACTCCACTTGATCGGCGATTTTATGATCGGCTCATCGGAATCCAATTCTGGAAGTTCCGTTGGGTTCATATCATCGTTCTGGACTTGTTGACACTAAGTTTGACAAATTTGGAGAACTTTGTCTTCGACACATTTTTCTGTGCGAAGTGGGCCACATGTGGACCCCGCTTTGACCAGGAACTTTTATTTTTGCCCCTGTGTCCAAATTGGACTCAAGGACAGGCGTTTCTAGCTATTTGATATTTTCTGAATCTGATGGTGATATTTATTTCAGCAAATGAAGGAGTACCTGCAATTCTCACTGAGACCAGAGCTACAGTTGGAACCAGAACCCCAGGCAAGTGTACCTTGCCACCCTTGCAGTTTTGTTACTTATATCCTTGACTTATTTATATATTGTTGTACATGCTTGACCTAGGACCGTGTGACTTTACTTAGCGTCTGATTAATAGTCGGGTGCCAACTCCGTACGCAAAATTGTGTAACGACACATAGAGATGGATATCGACATCCTATATATTCTCGTGCTTGTCTTATCAAGTACGTTATACCCAGGACACTTGACACTATTCATGAGACAGAATCTTCCTGAGATATTCGTGGTGATTCTGTATAGGATACAGGTTTCATGACATATTCTTTTGCTTAGATATTATATGACTTGATGCATTAGTTTTGATCCTGCGTGGCATGGACACGAGACATTGTGGACATGAGACGTATGATTACATTGGGTGGGGAGAGATACACAGGCTACAGGTTGACTATATTATGTCGGCGTCTAGTCTCTCTCCGAGCTAGACAACCACATGATATCACTACTACCGGCTCCCCGACACAGAGCTTGTAGTGGCCTCAGCCTGAGTTCTAGTGTTGCTCTCATCTTGCATATCACTTAACTGGTTATATAGTTTACCCTTTTGATTCATTATTGCTGCACTGCATTATTTATGGCTTGAGTTATTTTGTACCTTGCTATGTCCCCTGAGGATCTGGATCCGGATTATGTCCCCAGGATTAGCAGACGAGATCGACCCCGAGGTATACGGGACAGGAGCATTAGCAGGAGCAGACACTGGAGCAGTACCAGATCCAGTAGACGAGTGATCCCTGAGGGTATCTTCTGAGTATATACTGTTTCCATACTCAGTATTTGCTGTTGTTATCCTTATTCTTGTATCTTGACAACTGTATCAGACTCATTGTCGGGTTGTTTTCCCGACTTATGTTTTATTAGAATTGTTATTGCTTTATATTTCTGATATTGTTGTATTCATTTATGTGGATGAGATTAGTATATCTAGACCCTTATTGTTGTATTACAGCTTAAGTACATCCTGATAGGTCCATTAAATTGGGTTTGTCCATCGGTGTGTGCTGCTGTGTAAACCCCCTGAATTTTCAAAATTTTAAATCTGGATTTTTTCACAATTTTCTGTAATTTTCTGGAATTTTTCTGTAATTTAAAAACAGAGTTTTAATTATTCAATGATTTTTAAATGATAATAAATGATATTAAAATATTATGAAAATAATATTTTTGGATGTAAAATGAAAAACTGGACTTAGCGCAATTTTTCTGGAATTTATCGGACCCCGGACCTATTTTTAAATGCCTAAAAACTATTTATTTAATTATTTAATTATTTATTAATATATTTATTATTATTATTATTATTTATTTTATTTATTTATTTTCCCGTTCTTGGGCCCGGCCCGGCCCAGTGGGCCGAGCCCAGTAGCAGCCCAGCCCGGCCATAGGCTAGCGGGTCGGGCGGGTCGGTCAGACCCGAACCAGCACCCGACCCGACCCGCACTCCATCACCCCTAACCCGCTCTTCCACGACCAGGCGATTCCGCCGCCGGCGCCGGAAAACGCGCGCGCCACGGCCACGCCCTCCTCCACGTCGCCCCTCCCCTCCGGATCTCCCGCCACGACGCCCCGGCCGAGCCCCCTCGCAGCCCCCTATTTATACCCTCTTCTCCGCCTCCTTCCACCCCCAAACCACCCGAAACCCTAACCCTAGCTCTACTCCGGCAGCCCCGATCCCCGGCGACCCTCCTCCAGAACCACCGCCCTGCGTCGACCTCCCCCCCCAGACCCGCCTACGCCGACTGCCCTCAGCCACCAGCGCCGACCTCCCAGAACCGCCGTCCTCTCCTCCTCCTCCTCTCTTCCCGCGGCTGCTGTTCTCCCTCAGCCGCTCGACGCCGCTCGACGACCGCCGTGACCTCGCCGACGGTCGACCAGCCCCGGCGTGTCCTCCAGCAGTACCCAGAGCCTCGGACACGGCAGCAGACCCGGACACAGGGGGCCCTAGCCGCGGACACGCAGTGGACACAGCACAGGACACGACACGATCCGGACACAGAAAACCCTGATTTCTCGGTCCCCTTCAGGTACTCGTATCTTGCAACCCTGATCTCCATTTTCGATTCTGTAAATTCCTACGCGAAGCCTGTATGACCCTCTCGGTGCCCGGACAAACTGTTCGGGGCATCGCGGCCTGTGGCGATCGCACACCGCGATCTAAAAACAGGAAAAACCAGACCCTGTTTCACCCCGGAACTGAGTACGCCCCGCCAAACGGGACGACTTGGTCGCGCGCGGTCTTCACAGATACGTGCGCCTCGTCGATACGGACGTGTGAGTTTTCGCGGAAGCTGATTCGGATGTGCGTGCACACCGGAATCAACGCGTATCCACGGACATCGCCCCGTATCCGCCTTTTCTGTAATTCGACCTAACTTCGTGCACACACGTCGGATCGAGACGAAACTTGCGCCATCGGACTCGTAGCAATACGCTGGTCCTGTGGGTCAAGTTTGGTTCGATTCTGAGAACGTTGACGAAATCGCGTGTCGTGGGCCCCACAGGCCCCGCTCGACGGGCGATTTTGTGATCGGCTCATCGGAATTCAATTTTGAAAGTTCCGTTGGGTTCGTACCAGCGTTCCTGACCTGTTGACACTAAGTTTGGTGAATTTGGAGACCGTTGACCCGGACACGTTTTTCGGTGCAAAGCGGGCCCACCGGTGGACCCCGTTTTGACCCGAAACTGCCGTTTCTGCCCTTGTCTCCAAATTGGACCCAAGGACAGGCATTTCTAGCTGATTGATATTTTCTGGATCTGATGGTGATATTTGTTTCAGCAACCGGAGTACCGCCTGAAATTCCCGCCGCAGTCAGAGCCGTAAACATAGCCGGAACCACAGGCAAGTGCACCTTGCCAAACTTGCAGTCATTATTTTCATATTTTCTGTAAAAATACTCTGCTGGATTTCTTGTGCAAATTCATATAAACTGTTTTAAACTGCTTAACCTAGGGAACGTATGACGTACCTAGTGCCCGATCATAGTCGGGTACTGACACCGTGCGCGGTGTTGGGTTCGTCATTTAGAGATGGATTTACGACCCCCCTTACTTTGTACTTGACCTATCAAGTACCCTACAACCCAGGACACTTGACACTATTTCATGAGACAGAGTCTTCCTGAGACATTCAAGGTGATTCTGTATAGGATGCATGTTATATGACATAGACGTTACATCCTTAGACATTTTGATTCATAGCTACCAGACTTGCTGCATTAGTTATAATCCCGCTGACATGGACATGAGACGTTATGGTCATGGCTTGCGCGATTACATTGGGTGGGGAGAGACACACAGACTACAGGCTGATATTATATATATATAACATAGTATATATCATAGTGAAATTCATAGTTATTGCCGCTACCGGCTCCCCGACACAGAGCTTGTAGTGGCTTCAGCCTGAGACCTAGTGCTGCTCTCATATTGCATATCACATAGTTGGTTACTTAGTTTACCCTGCTGATTATCTTATTGCTGCACTGATATTCATTTGGCTTGAGTTTTTCTGTACCTTGCTATGTCCCCTGAGGACCTGGAATGGATGATGTCCCCAGGTACAGCTGAAGAGAACTACCCAGAAGTGTACGGTACCGGAGCACTCCTCGGAACAGATCCAGGAACAGAGGACGAGATAGTGGCCGAAGACTTCTCTTGAGCGCCGGCTTCAACTACTCCGTATTTATATTTTTCCAGCATTTTAATTCCTGTCTTTTCTTAATTGTAACAGAATAATTCTCGGATTTGTTTCCCGAGATAACCTTATTTGATATTGCATATTTATTTCCATTGCATTATTTCTGGCAATTAATCTGTGTTATTCTGTGGATGAGATTAGTAATACCTGAGACTTGTACTTAGTATTGCTAGACTACAGCTTAAGCATGCCCTGATGGATTCATTAAATTGGGTTGTCCATCGGTGCGTGCTGCTGGCCATTGCCACGCTTCTCCAGTCCCTCATCATTTTGGGACTGGGGCGTGACATGGTTTTTGTGGTGGCTCATGTAGGTCTACGACTAAATTGTTCGGTTTCAACTTAGGGACCGAACAGGCCTGCAATAAGAATATGATAAGTTTTAGAATCTCATCCACTTGCTTGAATCGTTTTTGATCTCTATATCGACTTCAAATAATTTACTTGCATCTTGCCTTGATTCCTGTGCGCCTCTTATTGGTTATTTTTGATACAGGAAAATGGACCCACAAGAGTGCAATGAGACTCCCGTCGGAACACCACAAGCTGCAGGTGTCACCTACGACGACGAAGTGACACCCGTCGGAGGAGTTCCCACAACTCAACAGAGCCAGCAGGCAGGTCAACCTAACTCCCGATTCCGACGCGATGATATTCTGCCTCCGCCGCAGTTCGTTCCACCAACGCCCGTACTCCCACAAGGACAACCAATTGACGGGCAGCAGATATTCCAAATGATCTACGCGATGATGCAAGCTCAGCAACAAGTCCAACACGAGGCTCAGCGTCGCGAAGCCAATTTCTGGAGGGACAGCATCGTAACTGTACTGGAGCAGGCCAACCTACCAGCTCGACGGCCATCTACAGGCTCAATCACTGACTTCCGCCAACTGAAGTGTAAACCCCCAGATTTTGCAAGAATTTCAAATTGGGATTTTTCGCAATTTTCTGGAATTTTCTGGGAATTTTCTGTAATTAAAATCAGGGTTTCTATTTGTTAAATGATTTTTATTTGTTAATAAATAATACTAAAATATCATGAAAATAATATTTTTGGGTGTAAAATGGAAAACTGGACTTAGGGCAATTTTTCTGGAATTTATCGGACCCCAGACCTATTTTTAAATGCCTAAAAACTATTTATTTAATTTATTATTATTATTATTATTATTATTATTATTATTATTATTATTATTATTATTATTATTATTATTTGTTTTCGGGCCGGCCCGGCCCAGTGGACCGGCCCAGCAGCCCAATTCCCCCAGCCCAACTGTTGCCGGGTCGGGTCGGGTCAGACCCGACCCGCGAACCCGCCGCCCGGACCCGCTCCCCAGCCGTCGTCCCAGCCCGCGTCCCCCGGCCGCTGCCCGCTTCCTCCGCCGCGCTTCACGGCCGCCGCCCGCTCCGCACGGCCCCGCAACCGCCGGCCGACCTCCCCTCTCTCCTCCTTCTCCCTCCCCTATATTAATCTTCCCCGGCAGCCCCCACCGCCTCAAACCCCCGCCGTCAGCCGCTCCCTACCCGACCCCGCTCCGCCGTGAGCCGCCTCGCCGCTGCCACCACCGTCTCCGCCTCGCCGCCGTCGACGAAGCTGCCAGCCCGCCGTCGACGACGCCTCGCCAGCAGCCCTCAGCCGCGAGCAGCAGCAGCGGGCAGCGCCTCCCGCCGGACTCCGGCGCCGCCCCGCCCGCCAACGGCTCCGCCTCGCCCAGGCGAACACCCCCCCGACCACCGGCCAGCCAGCGCCGCCCAGGCCCCCGGCCGGCCACCCGCCGCAGCAGCGTCCAAACCCTAGCCCTAATTCAACCCCGCGTGTCGGACACGGCGGTGGACACAGGACCCTGTGTCCTGTGTCGTGTCGGACACGTTTTTGACCCTGTTCTCGGGTCCCCTTCAGGTGCGTGTAACTTTTGATTCGTAGCTCCGTTTTCGATTCCGTAAATTGCGTTGTGAAGCCTGTATGACCCTCTCGGTGTCCGGACAAACTGTTCGGGGCATCGCGTCCTGTGGTGATCGCACACCGCGATCCAAAAACAGGAAAAACCAGACCCTGTTTCACCCCGGAACCGAGTACGTCCCGCCAAACGGGACGACTTGGTCGCGTGCGGTCTTCACAGATACGTGCGCAGCGTCGATACGGACGTGTGAGATTTCGCGGAAGCTGATTCGGGTGTACGTGCACACCGGAATCAACGCGTATCCGCGGACATCGCTCCGTATCCGCCTTTTCGGCAATTCGCCCTAACTTCGTGCACACTCGTCAGATCGAGACGAAACTTGCGCCATCGGACTCGTAGCGATACGCTGGTCCTGTGGGTCAAGTTTGGGTCGATTCTGAGAACGTTAACGAAATCGCGTGTCGCGGGCCCCACAGGCCCCGCTCGACGGGCGATTTTGTGTTCGGCTCATCGGAATCCAAATCTGGAAGTTCCATTGGGTTCGTATCAGCGTTCCTGACCTGTTGACACTAAGTTTGGTGAATTTGGAGACTTTTGACCCGGACACGTTTTTCGGTGCAAAGCGGGCCCAACGGCGGACCCCGTTTTGACCCGAAACTGCCGTTTTTGCCCTTGTCTCCAAATTGGACCCAAGGACAGGCGTTTCCATCTATTTGATATCTTCTGAGCGTGATGGTAATGTCTATTTCAGCTTTTGGACTCATCTGTGGAAATTCCCCCAAGAACCAAGTTAAACAGATCCAAACAACAGGCAAGTACCTGCACTTCAAGTTAAATCTAATTATATTGTGATAATTAATTCCCTGCTTTACTAGTACCCTTGATGATTATACCTAGTGTTAGAAATGCTGGAATTTCATGTCTTGAATATTGTAATTCATGTCTTGTTTTCGTGTCGGGTGGGAGAATACTAAGGAGGCATGTAGTTTACCCTTTCCCCTGGATTGACTAATAGCTGTTGGTACACGACTGTCCATCAGCCGGATCTCGATTGAATTGTCTAATAGCCGTTTATGACGGCCGGATTAGCCTTATAAACCCCTACATGCCATCTATGTATTCTAAAAACAAACACAAGCACACACATATAGTTTCTGGTTATTTCTTGCTGGCTATTGTAGTTTCATTTCCTGTTTCATATATTTCTGTTTCACATATTCCTGTTTACAGTTAACTCTGAGATAATAATGTTCTGCTAATGCTGTTTCTCAACATGATATCTAATATTTAATTGTCATAAAATATTTAGTTTAATCTTGTCGTGCACTGTGTACCTTGCTCCTTTCCTGACTGGATCTGTTGTTTAGGCGATGATGAGAACCTTGCCCCTACCTATTATGGACCCTATGAGCCAGCAGGTGATACAGTTGAGAAGCCGGTTCCTACTCAGGAGATTACCTTGAGGAGTAGCCAACCAGTTAGCTAGCTTTTCCCTTTCAGCATAATACTCGGGTTTGTCCCCGATTTATCTTCTGGCTTTGTATTAACTGTGGATTTGATTGTCACAGATTAAATATTATGAAATCCAAGCATTCTTATTTCTGTGATTATTCTTTGCCTGTTTATTATTGTGGATGAGATAGTTAGTTATTGATCCCAGGAAATGACCTAGACAGCGTACTACCGCCGACACTGCGGCGTAGGCTGGACGTGCCCACGCACTCGTGCCCAAATATCCGGGTGCGGGTCGTGACATGAAGCCCCGCACTTTTTCTGGAAAAGAGGAGCCCACAGAAGTTCATGAATGGCTCACCAACATTCGGCATCAACTTGAAGCAGCTGAGCTACCACGGGAACGTTGGATGACTGCCGTCCGAATGCAATTGACGGATAATGCTCATCACTGGTGGCTATCCGAGGAGGCACGACTCGGACCAGACCGAGTCACTTGGGAAGAGTTTTCCAGGCTCTTCCAGGAGATGTACATTCCGGCTATCGCTCGATCAGAACTGCGGGACAAGTTTAATCGCCTCACTCAGGACTCTATGACGGTGGAAGAGTACAACGCAGAATTCATTCGTCTGAGCCGCTTCGCCCCAACCCTGATCCCGACAGAGGAAGAGAAGGCCGAGAAATTCTTCGACGGACTGAACATTGAGCTGTAGAAACTCATCGGATCCGTCGCACCAACATCATACTCCGACGTTCTCGCTGCAGCCCGACGCATGGAACGCGTCACCAGGAGAGAGTCTCGCCTCAAGCGGCCAATCACCACAGCACCAGACAGATCATCACCGGGAGAATCTGCAAAGAGATCTCACACGCACCAGCCACCGAGGACAGCTTCGCAGACCCTTCCTACCTGTCACTACTGCGGCAAGTTAGGTCATGTCGAGAAGGACTGCAGACGCAAGTTGGGATTGTGCCTGATTTGCGGCACCAATCAACACATAGCCAAGGACTGTCCCCAGCATCGAGATGGAGCACCAAGGGCAAACCAACCAGCTTCACCAGCACCGAGGCCACCTCTGGCACCTTAGGCGACACTCTTCCAGCAAGCCCAACAGCAGCAGAGGAATCTACCTCAAGGACGAGGACAAGCTTATGCGCTGACTGTGCAGGACGCTGATGCGAGTAAGTGATTTATAGTTATCCGTTTTAGTCTTGTGTAGTCATGCCCGTTGGTTCGTGACCTCAGCCCCAACCTAGTAATTTGCAACTTGTTAATAATAACCTGGTTTTCATAAAAGTTATAGTTTTAACTAGATTTTCCTGGAAAGTGTAAACTTTTAAATTTTAGGGAAACGGTATTCCCTGAAGCCTCTTCAGTTGTGCTTTCAAACGATACCTGCGACCGTGTCATCTCTGCTGACCGGTTATTCTTTGATTGCGAGGACGCAATCCTCTTAAGGGGGGTAGATTGTAAACCCCCTGAATTTTCAAAATTTTAAATCTGGATTTTTTCACAATTTTCTGTAATTTTCTGGAATTTTTCTGTAATTTAAAAACAGGGTTTTAATTATTCAATAATTTTTAAATGATAATAAATGATATTAAAATATTATAAAAATAATATTTTTGGATGTAAAATGAAAAACTGGACTTAGCGCAATTTTTCTGGAATTTATCGGACCCCGGACCTATTTTTAAATTCCTAAAAACTATTTATTTAATTATTTAATTATTTATTAATATATTTATTATTATTATTATTATTTATTTTATTTATTTATTTTCCCGTTCTTGGGCCCGGCCCGGCCCAGTGGGCCGAGCCCAGTAGCAGCCCAGCCCGGCCATAGGCTAGCGGGTCGGGCGGGTCGGTCAGACCCGAACCAGCACCCGACCCGACCCGCACTCCATCACCCCTAACCCGCTCTTCCACGACCAGGCGATTCCGCCGCCGGCGCCGGAAAACGCGCGCGCCACGGCCACGCCCTCCTCCACGTCGCCCCTCCCCTCCGGATCTCCCGCCACGACGCCCCGGCCGAGCCCCCTCGCAGCCCCCTATTTATACCCTCTTCTCCGCCTCCTTCCACCCCCAAACCACCCGAAACCCTAACCCTAGCTCTACTCCGGCAGCCCCGATCCCCGGCGACCCTCCTCCAGAACCACCGCCCTGCGTCGACCTCCCCCCCCCAGACCCGCCTACGCCGACTGCCCTCAGCCACCAGCGCCGACCTCCCAGAACCGCCGTCCTCTCCTCCTCCTCCTCTCTTCCCGCGGCTGCTGTTCTCCCTCAGCCGCTCGACGCCGCTCGACGACCGCCGTGACCTCGCCGACGGTCGACCAGCCCCGGCGTGTCCTCCAGCAGTACCCAGAGCCTCGGACACGGCAGCAGACCCGGACACAGGGGGCCCTAGCCGCGGACACGCAGTGGACACAGCACAGGACACGACACGATCCGGACACAGAAAATCCTGATTTCTCGGTCCCCTTCAGGTACTCGTATCTTGCAACCCTGATCTCCGTTTTCGATTCTGTAAATTCCTACGCGAAGCCTGTATGACCCTCTCGGTGCCCGGACAAACTGTTCGGGGCATCGCGGCCTGTGGCGATCGCACACCGCGATCTAAAAACAGGAAAAACCAGACCCTGTTTCACCCCGGAACTGAGTACGCCCCGCCAAACGGGACGACTTGGTCGCGCGCGGTCTTCACAGATACGTGCGCCTCGTCGATACGGACGTGTGAGTTTTCGCGGAAGCTGATTCGGATGTGCGTGCACACCGGAATCAACGCGTATCCGCGGACATCGCCCCGTATCCGCCTTTTCTGCAATTCGACCTAACTTCGTGCACACACGTCGGATCGAGACGAAACTTGCGCCATCGGACTCGTAGCAATACGTTGGTCCTGTGGATCAAGTTTGGTTCGATTCTGAGAACGTTGACGAAATCGCGTGTCGTGGGCCCCACAGGCCCCGCTCGACGGGCGATTTTGTGATCGGCTCATCGGAATTCAATTCTGAAAGTTCTGTTGGGTTCGTACCAGCGCTCCTGACCTGTTGACACTAAGTTTGGTGAATTTAGAGACCGTTGACCCGGACACGTTTTTCGGTGCAAAGCGGGCCCACCGGTGGACCCCGTTTTGACCCGAAACTGCCGTTTCTGCCCTTGTCTCCAAATTGGACCCAAGGACAGGCATTTCTAGCTGATTGATATTTTCTGGATCTGATGGTGATGTTTGTTTCAGCAACCGGAGTACCGCCTGAAATTTCCGCCGCAGTCAGAGCCGTAAACATAGCCGGAACCACAGGCAAGTGCACCTTGCCAAACTTGCAGTCATTATTTTCATATTTTCTGTAAAAATACTCTGCTGGATTTCTTGTGCAAATTCATATAAACTGTTTTAAACTGCTTAACCTAGGGAACGTATGACGTACCTAGTGCCCGATCATAGTCGGGTACTGACACCGTGCGCGGTGTTGGGTTCGTCATTTAGAGATGGATTTACGACCCCCCTTACTTTGTACTTGACCTATCAAGTACCCTACAACCCAGGACACTTGACACTATTTCATGAGACAGAGTCTTCCTGAGACATTCAAGGTGATTCTGTATAGGATGCATGTTATATGACATAGACGTTACATCCTTAGACATTTTGATTCATAGCTACCAGACTTGCTGCATTAGTTATAATCCCGCTGACATGGACATGAGACGTTATGGTCATGGCTTGCGCGATTACATTGGGTGGGGAGAGACACACAGACTACAGGCTGATATTATATATATATAACATAGTATATATCATAGTGAAATTCATAGTTATTGCCGCTACCGGCTCCTCGACACAGAGCTTGTAGTGGCTTCAGCCTGAGACCTAGTGCTGCTCTCATATTGCATATCACATAGTTGGTTACTTAGTTTACCCTGCTGATTATCTTATTGCTGCACTGATATTCATTTGGCTTGAGTTTTTCTGTACCTTGCTATGTCCCCTGAGGACCTGGAATGGATGATGTCCCCAGGTACAGCTGAAGAGAACTACCCAGAAGTGTACGGTACCGGAGCACTCCTCGGAACAGATCCAGGAACAGAGGACGAGATAGTGGCCGAAGACTTCTCTTGAGCGCCGGCTTCAACTACTCCGTATTTACATTTTTCCAGCATTTTAATTCCTGTCTTTTCTTAATTGTAACAGAATAATTCTCGGATTTGTTTCCCGAGATAACCTTATTTGATATTGCATATTTATTTCCATTGCATTATTTCTGGCAATTAATCTGTGTTATTCTGTGGATGAGATTAGTAATACCTGAGACTTGTACTTAGTATTGCTAGACTACAGCTTAAGCATGCCCTGATGGATTCATTAAATTGGGTTGTCCATCGGTGCGTGCTGCTGGCCATTGCCACGCTTCTCCAGTCCCTCATCATTTTGGGACTGGGGCGTGACATGCTGGCCATTGCCACGTGTCTAGTCCCTCGATATTTTGGGACTGGGACGTGACATAGTTTTTTGTGGTGGCCCATGCAGGTCAACGACTAAATTGTTCGGTTTCAACTTAGGGACCGAACAAGCCCGCAATAAGAATAGGATAAGTTTTTTGGATCTTATCCACTTGCTTGAATCGTTCTTGACATCTATATCGGATTCGAATTTATTTCTTGACTTGCATCCTGCCTTGATTCCTGTGCACCTTTTATAGTTTATTTTGGATGCAGAGTAATAAAATCACAATCAAGCAACGAGACTCCTGCAGGAACACCACAAGATGATGTGGTCACCTACGAAGATGAAGTAATACCAGAAGATAGAGGTCAATCAACTCAATAAGGCAAGCAAGCAGATCAGCACTCTTCCAGCAGGCTCAGCAGCAGCAGAGGAATCGACTGCAAGGACGTGGACAAGCTTTCGCGATGACCTTGGAGAATGCACAGACTCGTGGATTAGCTAATGCGCGCAAGTGATTCGTAGCTATCGTTTCTAGTATTGTTTTAACTCGTGCCTGTTGGTTCGTGACCTCAGCCTTAACCTGGTAGTTTAGAACTTGCTAATAATTGATAACCTAGTATGATAAGTGATAACCTAGTTTTCTAAACTGTAGTCTTCTAGATCTCCTTCATACGGGAGATTGCATAACTTTTAATACTTAGGAAAATGATTTTTCCTATGTGTTCTTCTTAAAACCCTCATCCTTATCGTGCTGTGCTTTGAACAATGTTTGCAATCGTGTCATCTCTGTTGACCGGTTATTCTTTGATTGTGAGGACACAATCCTCTTAAGGGGGTAGATTCTAAACCCCCTGATTTTTCTGGATTTTTAAAATCAATTTTTACAAAATTTTTAGAATTTTCTGGAACTTAAATCAAGGTATTTTTGAGATTAAATGATTTTTAAATGATGTTAATTAATATTAAAATATTATGAAAATAATATTTTCTAGTGTAAAATGAAAAATTAGACATAGGATAATTTTCTGGGAATTTATTGGACCCCGAAAATATTTTTAAAGCCCTAAAAGCTAAGTTGTAATAAACCAAAATAAACCCTGAATTAAACCCGGTTCAGTTGAACCAAACCAACCCGAACCGTGCTAAACCAAACCGGACCGAACCCAAACTCTTAACGGGTCGGGTCGGATCCGAATTGAACCCGACCCGGACCCGTTAACGAACGAAACCCTAATCCTAAACAACTTACTGTTCCGGCGACCCCTATAAATAACCCCGCTCCGCCGCCTGAACCCTAGCTCCGCATTCCCTCCTCCACCGTCGTCTCCGAAGAGCCCCGCTGCCCTAGCCCCGACCGCCCTCTCCTCCGCCCTCTCCCCGACCCGCAGTCGATCTCCCCGACCCGCAGCCGCTCGACCTAAACCCCTAGCCACCGTCTCCTCCTCCCCTCTCCCTGAGCTGCGCCTCGACCCGAACGTCCCCTCCTCGCCTCGAGGAATGGTGCACTGAGGTTGGCACGTACAATAATTTCTTCCCGGCCCACTCACCCTACGTATTCACTTTCCCACTCCCAATGATTTATATTTTCTCTCAATTTCTCGGACATTTTCAAATACCGAAAAGAAAAAATGATGAAAATTATAATTTTCGAAAGGAAAAGAAAGAACAAATAATTGATTTTATTTCCTTTCCGCGAACCAAACGAGGCATAAATTCTTGTAATACGTATTAATTGTTGTTGTCGTTATCACCGTCGTTGCTACTAATTATATACTAAAAATATTTAGGCTTCTAGCAAAAAAAAAAAATTGTTGCCAATTAAAATGCCAGAATCCACTACCAAAATATGATGAAATAGCGACATTTTTAACGACGTCGTTTGTTAACGACGCTAATTTTAAAGAATTTACCGACGCAATAAATAAATGTCGCCGTACGTCGCTGTTTGCGACGAATAACGACCATACTTGATTTTTTAAAAGAATAGTCGGTATTTTTTTAACGTTGCCAAACGTCGCTAAAGTTTTTGATTTAGCGACGTTTGTGGGCGTCTTTACCGACGCTGTTATTTTTCTAATTAGCGACATTTATAAATGTAGCAAATCATCGCAAAAAAATTTCAACTACGACGTTTAGCGACGTATGGATCCGACGTCGCTAATTTATTTTCAATATAGCGGTCGGGTTTTCCTTTTCCCCCATTCTCACTCGAAATTTTTTCAAAGTTTTTTCTTTCCCCCCAACCTGCCGACGACCCCTTCCGACCGTGCTTTATCGAACTCCTCCTCCTCCTCTCCGGGCTCTACTGTCGACGATCCCCCCTCCTCCTCCTCAACCGAGCTCCTTCTCCTCCTCCCTGGGCCTCTACCGAGCTCCTCCTCCTCTCTGGACTCCACTGCCGACGATCCCCCCCATTCCCTCCGGGCTCCTCTAAGCCATCCCCTTCCTCGGTCAACCCCCAAGATCAGGTAAATCCTAACCCTAGCTATTTGACATGGACATGACACAGACACAGACACGACACGAGATACGACATAGACACATACACTGACACGACATGTCACTGACACAACACGGGACATGACACAGACCCAAATCCTAACCCTATCTCTCTTCAAAGTCGAGACACAACACAGACCCTAAATCTATTTGAGTTAATTAGACGCAACCTTGGGTATCGGCATCGTATACAATACGATGCAGATCTCAACTCAAGGAGAGTTGTATACACGGACACAAAAATGATTCTTCAAAGCCGAGACACGACATGGTATTGGATTCTTCTAGAACTCGTATCCAACTTGAGTTAGAGCAGTGTCAAACCTATTCTTTACACAATAGTTCATGTTCGGGTGGTTGTGGCATAAAATTGGTATATGTATCGCGTAACCAATGACATAGTGTCCCCCTTGGCCCCGATGACCCACCTCAGCTCCCCTCAACCCCGATGACCCCCTCTTCGATCAGAGGATCAACATTACTAAAATAATTCAAATCATCGATGAATTTAGCGACTCTGGACAACGATGTCGCTAATATTATTGAAATTAGCGATGTATTTTAAAAATGACACAATACGTCGCTATCAGCGACTTTTTGTGACGTTTAGCAATTGTATATGTTTGAGTGAGGGATAAGTGAGCTAGTGAGGATTCATAATTTATATAGATAGATACATACATATATAAGGGTATATAAATATACAGTTATTGAAGTAGGTATAAATATGTGTTGAGTGTCAAGAGTGAGTGGCCTAGAGTGTATGTTGGTACCAAGATACAAGTGTCAAGTATAGTTAGTGTCATGGTTATTTAAAACTGTATCCTAATGTCAAGATATAAGAGAGTATCAATGTGAGATTGTGTACCATGGTATGTGATATACACATGATACACAAATACCTAGAGTGTTATCAAGTGTGAGATTGTGTACTATGTGTATATTCGACACTCTGAAGTCAAATGTCCACATATCTACTAGTTTTCGGATAGTCACTAATTTTAAAACGGATACTCATGAACCACGATATGGATACTTATGCATCATAACTCGAATACTCACACATCAATAGGAGTTGTTACATTGATGAACATGTGTATCCATCTTTGCATCCATTTGGATAATATACTTGAACGATGTCTATTCATCTTTTCAAAAGTATCTAGAAATGGATATGAATTATTATATGCGTCATCGTTCGTGGATGTACAACCATCATCATGATAACATGTGCGGTGTACGAGATAAATTCATACAGGGGGTGTGTAACCCCCTGATTTTTCAAAAATTTTTAATTTGGATTTTTCATAATTTTCTATAATTTTCTAGAATTTTCAAGAATTTATTTTAGATTCAAATATAATTAAAAATATCCCAAACTTTTATTTTATGTTCTAAATAATAAAATATATTTTCTAGAAGTTTTTGGGAATTTTCTGAGTATTTTTAGTATTTATTGGGAGTTATTTAGGCTAATAACTAATTTTTAGGACTTGTAGAATTTATGGTGCAAGCTCAGGAATATAAAATAGACCCATGTTATTTTTTAAGGTTTATAATATTATTATATATTTTCTGGAATTATTTCAGAATTTGTGGAATAATGTTAGTATTTATTTTTAGTTTTATGGCAAAACTAATTTTTAGAGCTTCTCCTAATTATAGTAGGAAATCTATGAATATAAAATTATCCCAAATATTTTTCTAAGGTTTTTTGGTTCAAAATATATTTTCTGTAATTTTTCCAGATTTTTATGATTATTTTTAATGTTTATTTTGAGTTATTTAGATTTAAAACGACTTAAATAATGTTTTGATAAAGGCAAATCAAAAAAATAAATATATAAATAAAATCATTCAATCAGATTCTGACATATATCAGCCTATAGATATCCATTCAGCCGCAGGTACATCTATATATATATAATATAATAACCCTAATTATCTCATTATTTTAGAGAGAGAGAGAGAGATTTGGGAGAATTGTCATCTAGGGTTTCTTCATCTTTCAAAAGCCATTGCGCATAGCTCCGGACTCCAAACGAGGCCTAGTTTCTTGCGTTAGAACGATATAAGGTTAGCTTTCTGATTATATAATTTGTTTTACAAAATTATTAGTATTAAATTCTAGAAAATTCGTAGAGCACAGCATGTCCGAAAATAGACGTGTTTCGATGTTTTCGCAATTTCGGGAGAACCCGGAATCAGAATCACGAACCGTTTAAAGTTTCGGAAATCTAATGTCGAGATCATCGACATATATTTTTCCAGAATTTAATTTGAAGTATTTACATACTGTTAATTCTGTAGAACTTCTAGGTTAGAATTTAACCATCGGTGCACAATACAAAATTTGTATGTGCCATAATTCCCAAACGAATTTGAATTCGGACGAGCCGTAAATTCTAGTATGTTTTTGATGCTGAAATCTACAGAAAATCATGCATGAAAGTCGAGTTTGTGTCGGTTGACTTTTTGGTCAACAGATCGCCTCGATTTGCGTGCCATGAGTCTCGAGTTGATAAAATTCAGTTTCTTTGGACAAAATTTAGGAATTTACATAAAAATCAGAATAATAAGATTAAAATGGGATTTTAGAGTAATTATTCCAGAATTAAATAAATTGTCTTTTGACGTGATAAATTTGTAATACATAGGCTATTTGGACTGTGACTTGGACTCTGATTCATACCAGCAACAGGACCCCAGGCAAGTGTACCTTGCCAAACTCTGCAGTATTGTTATATATTTTCCTTACTTTATTATATTGTCGTGCATGCTTAACCTAGGGCCGTGTGACGTACTTAGCGTCCGATTATAGTCGGGTGCCAACACCGTACGCGGAGTTGTGTATTGTCATCTAGACATGGATATTTGTGACCCTCTTTATTCTCGTATTTGTCCTATCAAGTACACTATAACCCAGGACACTTGACACTATTCATGAGACAGAATCTTCCTGAGATATTCATGGTGATTCTGTGTTGGATACATGTTTTATGACATAGACATCATATTCATAGATATTAGATGACTTGCTGCATTAGATATGATCGTGCGTGACATGGACATGGTGCATCATGGACATGAGACGTATGATTACATTGGGTGGGGAGAGACACACAGGCTACAGGCTGAGTTTATATATATATATAAAATATAGTAAACACATAGTAAAATACATAGTAAACACTGCTACCGGCTCCAAGACACAGAGCTTGTAGTGGTCTCAGCCTGAGTTTAGTGATGCTCTCAAATTGCATTTTTACATAGATGGTTATATAGTTTACCCTATTTATTTTATTTACTATTACACTGCATTTTGGCATGTCGATTTATGTACCTTGTTATGTCCCCTGAGGACCTGGATACCGGACTTTGTCCCCAGGACTAGCAGACGAGATCGACCCCGAGTTACACGGGACAGGAGCATTAGCAGAAGATGGAGCAGGAGCAGACACTGGAGCAGTACCAGATCCAGTAGACGATTGATCCCCGAGGGTATCATCTGGGTATAGGCTTTCCCCATACTCGGTATTTGCTGTGGTTATCTTTATTCTTGTATCTTGACAGATGTATCAGACTCATTATCGGGTTATTTTCCCGAGTTTATATCATATTGAGATTGATCTTGCTTTATGATTCTGATATTGTTGTATTCATTTCTGTGGATGAGATTAGTATATCTAGACCATTATTATTGTATTACAGCTTAAGTATGCCCCGATGGATCCATTAAATTGGGTTTGTCCATCGGTGTGTGCTGCTGGCCATTGCCACGTGTCTAGTTCCTCGATATTTTGGGACTGGGGCGTGACATGGTTTTTGTGGTGGCCCATGCAGGTCGACGACTAAATTGTTCGGTTTCAACTTAGGAACCGAGCAAGCCTGCAATAAGGATAGGATAAGTTTTTGGATCTCGTCCACTTGCTTGAATCGTTCTTGACATCTATATCGAATTCGAATTAATTTCTTGACTTGCATCCTGCCTTAATTTTCGTGCGCCTCTTATTGTTTATTTTGGTTGTTACTCTAAACTTTTTATTATGTGATTGGTAATTAGAACTTGACAGTTTGAGTTAATCTTATAGATGGTGACCTAATGATTATCCCTTAGCTTTGAACCGCGTAATTAGTACCCCACCTCGATACAAGTTATCTTTCCTTTCCCTTGAGACTAGTAACCTGTCCATTCTCACTATTGACACATGACCTATGAGCACTATGATTAAGACTTAAGATGACCATTACTTACGTAATACCATAGGAGACCCTAATAAGAGTTCTGTTTTATTTAGATGTGCAAGGTTATTTTGCAGGACCCTCTTAAGACTGTCACAGTATTAGTTTAATTCTTATAAGTTGGGTAGTATGCCTCACAACATAGTACCACCTAGCCCTATTGATGAAGTGACTTAGGATGACACAACTTTAGACTTGTATAAGACGACAGTATTTATTCAGACAATAGAATTTAGAGGTCCTCGCCCCCATTTGGTCGACTAGCGACATAGACAAGGAGTTGTATGATAACTGTAGAGATTGTAGAGTCTTTTATTATTGTTGCTTATTTTGTTTCTGTTTGTGAACTCGAATTGATTTGTACCTCCTTTCATCATCATCTAGTGTACTTATAATTTTTGTACTACCTTGACTTATGCTGCTATATTATAGCCTAGTTTTTGCAAGCTTATTCTTTATCAAGCTTGTTCATGACATATGTGTTATTGGGGCCTGATCAATCCCACTAATACAATTGTCTATTCAGAATCAATGTATTATGGTCTGATCAACCTTAGTGCATTTTGGTTCGCTCTTCACACGACTACTTTACGTGGATTGAGATATATAGTTGACTAGTAGACGCCTGTACTTACTCTCTAGATATGTCTGAGCAGATCGTATCGGTTACATAACTGTACTAATACGAGCATGCAAACAAAGGATTACCAAAATAGGATTTCAATCCACAACTGCTTTGACAATTCCCAATTGAATTCTTTAAACGCCTTGATCCCAATACTTCTATTCTATTACGCTGCCCTTGAACTCTTTATTATTGGTCTCCGTCTTCCCTTATTTCGGAAAGACGAAACATCGTGCTTGGTATAAATTGATACACAGAGAATACTAGATATACCCCATAGGCCGATCACATACTTGAGGATTATTCTTCGTAATTAAGGACATATCATATATGATATGATCGGCATTGAAGTTCGAGGATTGAATGACATGAGTAAACATATTAAGGAATATTCTCTTAAGGTATATAGCCTTATGTGATAGATGGGTAAATTCTAAGTTGGGTAGTAGTGCATTGTCAACTCAAGAGGAATTTCTTTTAGATTGTGATCGAGTAAGATTAAATTGGGAGAGGTTCAAGCCATTTTAATTTTAAGAATTTTAGAAGAATGACTAAGATGATGAGGATTAATGAATTGATATTGAGGACCCAATATTTATACCTTAAGTACATGATTTAAACAATGAAGGTAAAATCATCAACTTGAAATTTAGAGGATAAAAAGATAAAATTTCAGACTTGAACAATGGTGGACTGCATTTTAATTTTTTTTTTCAAGTTGATGATTTGAGTTAAAATAAAAAAACTTGATGGTTGGACTACCTATTTGAAATATTAAGCATGTGAATGGAATTTAAGAAGTTGAAGCATACAAAAACTTATAAGTGAAAATAGGAATAATAATGGACTCGAATTACTTCTAGAGAAGATTATGATAATTGGAGATCGTGAGGTAAAATTGATATGCGTATTTAAATCTTGAAGATGATATATGGATTTAATTTAAATTTGGATATGGATAATTTGAAAAAGCGAGAAGAGATAACCATAGGTTGAATTTGATTGGATCAGTGGTCATCTTAACCTAGAAGTGATTACAATGGATATGATTAGGATTTTAATTGTCGCAAGGAGATTGCGATTGACTTGCCTTATGTACACGAAGGATTAAAAAATTATGCCTTATTTTAATTTTGAAGACGACATTGTCTTAAGTTGGCTGGATTGTGAAACCCCCTCACCTAAGAAGTAGACCTACTTGGCTTAGATAGTGAGACTAAGGCTAGCTCGAATCCACTTAGGAATAGAACACGACATTTTTTATTTAGTTTTATAACATGGTATCCCTCGGCGCGCCTTACCATTGCTTCGATAATTGGAGCACTTACCTAGTCACTGCCTTCCTACAAATTCCACACCTTGTCCTAGACATGTCCATCCTCCAATTTTCATCTTTGTGCAATATTTCAATTGTTGGATGCTTTTATGCAAAAGAGCATTTAGGTGTCCACACTATTGGACATGACACACGAAGAAACCTATTTTCACTCATGTGAATTTCTCCCATGATTTTCGGAATGTGCAACGTGCAACATCGTCCACTCCGTTAAACCTAGCCTTGTATTTTAACCAATACAAATCTTAGACCATCCTTGACTTCTACCATGGCTTAATTTTAATTTCGAGGACGAAATTTTTATAAGTTGGGTAGATTGTAACCCCCTGATTTTTCAGAAATTTTTAATTTGGATTTTTCATAATTTTTTATAATTTTCTAGAATTTTCAAGAATTTATTTTAGATTCAAATATAATTAAAAATATCCCAAACTTTTATTTTATGTTCTAAATAATAAAATATATTTTCTAGAAGTTTTTGGGAATTTTCTGAGTATTTTTAGTATTTATTGGGAGTTATTTAGGCTAATAACTAATTTTTAGGACTTGTAGAATTTATGGTGCAAGCTTAGGAATATAAAATAGACCCACATTATTTTTTAAGGTTTATAATATTATTATATATTTTCTGGAATTATTTCAGAATTTGTGGAATAATGTTAGTATTTATTTTTAGTTTTATGGCAAAACTAATTTTTAGAGCTTCTCCTAATTATAGTAGGAAATCTATGAATATAAAATTATCCCAAATATTTTTCTAAGGTTTTTTGGTTCAAAATATATTTTCTGTAATTTTTCCAGATTTTTATGATTATTTTTAATGTTTATTTTGAGTTATTTAGATTTAAAACGACTTAAATAATGTTTTGATAAAGGCAAATCAAAAAAATAAATATATAAATAAAACCATTCAATCAGATTCTGACATATGTCAGCCTATAGATATCCATTCAGCCGCAGGTACATCTATATATATATAATATAATAACCCTAATTATCTCATTATTTTAGAGAGAGAGAGAGATTTGGGAGAATTGTCATCTAGGGTTTCTTCATCTTTCAAAAGCCATTGCGCATAGCTCCGGACTCCAAACGAGGCCTAGTTTCTTGCGTTAGAACGATATTAAGGTTAGCTTTCTGATTATATAATTTGTTTTACAAAATTATTAGTATTAAATTCTAGAAAATTCGTAGAGCACAGCATGTCCGAAAATAGACGTGTTTCGATGTTTTCGCAATTTCGGGAGAACCCGGAATCAGAATCACGAACCGTTTAAAGTTTCGGAAATCTAATGTCGAGATCATCGATATATATTTTTCCAGAATTTAATTTGAAGTATTTACATACTGTTAATTCTGTAGAACTTCTAGGTTAGAATTTAACCATCGGTGCACAATACAAAATTTGTATGTGCCATAATTCCCAAACGAATTTGAATTCGGACGAGCCATAAATTCTAGTATGTTTTTGATGCTGAAATCTACAGAAAATCATGCATGAAAGTCGAGTTTGTGTCGGTTGACTTTTTGGTCAACAGATCGCCTCGATTTGCGTGCCATGAGTCTCGAGTTGATAAAATTCAGTTTCTTTGGACAAAATTTAGGAATTTACATAAAAATCAGAATAATAAGATTAAAATAGTATTTTAGAGTAATTATTCCAGAATTAAATAAATTATCTTTTGACGTGATAAATTTGTAATACATAGGCTATTTGGACTGTGACTTGGACTCTGATTCATACCAGCAACAGGACCCCAGGCAAGTGTACCTTGCCAAACTCTGCAGTATTGTTATATATTTTTCTTGCTTTATTATATTGCTGTGCATGCTTAACCTAGGGCCGTGTGACGTACTTAGCGTCCGATTATAGTCGGGTGCCAACACCGTACGCGGAGTTGTGTATTGTCATCTAGACATGGATATTTGTGACCCTCTTTATTCTCGTATTTGTCCTATCAAGTACACTATAACCCAGGACACTTGACACTATTCATGAGACAGAATCTTCCTGAGATATTCATGGTGATTCTGTGTAGGATACATGTTTTATGACATAGACATCATATTCATAGATATTAGATGACTTGCTGCATTAGATATGATCGTGCGTGACATGGACATGGTGCATCATGGATATGAGACGTATGATTACATTGGGTGGGGAGAGACACACAGGCTACAGGCTGAGTTTATATATATATATATAACATAGTAAACACATAGTAAAATATATAGTAAACACTGCTACCGGCTCCAAGACACAGAGCTTGTAGTGGTCTCAGCCTGAGTTTAGTGATGCTCTCAAATTGCATTTTCACATAGATGGTTATATAGTTTACCCTATTTATTTTATTTACTATTACACTGCATTTTGGCATGTCGATTTATGTACCTTGTTATGTCCCCTGAGGACCTGGATACCGGACTTTGTCCCCAGGACTAGCAGACGAGATCGACCCCGAGTTACACGGGACAGGAGCATTAGCAGAAGATGGAGCAGGAGCAGACACTGGAGCAGTACCAGATCCAGTAGACGATTGATCCCCGAGGGTATCATCTGGGTATAGGCTTTCCCCATACTCGGTATTTGCTGTGGTTATCTTTATTCTTGTATCTTGACAGATGTATCAGACTCATTATCGGGTTATTTTCCCGAGTTTATATCATATTGAGATTGATCTTGCTTTATGATTCTGATATTGTTGTAATCATTTCTGTGGATGAGATTAGTATATCTAGACCATTATTATTGTATTACAGCTTAAGTACGCCCCGATGGATCCATTAAATTGGGTTTGTCCATCGGTGTGTGCTGCTGGCCATTGTCACGTGTCTAGTCCCTCGATATTTTGGGACTGGGGCGTGACAGGGTGTAACAATTCCTGAAGTTCGCCAAGGCGTTCCCTCTGTACATGGACGATACCAAAATTAAGTGTTCGTGTGTGAGATATCGCAACTTGAAATATCACTCAGAAGTGGATATAACATATCATTTATACTCGAGGGGTTTCATGCTGAATTACTATTAGTGGACCTCACATGGAGAACTTGTGTCTTTAGTATCGGACCCAGAGCCTTATGTAGAGCCGTATATGGGTGTCCACGACCATGCTGATTATGACAACGGGTGCGTGAACATGGTTTTTGATGGTGTTGGGTCTAGTTTCGATCCGGACAATCATGATACAGCTGAGGAGGCATTCAATGTCGATGTTGCAAAGTTCATGGAGTTACTGGAGAATGCAAGAACTCTATTATATCCTGGTTGTGAGGATCATTCACCGTTGGAGGTGGTTACAAGACTGTTCAACATCAAGTACGATTTTAACATGTTGCAAGAATGCTACAACCGACTGATGGAGTTGATTATTGAGATCTTGCCGGCAGGTGCTAAGTTACCTAAAGACTTCTAACGGTCTAAGAGGATGGTGAGATCGCTCTGGATGGGATACGACACTACCAGAATAAGTCAAATTAGCGACGTAAAAAAATATCGCTAAATGATCAATAAACGTCGCTAAATAATTTTAGCGACGTAATTAGCGACGTTTTACTGAAGTCGCCTTTAAACTAGTCGCTGACAGGAAAAATATCGCTATGCCGACATTTTCTAGCGACGTAAATGCATCGCTAGATTAGCGACGTTTAGCGACGCAACGTCGCTAAATTAGCGACGTGTATATTTGTCGCTTTATGTCGCAAATAGCGACGTACATAGCGACGTTTATAGCGATGTTACTATGAACTGGCAATACTGCCATGTCAGCAAGTTGCGACGGAGAGCGACTTTGTTTAGCGACGTTTCTAGCGACGTAATTAGCGACATATTTAGCGACATGACTTAACGTCACTAAACGTCGCTAAACATCGCAAAACGTCGCTAAAAATGTCGCTAAAGATACAGTAAAAAAAATACTGAATTGTTTCCAAACTATTCTTCCTGCAGTTTATAATTCATAATCTGTACAAATAGACCTGGAGCAACCCTCCGTTGAATTTACTGGGTTCGCCGACCCCCTTGGGTTGAACACTCAACATCGGTAAATTAACATATATTTAATATGAATAATATAATAAAATTTAAAGAAAATAAAATATTGAAATTAAAAACCGAATCAGGAGAAAATATCGTCGTAAAGAATACAGCAAATATCCATACAATTGAGTCTCGTCCTAAAGAATACAAAGAATACAGCAAATTAAAGCCTCGTCCTAAAGAATATAAAAAATAATGTCTGAAACACAAACAATCAATAATAAAACGGTCCTAACTAGGACTATTGCGGATCTGCAGGAGGATGACCACCAGCGCGCATGAAGGATAAGAACAGATCATACTGCTCCTGTGAAATCGACACCGATGTCGATGGAGAAGGCAGTGACGTCGGTGGAGTCTATGTCGATGTAGGCGCACCAGGAGGACGTATCCGCTCCAACTCTGCGAGTCGCTGGTTGTATGAATCCATGGTAGATAACAACCTCATACTGCTATGAACCATTGAATCCTGCATCATCATCAGCCTCTAGCCCATGGATAGCTGTGATGCCTGCAGCTCTGTCACGCTGCGCTCTGTCGAGGCTCTAAGATCAGCTGTCAAATCCTGGAGCTCCATGATGCTGCGCTCGAGCATATCAAATCGTGCGATGAGCGTCGCATCGTCCGCCTGCGGCTGGGACCGGGGATGCTCCTCCATCCTTCGTAGCAACTCGTCACGGAGAGACGCAATCTGACGGTCAACGGCCTCCTGGACTCGGGCCGACGATTGCGAGGGCTGTGGGGAATGCGCACTTGTCGGGGAGGCCCTAGATGACTGCGTCGCAACCAGGGCACCATAGGATCTCGTACCGTAGTACGTACCCCTCTGGAGACCACCAGCGGCGGTCACCCACAGCTCATCCGCCGACGGAGTTGGAGCAGGCTGCGAGGAAGTACCCGCCTCTCCAGCTGTAGGTGCACTAGCAGTCGCCCGCTCACGCAGCCTAAGATACTCGGCCTAGAAAAGTTTGGATACTCGATAATTGCGTAAGTTATATTAAAATTAACACAAAGTAAAGTAATACTTACACAGGTCTGTGAGGCCCTCTCATCAATGAGATTTTTGTCCTTTCGATGGGTGGCCAGGAAGACGGTCACCATGTTTGCATCCTCACCCCTATGTACCTGTTAAAAATATATTATTTAATACTAAAATTAAATATTTTTTGCTACTACCATTTTATCATACTTACATTAAAATAATATATCTTAAATAAAAAATATACCAAACGACGGAAATGTTCCGTCATCGGAATCGAGCCACCACACCACTTTGCAGCATTTTGCCTAGCCGCATTGGCCTTCTCAGACATTTTCTTGTACCTCGGATCGTCGAATCTAGCCCTCATCGCAGTCCACTGCTCAGGCGTGATCCAACCTTGGATCGGTATTCCAACGCGATCACGAGCCTTCTGGTCATCCAGAGCATCACGGATAAGCTTGGCGGCAACGACAGGAAATATCCACTCGATCAACTCGGTCCGGTACGGAGGATAAAAATACGTTTGCTATAATAAATAATTTAGTATGTGAGCATCACGGATAAGTTATATAATATGCATAAATTAGAGGATTTATAGAATATACTTTTACCTTGAAGTGCGCAAACCAGAATGCCTTCCTCTCCTCCGGAGCTTCAGAGTAGTTGATCCAAGGGCCACCATAATTGTTCCTCAGAAAGAGGCCCAGTCGTCTCTGAACCGACGATGGACGATATCTATACAGAGATAATTATTTTGATCGAAAAAGTCAATATATGATGAATAAAGAAATACACGATATATATGATGCTAAACCATCTAATTGACTTACTTTGTACCGTCGGCCCAAATCTCTGTCTTCGTCTCCTCCGGAGGTGCGCATGGAGGATCTAGCTGATGTTGGGACAACGTCGGCACGACCTCCTCCATATGCTCATCTGTCTCCATGGTTCCGTCAGCAGGAGGAACACTGGACGAGAGAGTACTATCATGCCTGGAACTACTCGTCCCAGGAGTGATGCCACGTAACGTCGTCGCAGTCGGAGATGTGACTGATCGATATACTGGAGTACTGGGCGATGAGGATCCAGAACCAACAGTAGGCAGTATTGGAGGAGCACTCTGTCTACCTCGGGACCTGCCAAACCCTCCGCGTCGTCCTGTCATACCTGATAACAACATATGATGAATAAAGAAATACACAAATATATAGTATATTCTACAGTCAAAATGTTATGCATATCTCACAGCATTCATAGAATTGTATAGTAAATAACTAGTGGTGTCACAAGTCTAAATGGATAATACATTCTATAGTCAAAATATAATACATATATTCATCAAAATAGTACATTCTACAGTCAAAATATAGTACATTCTACAGGCAAAATATTTTATTTTCAATCATCTTCAGAAAATTTATCTTGTTCGCCTTCCTCGTCCTCCTCTTCCTCTTCCTCCTCCTCGTCTTCACTTTTATCTACTTCGTCTTCATCTTCCTCTTCGGATAATTCGACATCTTCTACATTATTACTCGTGTAATGAGTAACTTTCGTTGAGTCCACATCTACAATATTTGTTACAAGAGGTAGCTCGTCCTCCTGATAAGCTATTTCGTCAATATCAAAGGTATTTCTAGTTTTAGTCTTGCATACTGCCCACCAATCCGACCTCGCTGTCCCCCGTCTAGGATAAGTTGTGAATTACACGAGCTGAGTCTAACTTGATAGGACAAATGGTTCGTAGCCTTGATATCTACGCTTGTAGTTTATATCCACAAGGCCATGCTTGTCAATTTTCTAACCTTGATCTTGAATCGGATCGAACCATTCATACTTGAATAGCACGATATTAGCAGAGGTTCTGTGCCATAATTATATGTTAACTCCATAATCTCTCGTAAGATGCCAAAAAAATTATTGCCTGGATCGACGTCTTTGTAGTTCGAAGATTTGATACACAAACAACTATTTTTTGTGGAATCAAGATCCAGAAAGCTGTCTCTGATAGGAGCATTTGTTGACTTGAACCTAAACCCATTCACACAGAAACTTGGCCATATTTTAACGGCAGTAATTGGTCCCTTGGCTACAGTTCTAATAGATTCAGTCTTGGGTGTTATTAGACGATCGATCTACATACCAAAGTAGCGATAGTAAGTTATTTATTTTGCAAGTGCAGAAATAAAAAGTAATTACCAAACTCCTTACATATGCGCTCAACCAAGAAAAAAAATGGTATCTCATTTCTTGTTCTACTTCTTCGTCTGTTATGTAGGGTTTAACCGACCTCAACTCATCATTATATGTGCTGAAAAACAATGAAACAACTGCTGATTAGTAGCATAATAGTAGCTTATACTATTACATTGAGATGATGTAAATATGGACGTATGAATTACTTACCCCTCTAGCTTCTCCACTTCATCCTCATCGCAATTGAGTAATATATACAACTGAGCAGCCCTTAGCTCGTCGTCATTCAAATCTCTTCTTCATTTTCCCCGAAGGCTTTCCGGACGCATTGAATACTTTGAGTATTGCATCATTAGATTCCTGATATTCGTCGTCGTTCCTCGGAGCTCTCGTTCTATTAGTAGCAACATGAGATTTGAAATATGTCGAGCAAAAGTTTGTACTCTCCTCGAGAACATAAGCTTCACAAATAGAGCCCTCAACCCGTGCCTTGTTTTTCACCTTTCTCTTTAGGTGATTCAGATGCCGCTCGAAGGGGTACATCCACCGATAACCGACAAGACCACCAATATGTGCCTCATAGGAAAGATGAATTGGCAAATACTCCATAGAGTCGAAGAATCCAGGAGGAAACACCTTCTCGAGCTTACATAGTGTTACCGCAATATCCTTCTCTTGCTTTTCTAGACGATCGACGAGCAACTTAGTAGAACAAAGATCTCTAAAGAATATGCTGAGCTCTGTCAATGGATCCCAAACGACCTGCGGTAAGAATTCTCGAAATGCAATCGGAATTAACCTCTCCATGAATACGTGACAATCGTGGCTCTTCATACCCACCAGTTTGTTCTCCTTAAGGTCGAAACATCTTTTCAAGTTCGACACGTACTCGTCTGGAAACTTTAGACCCTGAATCCACCTACAAAGTCTTCATTTATCCTCTTTCTCCAGTGAAAAAACTGACTTAGGATGCTTTAACTTTTTATTCCCCTCCTCTATCAAATGCAACGCTGGACGTCTACATATTTCTTCTAAGTCCAACCTGGCCTTCGGATTGTCTTTCGTCTTCCCCTTTACCTCCATTACAGTATTAATTATATTATCAAACACATTCTTCTCGATATGCATGACATCAAGGTTATGTCTGATAAGATTGGTGCTCCAATATGACAGATTCTAGAATATACTCCTCTTCGTCCAGTTATGGGTGCGACCAAATCCGTCACACTTGTACCCCTTAGCAGGATCTTCGATAGCACTTGGTAAATCTTTTACCTCTTCCCATATCGTATATCCGGGCCACCTTGGCGGTGGATTGGCCTTCTCCACAACGTCCGTACGAAAAGTATTCATGTTCCTCCGGTACGGATGATCCTTCGGCAGAAATTGTCGATGACAATCGAAGAAGCACGGTTTGCCTCCGTGTTTCAAACGGAAAGCCTTAGTACGGTCCATGCAATACGAACATGAGAGATAATCATGAGTGCTCCATCCCGATAACATTCCATAGGCCAAAAAGTCGTTGATTGTCCATATAAGTTCTGCCCACATCTGAAAATTCTGCTTTCTAGAAACATCGTACGTGTTGGCACCTACTTCCCACAGCTGATTCAACTCATCTATCAAAGGCTGTAAATACACATCAATGTTCCTCTTTGGATTTTTCGGACCCGGGATAATAACGGTTGGGAACATATATGGAGTCTTCATGCACATCCAATGCGGTAGATTGTACGAAGTGACGATCACAGGCCAACATGAATACTGGGAGCCCGAAAGTCCGAATGGGATAAAACCGTCAGAGGAGAGCCCCAATCTGACATTACGCGGATCCGAAGCAAAATATGGATACTCTCGATCAAAGTGCTTTCATGCTTCTCCATCGGATGGATGATCCAATACTCCTTCGATCTGTTTTCGCCTATGCCAACTCATGTTTTCTGCAGTCTCCTTAACCATAAACAACCTCTGCAACCACGGCGTCAAAGGCAAGTAGTGCATCGAATCGGTAGGCTTTCTTGCATCGACAGACTTTTCTCTACCAGTGGCCTTGTAGCGATCAGCACCATAGAATATGCACGCATTTTCATCCTTATTGTCTTTGTAGTAAAACATGCACCCGTTGCGACATGTATCGATTTTTTCGTATCCCATCCAGAGCGATCTTACCATCCTCTTAGATCGGTAGAAGTCTTTAGGCAACTTTGCACCATCAGGCAAGATCTCTATAATCAAATCGATCAGTCGATTATAACATTCTTGCGACATGTTAAAATCGGACTTGATGCTCAACAATCTTGTAACCACCTCCAATGGTGAATGATCCTCACAACCAGGATATAATGGAGTCCTTGCATTCTCCAGCAACTCCATAAACTTTATAGCATCGACATTTGGTGCCTCCTCAGCTGCATCATGACTGTCCAGATTGAAACTAGACCCCGCCGCTTCAAAAACCATGTTCACCCACCCGTCATCGTAAGCAGCGTGGTCGTGGACATCTATATACGGCTCCACATAAGGCTCCGACTCCGATGCTAGAGACACAAGTTCTCCGTGCGTGGTCCACTGATAGTAATTTGGCGTAATGCCCTTCGAGTACAAATGATATATGACTTTCACTTCTGGATGATATTTCAAGTTCCGATATCTCACACATGGACACTTAATTTTGGTACCATCCATGTACTGAGGGAACGCCTTGGCGAACTGCAGGAACTACTGTACACCCTCAATGAATTTATCCCGCACACCGCACATATCATCAGGATGACGGTTGTACATCCACGAACGATAGGATGACGCAGATAGTAATTCATATCCATTTATAGATACTTCTGCAAAAATGACAGTATGTGTCCTATAAATCGTTAAATACAGTGTGATTCTCTGGAGGAAGGTAAGAACTGCTCTAACTTGATACACAATGCCCTATGTATGTGTGTGTGTGCATATGGTTGTTTGAGTGATTAAGTGAGCTCGGGTCACTAGGGAGAGCAGTTCACAGTTTTCAGTGTGCATCATTTGGCAGTGAAGGGAGAGCAGTGTGCCAGCTCTGGGCTAGCAGCTAGCTGTACTGCACAGTGCAGCAGTGAGAAATCAGTGTGCAGCAACACTGTGCAGTGCACAGCAGGAAGGATGCACAACAGCAAATAAACTCAGCAAGTAGCAGCAGAGCCAGTGCACTACAGAGCCTACAGAGCCATCCCGAGGGGGTGCAGCTGCGCCCCCTCACATTTGGATTTCTTTTATTTTATATTTTTTAATTCTACTTTTATATATTGTCGAATTTTGAATTAATTTATATAGATTATATGCATACATATTTGAACACAGAAAGTAATAACTGACTTGATAATAAAAAAAGGACAATTATGTAGTTTGGAGGTTTTTTCTAACTTCAAATTATTAGAGGATGTCATCAAACATGTTGATTATTGAAGAACTGGAAATCACTGATATCATGGTTCATATGAAGTTGGACATGGTGGCTAGAAAAATCAACATTGCGTGCAGTTATATTTTTAATAAATATATACACACTTTTACTTTGGATTTTTCGTGTTCTCCATCTTCCGACTTTTGTGCATTAGTGGAAATTTGATGCCACATTGTTCAAGATTGTCTAGTTATCTTATATCAAATAGTTGCATTTTTTTATTTGGAGCAACATAGTTAGGTCCATCGTGCTCCTATAAAAATTATAATTTCCCTAATCTGCTCATCACTCAAAATCATACTGGACTTAAATGCGAAACATGATCTATCCTCACCGTTTATATTTTTTCTCTCTGCTCTAGCCACATGAAAATGTTTGCGAAAAAAAGCAATTGAAGTAGATGTCATTATCTAGATCTCATCTGAGCCAAATTCAATTTTGACCCAACTGGTATTCGAGATGTTTATGTAATACAAACCTCCTCATATGATCTGTCTTGAATATTGAAATCTCAAACTAGTATATATAACTTTGAGGTGTGTAACAAGTCATATTCAAACACATATAAATTCATTATAACTCTTATTATAATTGATTATAGTGGCAACACATTTTTTACTCAGATCCAACCCAATGAATGGATCAAATCTAAACTAATAGATGAATCATAATATTTTTATTCGTATTAATATATTACCTGGGTTGGTATTTTACAATGTTCATAGTCGTATTAATTTATTAAAAGTTTATGACATCTGGTATTAATATATAATAATTATAAATATGTTTATTGTAATTTATTTTTTAAATAGTAATCGTCGTATCTCTTAGATAAAATTTTGGTTACGCCACTGCGCATCATAGTAAGTTGCCTCCAAGATAAGTTCCACCGAAGACTTGACCACATTGAAGATTTGTACTCATGTAGTTCGTCCTAATAGCGGCATATTAATTGGCTATGAAAAATATTCGATGAACACAAAACCGAGTGATTTTCCACGTCGTTTAGGTTCAATAGAAATTGTTGTGTTTATATCTTAATTATTGTTGAGCACTAGTTAACATTTTCAGTGTTGTTAACGAGATTTAGCTTTAATTAACCGACCACCTCCTCTTTGGCTCTTTAAGAACTTAGGAGACTTGATCACTTCTAGTTAGACTCCTATATATAAGAGATTTGCATGAGTTGGACCAACGAATAGATCTTTAAAATCGATAACCTTCCATTGTAATCTGTAGGCAAACTTGTAATCTAATGAAAAGTTATCGATTATACATATTCAACATATATATAACAACACTTATGCACAGTGACATAGTTACATGGCCTCGAAGGAGAGAGAGTTGGGTCCCTGCAGTTTTGATTTTTTTTATATATACTAGAATTATGGAGAAAAAAAATTAGCATGATGTTACATTACGACAATTCTGCAATAGCTCATCAGTAAAATAATATATTTAAGGAGCAACGTTTTAGCAGAACATCATCCAATTATAGCAGTATACTTTCAAGAACATGTCTACTACGAACAAAATTTTAAATAGATATAAGTAAACGACTAAACTTGAATATGTTAGTTATTTGAACGTTTATCTTAGTACCGCATATAATAATAAAAAATACTTAACAGTTTATCACAATATATATATATATATATATATATATATATATATATATATATATTCAATGAGACTAATAGTATTATTAACAATGTTATGTCTTAGAAATCTTATTTCGATCTGAAATAATTTTATTTTAGGAGCAGAAATAACAAGACCATTTTAATAGCTAAATGTCGAAAAATATTTAAATGGTTAAAATGCTCGTCTATAGTATTAGAAAATATTAATATGTCATCAATGTATGAGAGTATAAAAGAAGAATATTGAATAAATATCTTATTTATGATATTCTGATATCCAGAAGAAGCATTTTTCAAGCCGAATGGCATAACATTTCATTCATAGTGTCCGAATGAGACTGTGAATGCTGTTTTGTATTTATCTTTTTCTTCAATTTGAATCTGCAAGTAATCTGACTTCAAATCAAATTTAGAGAAGATTTTTGTTTTAACAATTCGGTTAAGCAGATCCATTTTATTGGGAATTTGATATCTTATCCACTTCAAAACTTTATTTATAGGTTTGTAGTTAATAACTAACATTGGAATACCTCTTTCTTTCTCAGCATTATTATTAACATAAAATGCTGTGCAACTCCATGGGGAGTAAGATTTTCGAATAATTTTTTTATCCAGAAGATCATTAATCTCTTTTTTACATAATTCGAGATAATTATTATTCATTTGACAATGTCTAGCCTTAGTCGGAATATTTTTTTTCATTGAAAGATTCTTCATAAGGAAGAGAAACAATATGTTGCTTTTTATCCCAAAATACATTTGGGATATTACTACAAGTTTGACGTATAAACTCGTCTTCAACTTATTTTATTTTATTTTTATTTTTTCAAAATTTTCAAGCTGGTGAGAATTAGATAGCTGAAAATTTTCTTCTTTTATAAAGTTTATCTGATTAGTTTTCAGATCAACTTCTTTTATTTCATTCAAATTTTTTACCACAGGATTTGTGATAAATTCAAATGTAATATTTTTTCCCTTGTAGCAAGTATAAATTTTTTGCTTGTTTATTTCTTTTATGGGCATGAGTTTTTCTAGAAAATGAGTTGCTAGAATAACGTGTTGTGATATCTCTTTTACAACTATGAAGTGTAAGGGAATACAAACTTTATTTTTACAGATATGAACATATGTAACCTTAAAAGGTGTTGTAAGAGCTTTGTTATTAGCAGCACTCAAAGTCTGAGTAGTGCGCTCACAATATTTGAAAGGAATAATTTATTCTTTGACACAGTTCAAATCAGTCCCACTATTTATTAAAGCTATAAGATTGTAAATCAATGATTCATTATTTACAATTAGATCGATCTTTATATACCATTTATGGGTAATAAAAAGATTTTTTTTGATAAAAATGAATTATCAATGAATTTTTCTTTGTTTCTCATAGAAACAAATTGGATTTGTGGATCGAGATATTCATTCTCGTTATCACTGTTATTTATTCGAGAATGTCCATTCATTTCTTCGTTGAGAATAATTTCATTGTAGGATTTAACATCTGTTCAATGAGAGCAAGCCTTTGTTGAGTTATTTCATCTTTAGAATTTAACTCTTTGATTTCTTTCTTCAAAGTTTTTAATTCTCTTTGAAGATCATTAATAGAGACAGTCTTAGGATCTTTTCCTTTTCTTCGGGCTAAGACTTCTGTCATAGTATAAGGATTGAAGTAAGGAGAAGTTTCCTTATTATTTTCTTGCAAAATTTCAATAATCTTTGCTTTCACATTTTGGCTAAGTTCATTAGTCAATAGTGACTCTAGAATTTCTTTTTTATCTTAACTGGTTAATACATTAATTGAAAAATTATTCATTTCAACAATAGACTTAAAATAGTCAACTTTACTGTTAATGGTACATGCTTTGCAGTCGTAGTTAGTACCACAATCAGTAGCATAGTTTAGAGACTCATCACTAAATGAATCAGATTCATAATCAAAATTGATCATGATTTTTAATAGAGTCTTTTTCAACCCTTCATCTTCGATCATATCGATCTTTTGTTTAGTATAACATTTATTCGAATAATGGCCTAATTTGTCACATTTGAAACACTTAACACTTTTATTAGAACTTTCATTTTTTGAGAATTATTTTTTCCTTATAGGAAATCTCTTTCTCTCTTCAGGAAAATAGGTTTAATAGACTCCATAGCGAATTGGCTACAAAATTTTTCCAATTATTTTCTCTCAGATAACCTTTGAGATTTTAATTAATTTTTTAATTTTAAGTCATTACAAAGAGATAACCCCTCTTGAATGCATGCATTAATCATGTTTCCATAAGTGAAATCACTGTATGGTATAATTCCATCAATATTATTTCTCATTTGTTGTCTAACCTTTTCTGCAAACAGATTAGAAAAACCATCAATAAATTTTGATTTCCAGTGTGCAGAGTTTGCATCACTTAATTTCATTACTCTATTTAGAAATGTATCTTTATACCATCTAAAATGAGTTAGAGTAGGACATCGAAGATTTTGTAGTAAAGTTCTGATTCGTTCACCGTTATCAGAGACTAAACCAGTTAAATGACCATAGATAGTGCTTATCAAAGTCATGATACTATCTTGTATTTCATTATTATTCTCAATTTTGACAGCATTAGCAATGTCTGCCTTTTGTTCAGGGGATAGACAATGATCCCACCAGCCTTTCAAAGTGCCGGTAAAACCACATGTAATAAAGCTAGCAATAGTCCGATCAGTGTTATTGTTTGAAAGACAAAACTGTAACAAACATTAACATCCGGTGCATTTGATCACATATTTGTTTGTCAGAATAACCATCTATGTTCCATTTATAGATATTACCACCACTATAGTTATTTTGAATGATATTATCATTTCTTCATATAAAATATCCATCGGGATAGGACGTTTATAGTAATACTTTTGAAGATTAGGCTTCTTATATTGCTGCTGCATAGGCAGAACCATATTTGAAATTTGATGATCAATGTTTGTATGATCATTAAAAGATTTTTGAATGACATGTGTCTGAATATGATCTAAACGATCTTCAGATGTCTGAGAATAACTATTATTGTTAGATTCAATATCTGAATTATCAGCTATGGAAGAATTTTCATCCAGTACTACAAGAGTATTTTTATCTTTATTTTCACCTAAAGAGATAGCTTGCAACTTTTTAATTAAAATTTTTTGTTTCTTCCTTTGTAACCTCAGAAGAATATATATATATATATATATATATATATATATATATATGATTGTCACTATATATATGATTCTCACATTCGTGTGTACTACTAACAAATAACAATATTTGTCATTGCTCAAGAAAACTATTGTTATTTGATAATAACACCCTAACTGAACACTATTGTAAATTAAGCTTCATTTTGAGTTTTTACTAAGCAACCAGTCTCGACCATGTTTACGTTAAGGAACAATTTGTCGAAGATGGTGGGATTTCGAATTCAGTTTCCAGTAGATGTTAGTCCCGAAAACAAATTAAAGTAGAGGAGGTCCACAAAGTAGAGATTCACATAAGATTTTGTCTATACAAAAGTTGGTGCACTGAGATTCATACAAGAATTTTTCTACAGTGACGTACAATTCCATAGAAGCATGCACTAAACCACGAACATTTTACAAACTGACAAAAGAGAAAAAAAAATACAAATACGACAAGAATCAGAAAACGTTATTCTCTTTACGTTTACAGACGCTACAATGAGAAAGAACGGATACAATAAAAGAAATATAAAAAAAGAAACTCATTGTTGGGGGTGATCAAAACCACCGGTACTCGTGGCAAGATTCGCCCTACACGACAATCTGTTCCCAGGATCCAGCAAGTTCATACGAGAACTTCTGTAACGCTCTAAGCCACCTTCAGATCACTATTTGGAAGGGGAGTTCTCTGGACCGCATATGCACTGGTGCTCTCGGATTTTTCCAACAACAACTTTATCTCATAAATTTGGAGAACCTTTCTTTAAAGAGGATTTCAGTACAGATGCGGCATAGGAAAACTCGAGGCTGCATATGCGCTGACCGGCCAGATGATCGACCAAATCCACCAAAATCTGGTTGGCAGTGCCGCACCGTGCCGCATGCGACGCCTGTACGTTGTGCTGCACAGAGCAGACAGTGTTGTCAGGGGCCGAAAGTTGTCGCCGCGTGGCATAGAGAACCACGTGCCGCCAGTGCCGTATTACGCCGCAAACAACAGATTATGTCCCCTCCACATCAGACTCAACACATAGCACCTTGTCTCATGTCGACCTGGCCGCATGAGCACTGGCCGCATATGGTACCAAACAGCATGGCACCAGGCAAGTGCGTCAACAAAGTGCCACTTTGCGTCATTGAGCCCGAGTCCAAGTTACTAAGTCCCTTCGGAACTTAGCTCCTATTAGCTCCTAAAATAAATTTCTCAAATGTGGTGACAAAATTTAAGATAGTCATAAAGGGGTTCATATTTAATCACTCTAGGAAAGTCAACCTACATAGACCATCACCCTATGTGCATATACCAATACTAATCATAGCTATATATTGAAATATACATATTGGTGATTTTTTAATGTGGAACTAAAATTTTCAAAGCAAAATGGAAAACACCAAACGTAGACGAAGAGGAGAAGGAAGAAAAAAAATTAACAATTTAAGTAACTGGTTAATGTACTCTTTAATCATTATTAGATGAATTTTGACTTCTTTCAAGAAAATATAGTCATTTGAAATAATTATAAATTTTTTTTCATTCGATTCAATAACGATTACGATTATGATTATATTGCATGAACTAAACGGACCCTTGGTTTATGTGTCACGAAGTTATCTTAGGAGCTGTGTTTGGTCGAAGTTCACTAGATTAAGATCAGATTCAAGATTGATTAATTACTGCTGCTGCTTTAATTTGCTCATATTTATTTTAAAAAATTTATAAAAAATTATTTGGTAATAATTTTTCAATACATTTGAGAAAATAACCAAAGCGATCTCCAATGTGGCTCTCCTATTTCTAGGGTACAAATAATTTTTTTTTAGAAATAAAAAACTTCTCGAACGGTGATTTTTAACCTAATTTTTATCCTAGTTGATATAGGATGCAGAATTTCTATGAATTTTTTTACATTTAGAAACTCTTATAGGAATTTTCTGTCTCTCGTAGAAATTAATATTGGACCATACTTTCAAACTCAATGATTAAATTGACCATTTTATTTTCTGTCACATAGTGTAGAAATTGAAAACTATTGGAGATATATATTTTGTGCATTTTCTGTGTATAACTCTGCCAACTATGATAGAAATTTTCTTAAAATACAATGTCAAGTAGGTAGGATAGAAACTCAATTTAGTAGATATAAATTGGAATATAAACTACTAATTAGGAGAAATAGGGAAGATAGAATCCGCTGTTGGAAGAAGTCAAGTATCTCTGTAGGATAGAAATTGACCCTTTTATTTTATGCTACGTGGGATAGAAATTGAGAACCATTAGAGAGTCTTTTTTTGTGTGTAATTTTTTATGTAAAAATTATGACAACTAAGATAAGAAATCATTTTTAGATTTTTTTTTTTTCCAACAGTGGTTTATATTATAATTTCTATCCTACTTGGCGCTGATGTAGGATGAATTTTTTTTCCTACGTACATAATTTCTAATATAAATTATCCATCCTAAATCAGCTCTAGTTAAAATAAAAATTGAAACAAAAACTAATTTTTTTTAAAAATTCTACTATACAAATAAGGGAGATAAAATTCTCCCCAAAAATACAGATGGAAAATTGCTCTCCTAAAGTGTATGTGTCGGGGCGTCAATGAACTGCAAATTTAGTGTTGGATAAGTGCTTTAAAAATTGGAACAGATCGGACCGGACCGGACCGACCAGTTCAACTGGTTGATTCGTGAACTGATAATTTTTTCTGTCCGATTCAGTATTTACCTATTGTTTTTTTTTTCAAATTTCGATTGTTAATAAATATTTTTGTACAAATTAGTCAGCATAAGATATTAAACTTGGACCATTTAGATTAATCTAGTGGTTAAACCATTGGTTGAACTAATTGAACGAACATGTTTGACCCAATCCAATATAGTCATTCTTCGATCCGGTTTTTTAATAAACACATCGGCAAACCATACGTACAACCTCTCATTTTATTTCTTTTAAAATGCTTGTACCGTCCTGCGTGGGGGCGTAATGTTAGCCCCTCCACAAAGGCGTCACCATCACTTAACAGAGAATTCGGTAGTTCACTATGGAAAAACAAACAAAAATACTTAATATACCAAAAATTTGTACCCAAAAAAAAATCGTATGTACAAGTATCATGTTTTTATTGGCCGGAACAAAACTACTGATATAAGGCTCCCATGCTAATGTAGAATTTTTTTTCCGGACCAATCAAGACTGGACAGGTAGTTTCGATTTCAGCCGCACTTTAAAATCGCAATCTTTGTATCAGTTTTGAAAAGGGTAATTATAAGGGCACTACACATTTTACTCGGGACTAGCTCATTAAAAATTTAGAAGAAATTATAAGCTTGCCATCATGAAAGTTACTCGGGACTAGCCCACTGTTATAATCAAGACTGTCAAAATTTTGACAGTCCTACCACTTGGAAGGACTGTCAAAATTTTGACAGTCCAATTTTCCAAAATTACAAGTTACTCGGGGCTAGCCCACTGTTATAATCATGACTGTCAAAATTTTGACAGTCCTACCACTTGGAAGGACTGTCAAAATTTTGACAGTCCCATTTCCCAAAATTACAAGTTACTTGGGACTAGCCCAAATTGTTATAATCAGGACTGTCAAAATTTTGACAGTCCTACCACTTGGAAGGACTGTCAAATTTTGACAGTCCTACAAATTGTTAGAACTGTCATAATTTTGACAGTCCCACAAGCTATGTGGACTGTCAAAATTTTGACAGTCCTAATTTTAACCCACTGAAAATTTTATATAAAACTAGGACTGTCAGGATTTTGACAGTCCCACAAACAATAAGAACTGTCAAAATTTTGACAGTCCTCAATTTAATTGTCAGGATTTTTTTTTAAAGTTTATTTCTATTTAGTTAGTTTTAGATTTAGATTTTTTTTATTTAGTTTAACATCCAAAATAAAATATGTTATCATTGAACAAAAAAAAAAATCTACCGTACGAATATTACGTCTGCCGTCGATCAGACTTCAAACGGCCATAACTATTTGTTTTCAAATCGTTTTTTGTCACACAATAGGTCTATTTGTATGTTTTCGACGAGAGTAACACAATTCGTGTAGAGAGAATTTTCATCCAAAGTAAGACGTACATATTACAGGCAAAAATATAAAATATAAAATTTTAAAGTATCATAACTTTTGACTGGGAAATCGAAACAAGCTCCAGTTTGAGCCAAAATGACCGTATGGAAAAGTACTTCGGGATAAACCGTTTTACCGTTTGACGGACTTCCCAAATTTTTAGAATCGCAAAAAAACGATATTTCGACCTCCAAATTTTACCTTTGGTAAATTTTTTTTTTTACAAAAATTTAATGTACCAATAATAAATTTACTATTTTAAATAACAGAATACTTTAACAAATTTTAAGGATAGAAATTTTAAGGATATTTTGAAATTGGTCCTCCCAACAATTAACAAAAATAAATTAACAGAAAAAAAAATTTTATGACTGTCAAAATTTTGACAGTCCTACCAATTTGTAGGACTGTCAAAATTTTGACAGTCCTACCAATCTGTAGGACTGTCAAAATTTTGACAGTCCTAAAAATTCAACATACATTTTTAGGACTGTCAAAATTTTGACAGTCCTTCCAATTGGTATGACTGTCAAAAGTTTGACAGTCCTAAAAATATATGTTGAATTTTTAGGACTGTCAAAATTTTGACAGTACTTCCAATTGGTAGGACTGTCAAAATTTTGACAGTCCTAAAAATCAACATATATGTCAAATTTTGACAGTTCTTCTATTTTTTTATTTTCTTTTTTGGTTTTGACGGCGACGACGACGGGAGGCGCGGCGATGGGAGGCTGCGGTGGAGGACGGGGGAGGAGGCGGCGGAGGACGGCGGGAGGGGGGAGGGCTCCGGTCGGGTGGGGAGGGTTTGGGAGGGTTTGAAAATAGTGGGCTAGTATGAGTAAAATGTTGGGTTAGTATAAGTAAAAGTTCCTCTTTAGTGGGCTACCCCAATCCTGGGCTAGCCCCAAGTAAATATGGTAGTGCCCTTATAATTTGCCTTTTGAAAAACAAATGGCTGCACTAATTTCTTTTGACTTGTCTCTTCAAAAAAGATTATTCAATTATATATACTTACAATCTTGTATTAAATGTATTATATAGTAAACAACTACATATATATTAGTTAATTTTTTTCCCACACATTTCGCTTTGAAGCAGGGACGGACACTCTTTTTTTTCTCTAAAGGCGAACGTTAGTGAGGAGAACAAAGTGAGGCGACCGTTAGGGAGCTAATAGAAGGAAGTAGGGAGTAGGGAGGCCCAGCGGGCGAACATGCCGGGCTCCAGCTCCGCGCACCTGCGGAATCCTCAGCCTTCGGAAATGAGCTAGCCGGTATCCGGTTTACTATAGTAAAACTAGTATATATACACGTATATTATACATATTTTATATTTTATAATATTATTATTAGAAAGACTAAGAGACAATTTTAATCTTTATTAAGATTATTTAAAATGACTAAACAACAACTACATTAATTATTCTAAAATATTATTATATTATTATATATATATTATTTCAAGACTATATAGAAAGTTCAAAGAACAATTTTTGTAATTACCTTGTTGTTTCTATTAATTGTAATAAATAATTTAAATTAGTACATAGATGTAATGGCATATTAGGAGAGAAAAAGTTGTAAACCCCCTGATTTTTCAAAATTTTAAAAACTGGATTTTTCACAATTTTCTGAAATTTTCTGGAATTTTTCTGTAAATTAAAAATAGGGTTTTAATTATTCAATGATTCTTAAATGATAATAAATGATATTAAAATATTATGAAAATAATATTTTTGGATGTAAAATGAAAAACTGGACTTAGGGCAATTTTTCTGGAATTTATCGGACCCCGGACCTATTTTTAAATACCTAAAAACTATTTATTTATTTAATTAATTAATTAATTATTTATTAATTGTTTTATTATTATTATTATTATTATTTAAAAAATATATATATATATATAAAAACCCAGGCCCGGCCCAGTGGGTCGAAGCCCAGCCCAGCCCGCAGTGCTATCGGGTCGGGCGGGTCCGCCCAACCCGAACCTGCCCTGACCCGACCCGGGCGACCTCCCCCTCCCCCACGATCGGGCAGCCCGCGTCTCCCGCTCCGCCGCCCGGATCGTCCGCCGCCTCCGCCGGCACGCCCCCACGACCCGACGCCTCTCCGCCTTCTCCGCCACGTCCCCGGCCAACCCCCGCCCGAGCCCCCTATAAATTCCTCCCCTCCGCCCTCTTCCTCCCCCAAACCCGACCTCCCCTGAACCCTAACTCCGACTCCGCCGCCTCCCAGCGAGCCGCCGCCCCCGGTCGAGCATTCCCCGCTGCCCCAGCCTCCCTCCGGCCAGCCTCCGGCCGCCGCGGCTCCTCCAGACCGGAAACCCTAACCCTAGTTCCTTCGAATCCGACACGTGTCGGACACGTGTCGGACACGATTCGACCCTGGTTTTCGGGTCCCCTTCAGGTGCGTGTAACTTTTTGCTCGTAGCTCCGTTTTTTATTCCGCAAATTGCGTTTTTAAGCCTGTATGACCCTCTCGGTGTCCGGACAAACTGTTCGGGGCATCGCGTCCTGTGGTGATCGCACACCGCGATCCAAAAACAGAAAAAATCCAGACCCTGATTCACCCCGGAACCGAGTACGCCCTGTCAAACGGGATGACTTGGTCGCGCGCGGTCTTCACAGACACGAGCGCCTCGTCGATACGGACGTGTGGGATTTCGCAGAAGCTGATTCGGGTGTGCGTGCACACCGGAATCAACGCGTATCCGCGGACATCGCCTCGTATCCGATTTTTCTGCAATTTGACCTAACTTTGTGTACACACGTCGGATCGAGACGAAACTTATGCCATCGGACTCGTAGCGATACGCTGGTCCTGTGGGTCAAGTTTGGTTCGATTCTGAGAACGTTGACGAAATCGCGTGTCGTGGGCCCCATAGGCCCCGCTCGACGGGCGATTTTGTGATCGGCTCATCGGAATTCAATTCTGAAAGTTCCGTTGGGTCCGTATCAGCGTTTCTGACCAGTTGACACTGAGTTTGATGAATTTGGAGACCGTTGACCCGGACGCATTTTTCGGTGCAAAGCGGGCCCACCGGTGGACCCCGTTTTGGCCCGAAACTGTCGTTTCTGTCCTTGTCTCCAAATTGGACCCAAGGACAGGCGTTTCTGGCTGATTGATATTTTCTGGATCTGATGGTGATGTTTGTTTCAGCAACCGGAGTACCGCCTGCAAATCCAACCGAAGTCAGAACCGCAAACATAGCTGGAACCACAGGCAAGTGTACCTTGCCAAACGCTGCAGCTTGCTATATATTTTTCTTGGTTAATTTTGCATCAGTGAGAACATAGAGCTTGTAAATTCTCAGTAATTTCTGTTATAGTATTTTACTTGAATTCTGGTAGATCCATATGTAACTTGTTTTAACTGCTTAACCTAGGAAACGTGTGACGTGCTTAGTGTCCGATCATAGTCGGGTGCCAACCCCGTACGCGGTGTTGAGTACGTCATTAGAGATGGACAATCGATACCTTTATTCTCGTACTTGTCCTACCAAGTACTTCAGAACCCAGGACACTTGACACTATTTCATGAGACAGAGTCTTCCTGAGACATTCAAGGTGATTCTGTATAGGATGCAAGTTTTATGACATAAACTTTACATTCTTAGACATTTGATTCATAGCTATCAGACTTGTTGCATTAGTTATAATCGTGCGTGACATGGACATGAGGCATCGTGGACATGAGACGTGGGATTACATTGGGTGGGGAGAGACACACAGACTACAGGCTGATATTATATATAAAACATAGTATATAACATAGTGTAATTCATAGTTATTGCCGCTACCGGCTCCCCGACACAGAGCTTGTAGTGGCTTCAGCCTGAATTCTAGTGCTGCTCTCATATTGCATATCACTTAGCTGGTTACATAGCTTACCCTCTTGTTTAATTATCTGCTGCACTGTATTTATTTTGGCTTGTATTTTCTATACCTTGCTGTCCCCTGAGGACCTGGATCCGGATTATGTCCCCAGGTACAGCTGAAGAGAACTACCCAGAGGTGTATGGTACCGGAGCACTCCTTGGAGCAGAACAAGGAACAGAGGACGAAGTAGTGGCCGAAGACTTCTCTTGAGCACCGGCATCAGCTATACAGTATTTCCATTTTCAGCATTTTAATTCCTGTCTTTTCTTAAATGTAACAGAATAATTCTCGGATTTGTTTTTCCGAGATAACCTTATTGATATTGCATATTTATTTCCATTGCATTATTTCTGGCAATTAATCGGTGTTATTCTGTGGATAAAATTAGAAATACCTGAGACTTGTACTTATTTCTGCTAGACTACAGCTTAAGCATGCCCTGATGGATCCATTAAATTGGGTTGTCCATCGGTGCGTGCTGCTGGCCATTGCCACGCTTCTCCAGTCCCTCGTCATTTTGGGACTGGGGCGTGACATGATTTTTGTGGTGGCCCATGCAGGTCTACGACTAAATTGTTCGGTTTCAACTTAGGGACCGAACAGGCCTGCAATAAAAATAGGATAAGTCTTTAGGATCTCATCCACTTGCTTGAATCATTTTTGATATCTGTATCGCATTCGAATTAATTTATTGACTTGCATCTTGCCTTGATTCCTGTACGCCTCTTAGTGGGTATTTTGGATGCAGGGAAATGGACCCACAGGAATGCAATGAGACTCCCGCCGGAACCCCACAAGCTACAGGTGTCACCTATGACGACGAAGTGACACCAGTCGGAGAAGTTCCACCAACTCAACAGAGCCAACAGGCAGGTCAACCTAACTCCCGATTCCGACGCGATGATATTCCACCTCCGCCGCAGTTCGTTCCACCAACGCCCGTACTCCCACCAGGACAGCCGATTGACGGGCAGCAGATATTCCAACTGATCTACGCGATGATGCAAGCACAACAACAAGTCCAACACGAGGCTCAGCGTCGCGAAGCTAATTTCTTGAGGGACAGCCCCGTAACTGCACTGGGGCAGGCCAACCTACCAGCTCGACGGCCATCTACAGGCTCTATCACCGACTTCCGCCAACTGAAGCCCCGCACCTTTTCTGGAAAGGAGGAGCCCACAGAAGTTCACGAGTGGCTCACCAACATACGGCATCAACTTGAAGCAGCTGAGCTTCCTCGGGAACGCTGGATGACTGCCGTCCGAATGCAGTTGACAGGCAACGCGCACCACTGGTGGTTGTCTGAGGAGGCACGACTCGGACCAGACCGGGTCACTTGGGAAGAGTTTTCTAGGCTCTTCCAGGAGATGTACATTCCGGCTATCGCACGATCAGAACTGCGGGACAAGTTTAATCGCCTCACTCAGGATACTATGACGGTGGAAGAGTACAACGCTGAGTTCATTCGTCTAAGCCGCTTTGCCCCAACCCTGATCCCGACCGAGGAAGAGAAGGCCGAGAAGTTCTTCGACGGACTGAACATTGAGCTGCAGAAACTAATCGGATCCGTCGCACCTACATCCTACTCAGATGTTCTCAACGCAGCCCGACGCTTGGAACGCGTCACCAGGAGGGAGTCTCGCCACAAGCGGCCAATCGCCTCAGCACCAGACAGAACATCGCCAGGAGAATCTGCAAAGAGATCTCACACGAACCAGCCACCGAGGACAGCTTCGCAGTCCCTTCCTACCTGTCACTACTGCGGCAAGATAGGCCATGTCGAGAGGGACTGCAGACGCAAGTTGGGATTGTGCCTGATTTGCGGGGCCAGTCAGCACATAGCCAAGGACTGTCCCCAGCATCGAGATGGAGCACCAAGGGCAAACCAACTGTAAGCCCCTGATTTTTCAAAAATACTAAAATTGGGATTTTTCACAATTTTCTAGAATTTTCTGGGAATTTTCTGAAATTAAAATCAGGGTTTTAAATTATTACATAATTTTTAATTGATATTAAAAAATATTAAAATATTATGAAAATAATATTTTTGGTGTAAAATGGAAAACTGGACTTAGGGTAATTTTTCTGGAATTTATTGGACCCCGGACCTATTTTTAAATCACCTAAAACCATTTAATTAATTAATTAATTATTATTATTATTATTATTATTATTACTATTATTATTTATATTTAATCCCAGCCCCCGGCCCATTGGGCCGGCCCGGCCCAGTCCCCCGCGGCCCGCCACCCTAACGGGTCGGGTCGGGTCCGCTTGAACCCGACCCGCCCGGGCCCCGACCCGCTCACCCGTTCCTCCCCTCTGCCCGAGTCAGCCGCCGCCTCCCGAGGCTGCCGCCCCGCCCTCGGCCACGTCGCCACCCCCGACCCCCGCGCTGCCCGCGGCCACGCACCCCCGACCCCAATGCTGGCCGCCGCCTCCCTCGGCCCCGCGCAACCGTCTCCGCCCCTTTTTAAACCCTCACCCTTTCTCCTCCTCCGCCTCACCACCGAGCCCACGCCACCACTCGCCGCCACGCTCCGCCCGAGCCGCCGACCGCCTCGCCGACCGCCCAGCGCCTCCCTCCCCCTCGGCGCCGTCCGCCGTCTCCTCCCCGCAGTGGCCACAGCAGCAAGCAGCAGCCGCAGCCGCCGCTGCCGGCCGCCCCGAGCCGCCGCCGCCCCCGTGAACGACGCGCCGCCCCTCGGCGAGCAGTTCCCCCCCCTCGCCGGCCGCCCAGCGGCCGCCCTCCGCCGTCCTCGGCCGTTTTCCGGCGAAGCCCTAACCCTAGCCCTAATTTCCATTTTCGTGTCCGACACGAGTCGGACACGTCTCGACCCTGATTCCCGGGTCCCCTTTAGGTACGTGTAACTTTCGCCTCGTAGCTCCGTTTTCAATTCCGCAAATTGCGTTGTGAAGCCTGTATGACCCTCTCGGTGTCCGGACAAACTGTTCGGGACATCGCGTCCTGTGGTGATCGTACACCGCGATCCCAAAACAGGAAAAAACTAGACCCTGTTTCACCCCGGAACTGAGTACGTCTCGCCAAACGGGACGACTTGGTCGCGTGCGGTCTTCACAGATACGTGCGCACCGTCGATACGGACGTGTGAAACTTCGCGGAAGCTGATTCGGGTGTGCGTGCACACCGGAATCAACGCGTATCCGAGGACATCGCCCCGTATCCGCCTTTTCTGCAATTCACCCTAATTTCGTGTACACATGTCGGATCGAGACGAAACTTGCGCCATCGGACTCATAGCGATACGCTGGTCCTGTGGGTCAAGTTTGGTTCGATTCTGAGAACGTTGACGAAATCGCGTGTCGTGGGCCCCACAGGCCCCGCTCGACGGGCGATTTTGTGTTCGGCTCATCGGAATCCAAATCTGGAAGTTCCGTTGGGTTCGTATCAGCGTTCCTGACCTGTTGACACTGAGTTTGATAAATTTAGGGACCTTTGACCCGGACACGTTTTTTGGTGCAAAGCGGGCCCACCGGCGGACCCCGTTTTGACCCGAAACTGCCGTTTTTGCCCTTGTCTCCAAATTGGACCCAAGGACAGGCGTTTCTAGCTGTTTGACATCTTCTGAGCGTGATGGTAATGTCTATTTCAGCTTTTGGACTCATCTCTGGAAACTTCTCCTAGAACAATTAATCGGATCCAAACAACAGGCAAGTACCTGCACTTCAAGTTTAAATCTTTATATTGTGATAATTATTCCCTGCTTCACTAGTACCATTGGATGTTTACACATAATGTTAGAAGCTGGATTTCATGTCTTGATTACGGGATTTCATGTCTTGTTTTCGTGTCGGGTGGGAGAATACTAGGAGGCATGTAGTTTACCCTTCCCCAGGTCCTGTTACTAGCTGTTGGTACGCGACTGTACCATCAGCCTTATACTTGATTGTTCCTAGTCACTAGTCGTCTATGACGGCCTTATTAGCCTTATAAACCCCTACATGCCAACCATGTATTCTAAAACAAACACAAGTCCACACAGATAGTTCTAGTCTTGTTATAGTTCTTACTGACTGTTGTAGTTTCATTTCCTGTTTCACTTTATTTCCTGCTTTCTCATATTCCTGTTTATAGCATTAAACTCTGAGATGTTGATATTTTCTTTATGCAATTTTCCCAAAATGATACTCAGTTTAATTGTCATAAATATTTAGTTTAATCTTGTTGTGCACTGTGTACTTTGCTCCTTTCCTGACTGGATATGTTGTTTAGGCGATGATGAGAACCTTGCTCCTACCTATTATGGACCCTATGAGCCAGCAGGTGATACAATTGCAGAGCCGGTTTCCCCCCAGGAGACTACTCCTGCAGAGTAGTTAGCATTAGCTATCTTTTATTCCTATTTCTTATCTTATTAATCGGGTTTGTCCCCGATTTCATTCTGAATTTCTGTACTAAACATTTGAAGCTGTTGTCACATTTATTTCAGTTGCAAATCTTAAGTTTCATTTCTCATTATTATCTTGCCTATGTTGTTGTGAATGAGCTAGTTATAAATTATGGATTGACCTAGACAGCGTACTACCGCCGACTCTGCGGCGTAGGCTGGACGTGCCCACGCACTCGTGCCCGAATAACCGGGTGCGGGTCGTGACACCAACCAGCTTCACCAACACCGAGGCCACCTCTGGCACCTCAGGCGACACTCTTCCAGCAAGCCCAACAGCAGCAGAGGAATCTACCTCAAGGACGAGGGCAAGCTTATGCGCTGACTGTGCAGGACGCTGATGCGAGTAAGTGATTTGTAGTTATCCGTTTTAGTCTTGTTGTAGTTCGTGCCCGCTGGTTCGTGACCTCAGCCCCAACCTAGTAAAATGCAACTTGTTAATAACAACCTGGTTTTCATAAAAGTTATAGTTTTAACTAGATTTTCCTGGAAAGTGTAAACTTTCAATTTTTAGGGAAACGGTACTTCCCTAAGTATCTTGTGATGTATTTTCAAACGATGCTTGCGACCGCGTCATCTCTGTTGACCGGTTATTCTTTGATTGTGAGGACGCAATCCTCTTAAGGGGGGTAGATTGTAAACCCCCTGATTTTTTAAAATTTTAAAAACTGAATTTTTCACAATTTTCTGGAATTTTCTGGGAATTTTCTGTAAATTAAAAATAGGGTTTTTATTATTCAATGATTTTTAAATGATAATAAATGATATTAAAATATTATGAAAATAATATTTTTGGATGTAAAATAAAAAACTGGACTTAGGACAATTTTTCTGAAATTTATCGGACCCCGGACCTATTTTTAAATACCTAAAAACTATTTATTTAATTAATTAATTAATTATTTATTTATTTATTTATTGTTTTATTATTATTATTATTATTATTATTATTATTATTATTTAAAAAAATATAAAAACCCAGGCCCGGCCCAGTGGGCCGAAGCCCAGCCCAGCCCGCAGTGCTATCGGGTCGGGCGGGTCCGCCCAACCCGTACCCGCCCTGACCCGACCCGGGCGACCTCCCCCTCCCCCACGATCGGGCAGCCCGCGTCTCCCGCTCCGCCGCCCGGATCGTCCGCCGCCTCCGCCGGCACGCCCCCACTACCCGACGCCTCTCCGCCTTCTCCGCCACGTCCCCGGCCAACCCCCGCCCGAGCCCCCTATAAATTCCTCCCCTCCGCCCTCTTCCTCCCCCAAACCCGACCTCCCCTGAACCCTAACTCCGACTCCGCCGCCTCCCAGCGAGCCGCCGCCCCCGGCCGAGCGTTCCCCGCTGCCCCAGCCTCCCTCCGGCCAGCCTCCGGCCGCCGCGGCTCCTCCAGACCGGAAACCCTAACCCTAGTTCCTTCGAATCCGACACGTGTCGGACACGTGTCGGACACGATTCGACCCTGGTTTTCGGGTCCCCTTCAGGTGCGTGTAACTTTTTGCTCGTAGCTCCGTTTTTGATTTCGCAAATTGCGTTGCGAAGCCTGTATGACCCTCTCGGTGTCCGGACAAACCGTTCGGGGCATCGCGTCCTGTGGTGATCGCACACCGCGATCCAAAAACAGGAAAAATCCAGACCCTGATTCACCCCGGAACCGAGTATGCCCCGCCAAACGGGACGACTTGGTCGCGCGCGGTCTTCACAGACACGAGCGCCTCGTCGATACGGACGTGTGGGATTTCGCAGAAGCTGATTCGGGTGTGCGTGCACACCGGAATCAACGCGTATCCGCAGACATCGCCCCGTATCCGACTTTTCTGTAATTCGATCTAACTTTGTGTACACACGTCGGATCGAGACGAAACTTGTGCCATCGGACTCGTAGCGATACGCTGGTCCTGTGGGTCAAGTTTGGTTCGATTCTGAGAACGTTGACGAAATCGCGTGTCGTGGGCCCCATAGGCCCCGCTCGACGAGCGATTTTGTGATCGGCTCATCGGAATCCAATTCTGAAAGTTCCGTTGGGTCCGTATCAGCGTTTCTGACCTGTTGACACTGAGTTTGGTGAATTTGGAGACCGTTGATCCGGACGCATTTTTCGGTGCAAAGCGGGCCCACCGGTGGACCCCGTTTTGGCCCGAAACTGCCGTTTCTGTCCTTGTCTCCAAATTGGACCCAAGGACAGGCGTTTCTAGCTTATTGATATTTTCTGGATCTGATGGTGATGTTTGTTTCAGCAACCGGAGTACCGCCTGCAAATCCAACCGAAGTCAGAACCGCAAACATAGCTGGAACCACAGGCAAGTGTACCTTGCCAAACGCTGCAGCTTGCTATATATTTTTCTTGGTTAATTTTGCATCAGTGAGAACATAGAGCTTGTAAATTCTCAGTAATTTCTGTTATAGTATTTTACTTGAATTCTGGTAGATCCATATGTAACTTGTTTTAACTGCTTAACCTAGGAAACGTGTGACGTGCTTAGTGTCCGATCATAGTCGGGTGCCAACCCCGTACGCGGTGTTGAGTACGTCATTAGAGATGGACAATCGATACCTTTATTCTCGTACTTGTCCTACCAAGTACTTCAGAACCCAGGACACTTGACACTATTTCATGAGACAGAGTCTTCCTGAGACATTCAAGGTGATTCTGTATAGGATGCAAGTTTTATGACATAGACTTTACATTCTTAGACATTTGATTCATAGCTATCAGACTTGTTGCATTAGTTATAATCGTGCGTGACATGGACATGAGGCATCGTGGACATGAGACGTGAGATTACATTGGGTGGGGAGAGACACACAGACTACAGGCTGATATTATATATAAAACATAGTATATAACATAGTGTAATTCATAGTTATTGCCGCTACCGGCTCCCCGACACAGAGCTTGTAGTGGCTTCAGCCTGAATTCTAGTGCTGCTCTCATATTGCATATCACTTAGCTGGTTACATAGCTTACCCTCTTGTTTAATTATCTGCTGCACTGTGTTTATTTTGGCTTGTATTTTCTGTACCTTGTTGTCCCCTGAGGACCTGGATCCGGATTATGTCCCCAGGTACAGCTGAAGAGAACTACCCAGAGGTGTACGGTACCGGAGCACTCCTTGGAGCAGAACAAGGAACAGAGGACGAAGTAGTAGCCGAATACTTCTCTTGAGCACCGGCATCAGCTATACAGTATTTCCATTTTCAGCATTTTAATTCCTGTCTTTTCTTAAATGTAACAGAATAATTCTCGGATTTGTTTTTCCGAGATAACCTTATTGATATTGCATATTTATTTCCATTGCATTATTTCTGGCAATTAATCGGTGTTATTCTGTGGATGAGATTAGAAATACCTTAGACTTGTACTTATTTCTGCTAGACTACAGCTTAAGCATGCCCTGATGGATCCATTAAATTGGGTTGTCCATCGGTGCGTGCTGCTGGCCATTGCCACGCTTCTCCAGTCCCTCGTCATTTTGGGACTGGGGCGTGACAAAAGTTTCATAGTAAACATTAACTTTTCTCGTTATATAGTAATATAGATTAGTGTAGAAGCAAACATATAACTTTGTTTGTATGTAAAACTCAAAAGTCAGGGTTAAACGGTTCAAAATTCAATTGGACCAGACGGTTAAGTGGTCTGATCGATCGGGTCGATCAGGTTGACTGAATTTTTCTAAAAAAAAAAAAATTTAATGGATCGATATTAAACTAGTACAAAAAAAAAATACTAGTTCAAGAATTGACCGAATCTACCGGCCAATTCCAGTTAGCAATCACCCGAATAAAACATGTATAATACGCAAGTATTTTCTTATCTTTCAAAAACGTATAATATTTGTGTACTTTTGAAAGATTCAGATTAATACACGAATTTTAAGACTGTGACGTTTTAAACACGTATCATACAAATACGTATAATACTCACGTACTTTTGAAAGAAAAATTCTCACATACAACTTATTTTATTAACAAGCATGAAATTCAACAGTCTTGTTGTTTGCATCAATGATCATTTTTTGAGATGAAGTGAAAATGTGGACTTATGAATTTATGTTTAATGAGTTGTTTGTTTTTTTTAGTTTATTAGGAATAAAATAAAATATATATCGAACTTTTATGCCGAATTTGTTCATGTAAAACGTACTAAACACGAATTAAATATAATTCAAATATTTTTCGTTTGACGTATATTTGAACAATTTTTTTAATATATTTTATTTATATTATGCTTATTTATATTTATATTTTTCGATCCGGTTCCTGAAACATTGGTTAAACCATTCTTCCTGTTCTTAGTCCATCTCTACTTTATTACTCCCGCAATTAGAGGCATGATAGAATCTCGAGGGACTAATAAATTAATTATTAAAAGGGCCAACTATCTAACCAAACCTGGCAGCAATTACGGTTGGCTGCTGCCAAAACAAGGTCCGGCAACTTGCTTTGATTACTGTGAAGATGATGTTGGAAACATAGCCAAAACTATTCAATAATGCTAAGCTTACTACCAAATGCTTATTCCTAATACTATTTAGCCCTCGATCATACTTTCTGTTATTAATCACCTTACTTTGGATGCTAGCGGGGTAGGCGTGTCACGTGTCAAATACAATGCTACCTAGGCTTGGATTGAGGCGCGAGAATGGGAGTTTAGGGTGGAAGAGTTGATTAAGTGAAGGTTCGTTTAGTTTTTTTTTTTTTTTTTTGTCTATTTGTTTAATCTTCAAATCATAAGGAGAATTAACAAACAAACAAACAAAACAAACAAAGAAGAAGAAGAAGAAGAAGAAGTAGTGATTTAAAAAAGAAAAAACGTAAATATTTTTTATTTGTACTATAAAATATTATGACATTTATTTTCGTTTTATTTTTATTTTTAATATTTTGTTATGTCTTTCTGGTTTTCAATCTGATGTCGTACAGTTACTTACTTTTTCTTATTACGTCTACTCTCACTCAAAAATATATATATGTAATAAGGTTATTTTGATAACTATTATATTTTTATTAAATTTTTTTTCCACTCAAAACCTCCTATTCAAAGAAGAGTTGTTAAACACAGACCAATTATCTCTCTCTCAAATCTAAGCAAGATTATATGTATTGATTTTATTCCTCCTCGGTTAACTTTTCTTCACTTAACTCTGCTTATTTTCTTTTCACCCTTAATCCAAGTAGACCCTTAGGCATTGCCTGATTGGTAAATCGTATAAGGGTTTAAAGATTTGGATTTACACTTTTAAGGATAGAATTTATATAGCAATTCATCTATTTTATGGTTCTCCTAGTTGAGGGCAAATGTGTTTCGTTAAAATAAAAAAGTAAGGAGTAGTCAAATATATTATATAATAGTAAATTATAATTAATTCAGAAATAAACTTAATTATTGATTTAATAAATTAAGATAATGATTAATATTAACAAATATTTTATAATTTGAATATTTATAATTACATTAATTGATTTGAGTGAATTATTTATCGTATATGACAATTGGGTTTTGCACATATCCAGCCAACATATTCTCTTATTTATTAACTTATTAACAAATTCATTTTATCAACTACTTATCAACTAAGAACCAATTAATCACTACAACACTAGTTATATTATTCACTAATTAATTACCTTAATTATATAATTATACCATTATAAACTAATTAAGTAAATAACAAATTAATAATTATATTATATTATTTAACTAGTTATTCATGTTAAGTAAATATTGTATTTAATAGTAAAAAATTACTAACAAAATTATTATTAACTAAACATAACTTTTCACTATTAATTACTAACAATAATTAAAATAATCCAATTCATGAACGCATGCACACATCCGAAGGGAGAGAATGGATGTAGACGAGCACAAATATGAGTCGACATGAAACTGCAAAGCAATCAATGCTTGCATTTTACATTTTAAATTTCAATGAACCAAATACACGAAAAACAAAATTCAAATTCAAATCCAAAATTTATGCTACTTTCCACCTCAATTTCAAGTTACCAAACATGTCATTAGGGAACTTTTGCTACACAGAATACTATATACTCCAAATTTTTACATTTTTGAATATCAAATTGTTTGAAATTTAATTTCATGAAAATGTATATCACCATGTTAGGTAAACATATAAATATTCCCCTAAAAACAATAAAAAAGATAAAAAATAAAAAAGAACAAAAAACTTAAAAAACAAAAAAGGAGAAAATTTTCTCCAAGAAATGAAAAAAGGAACAAAATATCTTTAAAATAATAATAATAATTTTTTTTTTAAGGATAAAAAAACAAAAGTTTATTTTTATGGAACGTATATATCAATATGCATGGATATCCATACATTTTCTTCTGTTTCTAGTTAATATGTTAAGGGATAAAGTTCCCTTGAGATTTTTTGAGCAAACAAGTTTTTCTATGATTTTTTCTAAGGATACCATTAAATAGAGATGTGATAATTTTGTATTACGATATTGTGTGTGTAATTTTTATAAATTTTTTCTTATAACAATTTAAATAAATTTTATTTTATAAGGTTGAATTTGATCCAACCAAGTTCAATTTTTTGTATATGATTAGTTCAGTTATTTGTAATTTGTTATTTGATCGTCATTGTTACTATTCCACAACAGTGGTTAATGTTGTTACATATCGTTTTCGTGTGTGTACCACTATTCAACAACAATGGTGGTGGTGGCGGTGGTGGTGGTGGTGGTTCCATGTGGTTTCCACAACAGTTTGGCCAGTCATTTAAGTTGAAATATTTGATCGAGCATTTGGTTTGTTGACACAAAGTGGCCAAATTTTCTTTTTAGGATTATTTTGCATATCTGGTTAAAAAATTTACATATAAAATTTATTGTTATTTGATATAAATAATAAATTTTGTCTGTAATAAAATCTCAGTTTTGACATTGGAATTATTTTTTCTTCGAAGTTGAATACGAAAGTGAAAAATTCTCATTCTCACTTCGTGCGTTTGGTTGGAGGTTCACTTCGTTTCTACTTCAATAAAAAGAGTCATTTAAAAAAAAGTTACACTTTTTCGCCCACTTCGACAACCAACAAATCCCATATTTTAGAATTTTTTATTTCTAACCTCCATTTCTTCTAAACACCAAAACGTAAGATTTTTTACTACGCTCCACGTCACCACAATGCATAAAAAAAAAAAAAAAAATTCAAATTTTTTACTTCGTTACACTTCGTTGAACCAAACGACCTCTTGGAACTGTTCTTATCGGTTTTGCAAGTTGTTGCAATGATCAATTAATTCCTGGAGAAACAATGTGGATCGGATGAAACCATATTGTTGTAATTTCTTTAGATGAAATTAGAACCAGTAATATACCTATATATATAACTCTTATTAGCTCTTGAATACCTACAATAAGTCCAACATCCCTCAACTGATTTAAAATACTGTCATAGTCTCTGAACAACTATACAGTCTAAGAAATGAATCAAGGACTGTTTCTTGCTGAATATAACAAAGAACACACAGCTGGTACTTACCAATTGTGATTTCATAACACCATTATCCACTTTTTGTTTATAATTATAGTCACATCAATATCTTAACTTTAATTATATAAGAGGCACATCCAGTTTCAGGATCATTAATAAAAAAAAAAAAAGAAAAAAGAAAAAAAATAAAGATAAAAATAAAGATAAAGATACCAATACCTGGTCAAATTAAGTAGCTGTATTAGTCTCATGCGACTAAATTCAATAACCCATCCACATCAGCTCAGCTGTACTTGGGGAATATATTTTTAGCTAAAATAATCATAAATTAGATATTCAGTATTCCTCTTCGACACCTAACACACCATATTCTATAATTATTATTACCACTGATCTTCCGATAGATAATTAGGTTTAACTGTCGCATTTATATTTTTCTTCGGCTCCTCTTTGCTTCTGTGTTCTATAATATTCTCCGCAAAGTGTAAATCATGACTCATGAGGCAAGTTTAATTGCAAAAAAATTTATCTAATGTCGAATTCGAGTGACCGTTGTCGTTATTGGAATGAGACATAAGATTCTGACTGGGTGACGGAAGATCAATGTATCGAATCACGGGAACGCATTATTCATTTCATTTATAAATGATGGGAGTCGAAGAAAATTGTATGTAACACGATCGAGTGGCGCGGTATCAAAAATGTAGGATAAATCTATTTTGTTAAGTTCGTTCTTTTTAATCTAGTGTCATTGGACGTAGAAGTTTTACATAATGTAACTATAACTTAGGCCATCTCTAATGAGATTTTCTATCTCCTTTATTTTTACGGTGGAATTATTGCTTTTTTTTTAAAGAATTTTTTTCTTCAAACAGTATTTTCAATTCCAATTTTCATTGACGCTGACGTAGGATGAAGAATTTCTATAAGGATTCCTACAAAAACTCTTAGGGCTCATTTGTTCACTTTTTCTGGTAATTTTCGGAACCTTTTCAAATATCCGGAAAAAAAAAATGATGAAAATTATATTAAAATGATAGGAAAGAGCAAAGAATTGATTTTCTTTGATTTCCGCAAACCAAATGAAACCTTATAGAAATTTTCTATCTAAAATAGAATTTAATATTGGACCATACTTTCAAACGAAATCATTAAACTGACATTTATTTTCTGGCACGTAGATAGAAATTGAGAACTATTGAAAAATATTTTCTCGAATATACAATTTCTTTGTAGAAACTCTGCAACTATGATATAGAAATTGTTTTAAAGTACAATACAAAGTAGAATAGAAACTCAATTTTAGATATCCCCATTGAAGGTAGCCTTATCTGCTCCCGGTGACCCACGAATAATGATAAATAAGGATTTCAACGCAACATTCAGGTTAGATAGTTGTTCGGATGATATTCTACTAGTTAAAGAAAACCGAACTCAACCGTCCTTGAGATAGAACTTTTCTAGCTAGACAGAAGGTATCGGGATCAAATCGCAGGAGATGTGTAGGACAATGGATTCAAATGACATGCAATACAGCGTGTACAAAATTCCGTACGTATCGTCAAAAATCGCAAAAAAAAAAGAAAAGAAAAAAAGGTTAAAGAAAGATTTGCTTACATCGATTGATGTAGCCCTTTCCTCGTGTCTTCTCTCTTTGGCTAGTTTCTTGATAATGTCACTCTCGATCGTGTACTCTAAATCCAAATATCCAAAGTAACACTTATATGGATCCTGCTGGCATCTGGCTGGCAGAATAGAAGATTGTTCTGAGCCGAAGAATTTATCTTCGCTCGTCAACGCGCTAATGGACTTCTAAGTTTCTTAGGTTAGTTTCTTGGCGCCATTCTTATGGACGTATACCTATTTTTTTTTCTTTTCCTTCATTGGGTTATTGTAGGGATTATTTGCGTTTGGACCGTCCCGGCCTTTCAAACAAACAAGAGATCAATTTATAGAACTCCAATGTACGCTTCACAATGTTCTCGACAATGGCCGAAACTTTGTTTAGATGTCCATATATCACCTTTCTGTCAAAGGAGCCTTCGCCATCACTATAGAACTAGACAAACATTACAGACAAACATTACACAAACAGGATCGTCATTCATGCTTGCTTGGTCGATGAAGTAATTAATTTTTGTCGAGATCAAGTTTAAATAGCGACGTCTTCGACCATGGTATAAGATTCGTCGCTGACTAGTGACACATCAGCGACCAAAGCGCGTTTGAATTGTTTTTCTTCTTCTTTCAGAATTACGAATATAATATTCCATTGTCCGTCGGTTTCTAAGTCGTAAAATGTGCTAGCGATGTCTTACTACATACATTAAGATGCATAATATCTTCGTCATGATATTTTGTTAGCGACACTATTTTGCCATCGGAAAATATCTTGTTAACCATCTGTCGCTAATAGGCGACGAAATGCTAAAAATAGCAACAAAAATATCCGTCGCTAGAAATCCGGTTGGAACTTACTAGATCATGCTGGTTTTTCTAATCACTCGGATTGATTTACTTCCTCTTGAATAAAATTTGGTTGGAATCTTTTTGATTCCATACTTTCTGTCTTATAAGTTCCATACTCTCTCTTTTATATATATATATATATATATATAAAGCGATTCATTATTGTAAATGAGAAAAAAAAAGAAAAAGAAGAAGACAAAAAAAAGAAAAAGAAGAAGACAGAAATTAGAGTACTGTAGAAATTTTTTTAATGGACATTAAGGATTTTCGTTTAAAATCTTCAATATTTAGAGATTTTTTTTGAAGAACCTTCGGTTCAATTATCAGTTACTTTGAGTTTAGCGAGTACAAATTCTTTTCATATTCGGACTAAATATTGTACGATTGGAAAGAGTAACAAACCATTCACTAATTATGCCACATGATAAGTCTTTTCCAGTAAAATAATTTCTCCTTATTAATTACATATTGTCCATTATACAGTAGTCGATAAAAAAAACACCATCGGTAGTTACTAGTAGAACGATCCTCATCTAGCAAATGTCACTCCATCAGCACCCGCCTCTCCCATCTTTACTTCTCTTTCTTTATTTTAGAGAATGGTGTCACCATAGTCCGGCTGTCAATTTTGTATATCGCCTCAGACCAATCCGCATTAGCATTAATATTAATATTAATATTAATATTAAAATTTATTATGTCAACTGTTACGTTAAATGTCACACATAATGGAATATGAATCATCTAATTTTTTTTGACGACGAATAGCATTTTTTATATACATTTGTGCTTAGCATGAATGTTAAACACAAACAAAGCTCGTATAACCTTGGGTTTGAGAACCACTTATATGAAAGACTGACATAAAATTTTAAAAGTTGATCTATAAGATATAGTATTAAATTTAATTAGACCTAATTAAAAAAACAATTTCTTTATTAAATTATAGACTAATCTTAGTTATCTATTTTTATATTCTTCCATTTTCTATTGGTTTTGAGACTAAATTTTGTAACGGATCTCTCTTATTAACCTTGGACGTTCAATTAAATGCGATCTACAATTCAACAACTATGACTTGGTGTAAAACATACGGAATGAGTTGTTTACGGATAGGACCTATAGCGGTCATACATTCCCACTACAATAAAAAATACAAATGCTTTTACGTATTAAATGCTAGTTAATTTTTAGATGAATTTTGTTAACATGTATCCTAAATGTACATATTAATAGATTGATAAATGTATATTTGTATTGATACTTTTATCAATACATGTATCAATAACACTTTATTTTTATCAATGGACATTTTTGAATGAAAGAATTTGACAATATTTTATGGATACCATCAAAATTGCTGCAAAAAAATAAAAGTTTTCTTTAAAGTAAATTATAATTTGGATGTAAAATCCAAAATCAGTAAGATCGTCTTCCCGCCAGAATTTCTAAGATTTCGGCCCCACAAATCGGCTCTGTGACATCATCCAATTTTACATCTATGGGCTAGTCACAATTTTCCGGTGCATCTTTACTTTGACGGACACGATCCTAGTCACGAGTACGTGACCACATGGTACGGATGGGGCCCACAAGAACTATTGGCTACACCTGGAGCTCACAGCGCCTGCAACTAGTCCGGATAACGTGGCCGGCAGGTGACGGTTGGTAGTTGAAGGATCTCGTGATAGAGAAGTCGACTGAAGTCACCAAGACCCAATTTTTTTTCCCACAAACCTATTTTATTGAATGAAAGCAAGCGGGTTACAGGACCCTAAAGACCAGCATACAGGCGTAACAGAACTCCCAACAATGAAAAGAAACACTAGGACCTGAGTTGACAGATTTGTGTCGGGAGGAGGATGGCCTAAGTGTCATGAGTAGATTAGGAACATCTCTGTGATATTTCTTAACCCTCCTGGACTTCGCGACATCTACTTCCTGCTTCTCGGATAGCTGCAATTTATCACTTGGAGGGGAGACACCTAATCCACAATCCGCCCGTAAGTGAGATCTAATGACATCTCGGGAGGAAGGAGATAAGTTCTCCGCACCTGAGCCGAGGATACTAATAACTGCTCGGGCAGAGGGATCCAAACCCTCCAAGCCTGAGCTAAAAATGTTGACCTGTGGCGTGGCATAACAGGCAGGGTCTGGCTCGACAGATTCTCCCATCAATTCAAGTGCCATAGACCCATCCACAAGCGCTGCGCTAGGATCTAATGGGCCAACGGCTCCAGGTGCCTCTCCAACCTCTAGCTCGTCCTCTCCGCCCAAGACTTGCGACTAGCTCGCTGCTCCCTCGAGAAGGAGGAAGACCAAAAGCCATGAGCGCCTCCCGCAGAGCCGGAGCCTCCTCTATCGATTTCCCTAAGTGTACGAGCAACAATCCCCTCATCCTTCGCATTCCCTGCCGCCTGCTCTGGCTCTCCCGCACCAAGCAAAGAAACATAAGCCGCATATCTCAAATCAACATGCCATGAATCCGCATCCCCCGATGGCTGAGACGCAAACCACCAGCGATCCTATCCCGTCCTGGGCCAAACACTCGTCTGCCAAACCATCCCTAAGATCCTGACCGTTGGACCTAACATCTTTCGCACTTCCCGTAATGATAACTAGGTCGGAGTCCTGTTGTACTAACGAAGCTGCCATTTCCGGCAATACGACTAAATCTAGCGCTAGACTCTCCCCGTCTGGGAGATCTCTCAAATATGCCTCAACTACTAAGGCTTGCTCCAAACCAGTATCGATGTCCTGCGCCCGAATCTCAAGTTCTTGCCCTCTATCGACTTCGATTCCTACTGCCACCGATCTAGCGGCGAGCTGGAGAGGGGCCAACACCGGCTGATGCTGTTGTATGGCGTCGTCATTGGCCTGAGATGTTTCCCCTCCTATAGAGCAAGTGGCTGACATTGACGGGCAATAAAGAGTCCCTTTGCCCTTCCTAGCCTTGTCAACATCTACATCCACTTGCTTCTTTTTATTTTCCTGAGCGACACCTTCGCGGTGTCTACAATGTGAACAATAAAGAGGGGAAGACTCATACCATATCGATTGCCAATAGCTTCGGCCATTAGGGAGCTCGATCCAAATTTTCTTTTGGATGGGTTTGCTAATATCCATTTCTACTAAAACTCTGGCTCTGTTGGGCCGGGAAACCGAATGAGAGGCTTCGTATATGGAGATTGGAGACCCGAAACACTCCACGATGTTGAAAAACACTGAGCGGACAAATAGATGTGGGGGGAGGTCGGGGAGCGACACCCACACCGCAGCCGTAGGAGATTCCACAAATGGGAAGAACTTAGGAGACCACCTGAATGTCCTCATAGGACATCTAGCGACAGACCAGAGGTCTTTCGACCTCATCTTCAGGAAATCCTTTTCTAAGGAAAGTCGAATCAGGATGTGCCTGTGAGCCAACAAACCGATTCGGACTTCCCCGCGAAAGCCTAGATCGGCGAAAGCTAACAGAATATACACCAAAGAAGGATTTCCATGAGAAAATTATCCAACGATGGCCCTCTGGAAAGGGACAACCAACACTTCCTTGTCAGTCATCGTAAACGCTATCGTCGGGGGCCCCTTCGAAAGAGAAATGAACTCTGTGAGGAATAATCGGCTCGATAGCCATCGAAGGGAACAATGTTGCCATCGCGGCAGGGGAGCGGACACCCAGAGGAGCCGAGCCGGCGGGCACCACAACAGGGCCTCTCGCCTCATCAGGAAGGAGTGACCAGCGTATGTTGGCCCAATATTTATGTTGAGTTTTTGAATATAACTAATCGATTAAGTTTAGCATTATGGTAATCGATCAATCACTATAGTATCTTCTACTTAATCTCAGCATTGTCCAGATATGTAATATTTGCTTCTGTATATTTTCTTGTTCGTCTAACATGTACTTGCCGAAAGCAATAAGCAAGATAAGCAATGGACATATACTATATGGTGATGAGCCAAAGACGACGTTATACCAGAAGATTTCGTCTAACCGCCTACGACTTATCTGGAGCCTAGCACCCAGGGATTCCGATGCCCAGTCAGCAGACGGGATCAAGGGGGCAGCGCCCCTCGTGGGGGTTCGGGGGCGAAGCCCCTGAAAGGTATTCATATTCCCAGATCTGGTTATCTTTGGACAACTACCGTCAAAGAAAAAAGCGTCTTCAAGTCAGCAGATGTTTCAGAAGTTTGGCGTCATCAATGTTCTTGGTTTTCAAATGTAATCTTTCATTTATTTGAGTCTAGGATTGATGTAAGCTGAGTCGCACTGGCAAATCCCAAATTAATACCTATACCCAGATACCTAGTCCACTCAAATGAACTAAAGAACCTATCCACGAAATCAGGCCACATTCATTTACAAACTCTACCATACTAAGAGACCGAACTCGGACGAACTCGGTTAACCTTTTGGTATAAAATTAACCAGTTCAATTAGCTCCTGATTTCTTGGCCCAACGGTTGAAAATTTGAATTAAACCCCATCCGGATTTTGGCCGAATTCTGTTTGCCAATACCCTATAAATAGGATTGGATTTCCACATTCCTACTCACTCAACCATTCTCTATCTTTCTATCCTATAGTGAGTAAACCCTCAGAGCCTAAACTTTCTTATCTCCAAGATCAACTCCCTAGCCTTCTAAGTACCAAGTGCGATCTCGGTCTAGAAGTCTACAGAGTTGTAAAGAGCTTGGTTCATCAAGCCCCTCTTCTGTATGAAGTTGCGAGCCTTCGGATCAAAACTCATGGTGTGTGAAGTTATGAGCCTTCGGATCAAAACTCGTGGTGTAAAGAAGTCGACAATCCTTCAGATCAAAGCTTGTGATTCACTATTGGTGATTATTGGTTATATTGACGACAAAAGCCTGCTTTCCTTTGCCATCCTGGACGCTATGTTGTTGTTGTTGTAAGGACATTTTTTCCTATCATCAGCGATAGGGATCTGTATTCCCAAGTGGCGGGCGTCCTTTACTTTCTTTTCAGCACCGACAATATTTATGATGAACGTCGTCTAGTCTTTAAACTGAGAGTCGTCCATCCAGAGTCTGACTATGGGAAGGAGATTTCTCCAACAGGTGTCCATCTGTGTGGACTCAGGGTTACCGTGGGGTAACTTTAGCGATGTTTGTCTATACCGCTCGATGTATTCCCGTACAGACTCTTTCTCTCTTTGCGTGATGTCCATTAAAGAGGACATTGTCATATCGTTTTCTCCATCGTAGAACCTAGCAAGGAAAACACCTTTGAGATCGTCAAACGATGAAAATCAGTTGTCCTGGAGGCTGCAAAACCAATCGAAAGATATTCCAGACAATGCCCCGACAAAGATCTTGGCTAAGTGGGCATCGTTGCGAGGCAGATGCTCCGTTGTCGTCTCGAAGTAACTCATGAATTGATGGGAAGATATCTTTCCATCAAACAGAGTCAAGTTAAAGGGCTTGTACTTGGGCGGGTACAATACATCTCTCCACTCGAGGCGAAACAGTTGTCGGATCCCGAGCTCGCCAGTGAGTCCCGATTGCCCATTGAGTCTAGGCGGGCCCGAATTTCCCGTACCTCTCGTATTGCTTCCCAGGCTTCATCGACTGCGGAAGGACCAGATAATCCGGATAGAGGATGATTACTACCAGCAGGTGGAGTGGTTGTATTTGAATCCCCGTTGGTCCCGGGGTCTAGGCTTGCTTGACTAGAGGCCCTTGTTGGTTGTGAGGCTATATTTGCCTTGATCTCCAGCATTTTCTGGGTCAAGGTCTGCATTGAAGCGCTCATGGTTTGTGTCACAACCCGCACCCGAAAATCGGGCATGAGCCGTGGGTACGTCCAGCCTACGCCGCAGAATCGGCGGTAGAACGCTGTAAAGGTCCGTTCTAGGTCAACCATATCTATCTATATCTCACTGAAAAATCCGGCATGACCTCTCCAAAAGGAGGGCAAAACCACGCAATATATATATCAAAATAATCTTCTCCCGAAGGAGGGCAACCACGCAATATATATATATATATCAATAATCTCAATCACAAAATCTAGAGGAAGAATATAAGCACGATATGATATAAACAAAGAAACAGGACCAAGAGAGCAAGACAATCCAAAATAACACAGTCCAGGTCTAAAAGCTACAACATCTCACAGAAGCACAAAAGAATAAGTACAGTCATCCAAAATACAGACCACAAGGAAAACCCAGGAAACCCACATAACTAACTAGGGTGTTATCGGCGTCTCCTCGGCGTACTCCTCCTCGGGGTCACAACAGTCGTCAATACCAGGCCCGTAGAACGTAGGGCAATAGTCCTCAGGATCCTCTGGAAAAAATATGCCCAGTCAGGACTGGAGTGAAGTACATAACTCTGAAAGCAACTCCAAATGCATGGTAAGGTGTATATGACGAGCAATAGAAAAATAATCAAGATGCACAGGAAATAAATATATGCTGGAGCACAATAAGTAGCTGCAATGTAAACTGGAGAACGATACAAGTAATGAAAAAGTAACTGCAGGTGAGAAACATGAATACTAGCTAAGTGCCTTGAGCACAAGTTCGTTATATGATCGGCTTAGGTTGCACATGAAAGTCACTACGATAACTCCGTTATGCGTGAGTTGCATAACCGACATACACATGAATACTGTTTGGCTTTGATCATATAACCAACTCACTACTCCCCTCCCCCACTAATACCATTGGATCCAACCACAACACGCTACGTACATGATAATAGCTCGCGCACACGAAGGCGAGAGCACAAGAAGCACATGATAGCACATGATAATCAATACCCGAAGCACATGATGAAATACACGTGATAGAGTACCCGCTGAACACGGTAAGGGGGATAGCACCTCATGACGGGATCCACTAGTACCAGCTCATGTAATAATGTGTCAGAATCAAGTATTACAGTTCTAGAACAGGTGATATAAACGCTATCATGAAATGGAAACTATCAGAGGTAGGTACTCGCCTGATGTCCTGAGCAACTGATGAGGATCGAGGTCCGGACCGGTGACGCAAGGACCTAATGCGAAAAGCAAGGATTAAACAGGGTTCTAAGCATTTAAACTGATATAAAATAATTAAAAACAGGCTTCTAGGGCTATTCTAGGTCGAACGGGTCAAACCGGTGAAAATCGGATCAAAAAGTCAACCCGGGGCCCAAAAAGTCAACTCTAGGTCAAAACTAGGTCAAACGTTAACTTTTATGGTCAACGGGGACAATTATGGTCAAAGCTAGGTCAAACTAGGGTGTCCCTGAAATTCTAGGTCAAACCGAGCTCATTAAGCCACTAAACTCACAAACTCGCCTAATCGAGATACCGGGATACCCTCGGTATCCGATACCTCGCCCTAGGCCACGCACCCCGCCTAAACCCGCTAAAACCTATGCTAGCACACGTAATTATATATATATAAACATATAAAAATCACTCCCAAGCATTTCCTAGGCTAATGCTCAAATACCCCGTTCGAAACTCAATACCTTGAATATCTCAAGGTATCGAGATACCTCGGTATCTCAAGGTATTGAGGTTTCGCTCTCGAACCCCTCTAACTCGCTATTAGACTAATAATTATATACCTAGTTATTAATCTAGGCTAGGTAATATAGATATCTACTATATTTATATATATCTAAGTAGGTATATACCTATGTATATAGATATCCACACACATTTACCCGATACCCATTACCTTACCTAATCATAACATATATATATATATATTACCTATCAAGATATCTATATATATATAACTAACTATAGATATATAGATATCTATCTCCTAGATAGATAAAACTACCTATCTACCTATCTACCTATCTAGTATCCATAGATATAGGTATCTATCTATCTAAGTATCTAATAACTATTTAACTAGCTATCTTATCTATTTATCCTACTATCTATCTATCTAACTTATCTATCTAACATATACTCTAACTATTATCTATCACCTAACACCCCTCGCTAACACCCCTCGCTACTAGCCTTGCCAACGCGCTGCTGCTGCTGGCTCTACATGCTGATGATGCTGCTGCTGGCTGCTGTTATTGCTGCGCTGCTGCTGCTCCTCTATGCTACTGCTGCTGCTGATTCTTGCTTGCTGCGGCTGCTGCTGCATTACTGCTGCTGTGCTGCTGCTGCAGCTTGCTGTTTTCTCCCCCCCTTCCATCTCACATACACACACACACACATCCATACATATATATATATCACTCTCTATATATATATATATCTACATATATATCTATATATATATCAACTAGATACATATATATATACACACACTTAACTACACACTCTAACACACACACTAGCACACTCACACACTAATACACACACACTTAAACACATACACCTATAAATATACATAGCTATATATATATATAAACACCTATATTAATATATATATACACACATACAATTATATATATATACATACCAATACACACACACACTCTAAGATATATATATATATATATACACATACACATCTATATATATATATATATACACATACACACGCAAGCACACTTATACATATACATATATATATATACACATAGACATATACATATACAAGTACATAAATATAAATACACACATATATATAAATATATATATACATATACACACATACAATTATATATAAATATATATATATATAGACACACTTATAAATATATATATAAAGACACAAACACACCTACACAACACTACACACAACAACACACGACAACGCGCCCCACTCATGCCCAACGACCCCGACACTCACCAATACCCTAAAATATATAAAATATAGCCCGAAAACTCTAGCACACACTCCCCGATACTAACCCAACGCGCGCACAAAGCCGAAACGAGGAAACCAAGTCGAAATGGCCGTTCGGTCATTTCGACGAACACGTGGTGCGCGGCTCGGAAAACCTCCTGAAATGCACACCAAACGAACTCGAAATCGGCCCAAAATTTATCCACGCGCTCTACACGATGTCTAGATCCTAGAAAATACGCTCCCACGTCGATTCTAGGCCCGTGGCAAAAACGCACACGCACTTAGAATCGGCGACGACGAAAAGCCCCAATTTCGTCCGAAACGCCCGTTTCTCCGCGACACGGCTTCCCGTGTCCGAACGGAGACACGCACTCACCCTCTAGACACCCGACAACGTCTACCTAGGTCCATCTAACCTAGGGCATCACCCAAAATTGGGCCAAATTCGGATTCCACCCGAATTCGACACAAAACCTAATGTCAAAGTTTCTAAACTCACCCAAACTAGTTCCAACTTCCTCCTACGGGTAGGGTTAGGGTCTAGGAGGATTCTACAACACTAATTACACTACACAAAAATAATTAGCAAGGGGAAAGTTAGGTTTTACCTCTTGGGATTTGGAATCCCAAGGCCAAAGTCTCACAACCCCTAGAAATCACCTCCCTCAAGCTCCAAGCCACCAAATCTAGCTCTCATACTAGATCTAAGCTCTTCACACCTAGGTTAGGGAAAATGCAAGGTTAGGGTTAGCTTAAAGAAGAAGGAATGGAAGAAAGAAGAAGAAAAATGGAAGAAGAGACTTACTTTGGAGGAAGAAGGAGAAGAAGAAGAAGTGGAGAAGAAGAAATGAAGAAGAAGAAGTGGAAGAAGTGGAATGAAGAGGAGAAAGAAGAAAAATGGAAGAGGGAACTCACCTTGGAGAAGAAGGAAGAAGGAAGAAGAAGTGGAGAAGAAGAAGAAGTGAAGAATATGAAGAGGAATGAAGAAAGAAGGGGGGGGCTGCTGCTGGCTTTCTCACGGGTGGGTAGGTAGGGGCCGGCCACATGTAAAAAGGGGATTTACAACTTTCCAAATTCCCAAAACGCCCCTACTCACTTGGTTTTGGGTTCCGGGTTCCAAATGCACTCAAACTAGTTCCAAATCTCTCCAACTAACCTCCTAAAAATAAAATAATAATTCTAGGCCCCAAAATAATTCTCACAAGGGTGTGGGCTGGGTCGGACATGGGTCCACTAGGGTCTGACATGGGTCCAGGCTAGCCAAAACCCTAAAACAATCAAAATAAAAATAAGACAAGCACTAATTAATTATAAATATAAATAATTAAATACAATACACTATTTATCAAATAAAAAAAAATATACCCTATTTTCTAGAATTGGGTAGTGACAGTTTGCATCATGTCCTCGAGGGTTTCGAGGCGCTGTCGATAGCTGGGACCCTCGTGATCGTTCCCGGTCGTTGTTTTCACATGGGAAGAAATGGATGGGACGGTGGACGTCGCACTTTTTGCCTCAAACTTTTGTCGTGAATAGTCATCCGAAAATGTTGGTAGTGCTGCTTCCTCTTCGGACTCAGAGGGAACACTACCCCCAGCGTAGAAAGCTGCGTCTTTTTGGTGAGGCAGCCACCCCAGAGATCTCAACATCTGTTCCTTGGAAATCACCGTCTTCTTGGAACATCGGATTATCATAAAGGTCCGGGGGATTACAACCCCAGCTTGCTAGCTATTTGAGGTCATAAGGAAGAACTACCCCCAGTAGCTGACAGCTTCTTCTTTGAGCGGGTGCCCAGGAAAACACCTTCCACGGGTTCCGCTGCCTGTCCTCCTTGGATCAGTCTTCTTGACCTGCTGGCCGAGAGCGACAGACTGGAGGTGCTGGACTTCTGACCTCCCCTTATGGAGGGGGCCTTCCAAGCAGAATAACATGAGGCGAAGGGTATCTCCTCTTCCTCTAGTGCTTGCACTTTTTCTTCGGGTTACAGCGTGGTAGGTGCCTTTGGTTACAGTCGCTGAAATATTGACTGCCTATTTGTGGGTACTACTACATTGTTACAGCAGTAGTTGATGATAATGTTGGCACGGTGATGCCCTGGGAACGACACTTCATATGCCGTAGTTGCTTCCCTCGCTTTGCGCTTGTGATTGATCATGTTGCAAAAGTCAAGCGAGGGCTGATTCACCTTTGCACCCTTCTTATGAGGCCGGGTAGACCGAGCACATGGGTGCGTAGGTGTTGACTTTGCTTCCTGACCTAGGGTTCGTACAAGAACTTCTCCAGGTTGCTAATAGAAGACTCTTTAGACTGACCATGTCCAATTGCCACTACGAGCTGGATGCATGGGTTGATTTTGTACAACTTTTTATTAGGGGCACACATTACAGTTAGCGGCACCTGCTGACAGTCGGTCGAATGAGAAATTGCTTGAGCTTGACGAGCTCGAATTGTCCGAGACTTCTTCGTCCAAACATGCGCCGGTGCATAGTATGAAAAGTCCAAGTTTAGATCTTCACCTTTCTCAACATGGCCTGCGGAACCATTGCCGCATAAGATTCGATCGAAGACGAAACTTCTGTTGTTGTCTTGGCCGCATGCGGCCATTTGCCTGCGGCTGCCGACCGATTCCGCATAGTCCTTCTTATGCGGCCTTTGACTTGGTCGTATGGAACGTGTCTTAGCACTCGAACTCCTGCATCGTAGTATTCCCTCTATCATAACTTGTCACGACCCGCACCCGGTTTAGGGCACGAGAGCGTGGGTACGTCCAGCCTACGCCGCAGCATCGGCGGTAGAACGCTGTCTAGGTCAAGTACTATCTAAACGATCTCACGCTAGTATCCAACTCCATAAGGAGACGTGGATATAATAAAATAAATCTAGAAATACTCAATCACAACTACAGCACGATAGGAAGATGAAGAAATAAAAGAATACAACACAAGTCTAATGACACAATAATCATACCTGCAATCAGTAACATCCAATTCCCCAAGTGTGTCGGAAACCAGTCTACTAAGGTCACAGTCTGGAAAAATATTTTCCAGTCAGGAAGGAGCAAAGTACATCTCTAAATAGCAGTTCTATATAAATGACATAAACTATGTAGCAGTTCTAGATGGAAATATACCAGATGCATGTATAGGTACGAGAAATGTACAATGAGAGAAATACTGGAAATACTGTAAGTAAATGCAAGAAAGAACAATATGTCAATGAGCAAGAATTCTATGACTAAGTGTGTGAGTACTAGCTTTAATATGTGATCGGCTTGGGAACTTGATCAGGCTGGTTACATGTGATTAGCTATGATTCATGGAAGGTCAGGCTAACCGTTGGTTAGCTATGATGCATGGAGAGGTCAGGCTAATCACACGTAACAGCTATGAGGCATGGAGATGGTCAGGCCGCACCCGACGTGAGATGTGGGGTGAGCTATGATGCATGGATAGTTGGGTATGATCACATATCTACACTAAAATACTCCCCAAACCCCCGACTGGTATAGTAGATCAAATCATGGTACGCTATGGCACAGGATTCCCTAGGGAGGTAGCAAATCTCCCCGAAAATCAGTGTCTGTACATGCACAAGATATCAAGGAAACAAGTCTTGAACAAGCTACACCATGAATAAGGAATAACATCTCATGACGAGATCCGTCTACACCAATCCGTGTAACCAGCGTGTCAAGAACATGGATATTTATACTAGATACAGGGAACATAGGAGATATCATAAATTAGAAACTAATCAGAGAATGTACTCGCCTTGGGTCCTTAGCTGGTAATGTCAATGTCCTGCCCCAGAGTATCGTCTGGAGGAACCAGCAGTCCTAAAAATATTTCAAATACAACATTTGCATCAGATGCTATACTACACACACAATCAAATACCTAACTCAGGGGCTAAGCCTGGCATGATACGGGTCAACTAAGGTCATCTGATAGGGATATATATAAATATACATATATCTATTTTTAACTACATTAGTACTTACAATATATATATATATACACCAATTTATATACATATCTAATTTATACTAGTTGAACAATATATATATATACTCATACATATGCTAAAAATACATTTTTAAAAATATATATATTGTCAATGTTATTATTAAAATATATACTAATACTAGTACATCACATTAAATACATATACAATACATTGATTAAATATATGCAAATACCTATACATTAGTTATAGATATACATAAGCTAGTGAAAGAGGAAGGAGGGAAAGGAGAAACTCACAGTCCTGTGCACCAGAATAGGCTAATTCGGCTGCCTCTTCAAATGTCAGATGTGGGACCGGCTCTGCCTTTGGATAAATATTTGGATCACATGTCAAAACTCCATCTACATCCTTCCATCCCTGTATCTCTCGTAAGACCAGTGCTTTACCGATAGTTGTAGCGGTCAAGTCACTACCACCTCTTCCTAAAGTGGTCACAGCACAAGATTTACAACCCTTTCCAAGAAAACCAGTGACAACAGGAATCGCTGGATCGTTTATCCAAATCTTCATGCAGCCTTTTTGCAACAGCAGGATAAGTTACATCCAAGATATCAGCATTTGTAAAATCATCTGTCTTGCTTTGGTACCAATCTTGTTCAGATATGCTGTGAAATTCTTGTAGACATGCATTCCCCAAATGAAACTAAATAATCTCTTGTACGGAGTGTCAACTCTTTCATCATTGCAATGCCTTCTAGTAGCTGCTCCAGCTCATCCAGTAAAACTGAAATCGTAGACTTATCAACTCCTAGTTCATCAATTGTCCTAAGATGCAATTCTTTTATAAAGCTCAACTCTTCAATATCAGATACATGTGATATACCACAGATGACAGCTTTTTCTCCAGCCTACAAAAGCTTGTTAGTGGACTTCCCCATGGCAGAGAGAACGACCACCGGCCTTTCTTCTGGGAAACTAAGAATAAGATTTGCAATTTCTCTCATCCTCTCAGCTGACGCCACCGACGATCCACCAAACTTCATAACAACACTCAGTTGAGATGCATAACCATCCTCGCTTTGTCCTTCCTTCTCGCCCTTGTAGACGTATCGCTCCATCTGGAAATCGCAGTTCTTGGTGCCGAGGTGGGCGTCGGCAGCGAGGAGCATCTGGACGTTCTGTTCCTTCTGTTCCTTCTGAGAGAGGATCTTAGCCATGGCTACAAGGAAATGAGGAGAGAGAGAGAGATAGAGAGATAGGGTTTGAAGGAGGCGGGGAAACCGGTGGCATGGTAGCTGATTGCTGCAGCCAATCGTACTTTGGCTTGACTCCTTATTGCTGCTGTTTTCAAGAAGTGGTGCTTCGGCTTGACTCCTTATATTGCTGCTGTTATTTTTTTTTTTAAGAAGTGGAAGAAGAAGAAGAAGAAAAAGAAGAAGAAGAGAAATTTTGGATGGGGAAGGAGGCTACGTTGGAGGCTTGTTTTTGAGATTAGGGTTTTTCTAGGGAAGGGTGTTGATGGGACTTGATATGAAGAGGGTGTTGAATCTAATGGTGAGGATGGACCCAAAGAATGAGTGGTCCAGATTTGTCAAGAGGGAAATTAATTCATGTAGGAATGAGGGTGAGGTTTAATAAAAATTACTAGGGCTCCCTCATTGGTTTAAACAAATGGGTGTTGACACCAAAGATGCAAATTTGCAAGTTAGCCCCCTTAAATTTGGGTATTTGTACTGACACATGAAATGACGAAAATTTGGCGGGCGATTCGGGGTCCGGTGTTTTGTAGGGTCAGGGGGCGCTGTAAGTTTGGTACGGGCTCCAATAGCAGGGCACTGGAATTAAATTGGAATTTTCAGAATCAGATAAAATGGTATCCTCAAATTAAATAGAAATAAATGCAAGTTGTGTTATAAAATTAATTAGGGGTACATGGGACCAAAATCAGGTCAGGTCATCAATACCAATAATGAAGAAGACTCAGAACAGAATATTACCCTAATTTGGGCCGCACGAAAAATAGGTCAAGATTGTCTCCAATTTAAATTGTAACGCACAACGATACAAAATAAGAATTTTAAATAAACGTCCGCGACGATTTTTGTGCGGCCAGAAATAATGCACAGAGAGCATAATTATGAGTTGCAAAAATAGCAGAATGGAAGGCGGGCATGTCTAGGGCAAGATTGTGAAATTTGTTGGAAGACAAAAGTCAGGATACTGCTCCAAATATCGAAGCAAAGGCAATGCGCAATAATTAAATAAAATACGGCAATTAATTAAAATCTCCAATAAATAAATTATAAATAAAACAATTAATTACATAATTCCACAATTTGGGACATGTTTCACCTATTGGGCTTCTAGGTCAGATCTATCAGTACAAACACAAAAGAACACTGTATTTAATTATATTTTTAATTACACACCACATAATTATTTAAATAAATAAAAAATAAAACTTATCATGAAATTATCTAATTGTAACTACCATAATATTAAATATTATAAAAAGTCGAAAATACCTCTGTTTTCAGAATGTGGTAGTGACATAACTCAATTGTAGAACACTTTTCTTGTCTGAAGAGACTGCCGCATGAAAGGGGTCAGCTCATGTGGACGCATAATGTGTGTTCCCTGCGGTAGGGAGAGAGACGTGGAGTGCATGATCCATATTTGGGTGAGGCACAACGGCCTTTGCAACCCATGTCTTGAGGGTCTTCTTAAGCTTTGCCAACCTCGGTGAAGCGCTGCCCTCAGAGAGCATTTCCTCAAATGCTTGCTGGTCGAAGCGTACAACCATTATTCTCTGGGTCAAACCCAGCTTCGACGCGTCGGACTACGTCACGACCTTCTCATCAGAGAAGGAAGTCCCCAGCTGATTCGCCACCTTGTTTGGCATTAAAGTCAGTTTAAGAAACTTTTGCTTAATAACCAAAAAAAAGTACAAAGAAATCATAGACAAAATCTAAGTACAATATTTTTTATCTAGAAAACGTGACGATGGAGATCGAGTACTGCATTGACTCTTTTACTCCGTTGACGGTCCAAAGAGGGGATGAGTATGCTCTCTTATCTTTTCTCTCTCATGAGCTTGTGTGCACGTACATAGCTCCCCTGGGGGGTATAGTCTCTGAAGCAGAAAAGCCAGCCCTTTGGAACGTCCAAGTTTCTCCTATTTATAGCCATCATGTTGATGGGCTATAGGTGCCGCATATGCTTCTGTTTGGTGGCCGCATGAGGCTCCTTCAACAGAATGCGGTTGCAACTGTAGCCGCATACTGTGGGCGGACTGCCACGCGACTTCAGTTGAGATCTGCTATTTGATAAGATCTCGGGGTTGTTTTCAACTCCTTACTCGTATGCGTGACTCGGTCAGCTGGACACGTAATCAGCACTATCTGTATGAATTTTTTTCGGTTTCAACGTACAGATATTGCTAGATGAAAGCCACATAACATCTTGGCCGCATAGCGTCTTGGCCGCATAACGTCTTGGACGCATATGTGCTCTTCTTTGGCCTTGGTCTTATGGACACTTTGACCGTATGGCGTTGTGGCCGCATGCAAACTCTCGTCTGACCTTGGTCAAATTGACACTTCGGCCTCATGATGACGAGGTCGCATAGGACCGTAGCCGCATATGAGGGAACACGTGTCATGACACATCCGACCTTGGTCGAATTGGCTGTCTTGTCAGAAAATCTCATGCGGCCCCTTACTTCGTGGCTGTTCAGGCCGTTTGAATTCTGCTATGCGGTTTCCTCTTTGTTGTTCTGGCCGCATGGGTTGTTTACGGACCCCTTGGCCGCATGGGCTCTCTGTGGCTTAATTTTTTCTGAGTCAAACTTGGGACGCATGTTTGTTGGACTCATGGATCTGGATTTTTCATGCTTCTACATATGGTACGAAATCTTCCAGCAGGAATGTTGTTGATCCATTCCAGCGGACAGCTGGTTGACTACTTCTAGTGGCTGGAGATACTTAACTCTTCTGCAACGGCTGAGACGTTCTCGTTGAAACGTTTATTCTAGCCGACGGGTCTGTTTGGTTTCAGTGGAGAGCAGTTTCGTTGCTTCTAGCGTCTGGAGATGGTTGACAGCTTCTAGAAGCTGGAGATGGTTGACAGCCTCTAGCGACTAGAGCTTGTTGACTTTTTTCTGGCTATGCTGCTTACATCAAGACACTACATTCTTCTTGTTCAACGATCTGAAAAATCTGTTCAGCAAAATCCCCGTTAACTCTACGTAGGATGATATTTGATGTGGGGTTTTGAAGATCGCAGGGCTCAAACTTGACACAAGATTATCTTATCTAAAATGTATACTCCTCAAGTTCAAATACTCATGATCATCCTTGATTAAATTTTATTTAAATTTAGGCAGTTAATAAATATGTCTATTACAAACTCTAGCATGTGTTACCAAAATATATTCTTAACTGCCCAAGCTGCATCCTAACCTAATTGTACACAAATCACAAACAGGGTGGAGTCAAGCAAAGGCTGCAAAGCAAAGTAGGAAGGGTTGTCAACCAATTTATCAAATGACGGTAGGATGCCAATTGGGATGCATATATAATACGACAAGTCTAGGTCGAGTGTCCTATGTTTCCATAATTATGATACCCATGGTTATTGTCTACACTAACTCTCGATTCAACCACGCTATTTCGAACGTATTGTCGGACATCTTAAAAAAATAACTATAGTCTGGTGGCTGAACTTGTAAAAGTAAGATTTTCAACTAAATTCAAGAAGAAATATAGTTTCCAAAGTAATATTGGTCTGACGGAAAGTCAAAGCGAGATAAAAAGAGGGGATTGAAGATCATCCAAGGAAGTACGTCGATAAGAAGGAAAAGACTTGTGGCATGGTATTGAGTTGAGGGGAGGGAAGAGTGTGTAGAGGCAGCATGTAACTCACTATTTTGGAATGAAAATTTTTTACGTCCTCAAAAAAAAAAAAAAAAAAAAAAATTGTTACAAACAGAAATTGTCAATTGGCATTTAAGTCGCATCCAAGACTATTTTGGTGACGGTTGGAATGAATTGGCTAACCGCTTTGTAAGACACTATTATGTTTTCCATTTCATTTGTTGTCACGTATCAAAATTGTGATCAAAATTATTTTTGATGTCCACAAAATCACTACCAAAATGGTTTTAGAAATTATGTAAACCAAATTCAAAAAAATATGTAGCCCCTCTACGACATTACGTAAACCAAATTCAAACTAGACATATTAAGATCCGACAAATAATTCAAAACTAACTTGATCTTAGACATTATGTAAACCAAAATTAGGAAAATATATAGCCTCTACATAGTATAACCTACAGAGTCTATTTCTGTTTACCACCAAAACTAGAGGTATATGTTTATCCTTCTACTCAAGCGTTGTCATGTGTTATTTTTATGCAATCTAAAATTACTTTTAAAATAGGTTTGCCAACATCCAAAATAGTTTTGATCCATATTTTTACACGTGATAATATTTGAATAAAAGTGTGAACATATACCATAGTTTTGGTGGATGAAGAAAAATAGAATCGATAGGTTATACTTATATAGAGGCTACATTTTTTCTTGAATTTGGTTTACATAATGTTTAAGATCAAGTTAGTTTTGAATTATTTCTCAGATCTTAATGTGGAGTCAGTTGCATGTTTTCCTTTCCTTTGTTATTCTTAAATAGTAGCTAATATATTTGTTGCTGTCCATAGGTAAATGTAAAAACGAACCTCGAAAAACTTACTATTTTTTTCCTTCTATTTCTTTGATTTTTTTTTTTTTTTTTTTTCAAATATCGGACACAAATATTAGAAAATATTGTTTGGATCTGAATGACTGATACCTGTATACAGTGGACACATAAATAAAAAATTGCCTCCCCATCATTGAAAGTAAGACAAGTCATATTCTCTCACATGTCGTCATGTATCGAATATTGTAGAATCATGATTAAAAGTGATTGAGTTGTGTTTGTTACCGTTTAATTAGGAATTCTACGAATCAGCTTGTTGTGATAGTTGGAGCACTGACAAAGTGGAGTATTAGTTAAACTCGTGAATATTGTTAGATGTGTGTTGCTTTGTTCACACACATAGTAGTAGCAAAAATCAAGTCTTTCTTGACCGGTTCCAATGGCCTTTTAATAGGCAATATTATTGGTATATTAGGTTGGGTTTCCTACTATATATAGGATCAAATTCTTCTTTGTTGAGACACAATTGATTTTTATAAAAACATATCTACCGCTCTCTCCTCAAAACTTTGTTTTCTCTCCTCCTTTAATACATATCTCAGTTCAAATCATTTCTCTGGGCAAAGCTAAGTTTGGGTCATTCTTCCGAAGTCGTGTGCGGTGACGGAAAACCGGTAGTAAGGGGATTTTACCACTAGGAGAATTCGAAAGGATGTCTGCACATAGACCTCGAATAAACTCTTAGGGCAGTGCTTCGTGCGCGACTTTCCCGTAGACCGGTAAATCTAACCCATTGTTATTTTGTTTCATAAATCGATGGTAATATTTTTCCAACAATCTAAGAGTTTATTCTTAAAATATCCTTTATTTTCTTATTATTTTCAGAATATAATTTCTTATTTGATAAGAAATTTTTCTTAGTTTCCTGAGTTGGCATGTATGGTAGATTTCTTACAATTATTGTCTATACAACCACTTATTTTGCTATGGAAACACTCATTCTGGGACCAATTTATATTCAGATTTTAGACACAAACAGAGGAGATAAATCTATCAGCGTCATGGCAGGCCGACAGTGTAACAATCACAACTCAAAGTTCTGTCATCATAATTTTTGGTGACATGAAGAAGTTTTAATTCCTCTGACTTTCAATGTAATGATAGTGTTATATAAGTTGGCTAGTTCTCTCTCTCTCTCTCTCTCTCTTTATATATATATATATATATATATATATATATATATATATATATATATATATATATATATATATAGTTAGCTTTTGCTTCAAAGCTAACTACCGGTTCAAATTTGAACATTAGTAATAACACTAGTTAGCATATTTTAACTAATATCAGCTACTGTTAGCTACTTTTCAAGTAGAGTACAAATTTAGTATCACATACATCTGTTAGAATATTTAGCCAAATGTTGCATGCTGACATTTTGGTTAGTGACTCATAATGTATAAGTATTATTTTGAAACGTTTAGTCCACATGTTTCACACATACTTACCATTCTAAACTGCTGCAATTGTTAGACTCTAATTACAATATTTTGTGTTGACAATTGTTTAAAACTCTGTTTTGGATATATTATTCTTAACTTTATACTCTGTCAACTAGTATACTGTTAAATATTTCTAAAGTCAATTTCTATTGGAAATTTGTTGATCAGTAAAGAAATACATATATTTCTTGTTGTGGTGCAATTTTTTTTTGGAACAATATTGTGTACATACATACGCTAGTTTGCATACCAATTTTTTTTAATAAGAACATTGGTAGACAAGTTTTAGATCTGATTATTAATTCTTAGATCTGAATTATTAATTCTGATTTGTAACAATCCTATGACCTTTTGCTAGGTTGAATAAGTAGGATTGTCACCATTGTGTCTTGCACAATGCTACTGAAACTAGTCACTTCTTGATGTTCAAATGTAGTTCTTACCACTGCTTTAAAAGTAATTTCATATGGACAATAGATGCATCACAGGCTGTGTGGTCTGTTATTCAGCAGGTCTCTATATACATCTATAACCGTTATGGTATGAAATCAGTTTAAGTGGTTGATGTTTATATTTCATGAGCTGTATCCTCGTTAACACGGCTATTCCTAAGCCTTGTTATATATGATGCCTCATGATTACAAAGGAAGTTTTCTTTTAATATTCTTATATGGAATAAAAGTTAAAGACATGTTTAGCAAATTATTTTTATATATAAGTCTATAATTTAACACATTCATAGATGCATTTTTTATTGATTAATCATTGCCTTTGCATACCAACAAAGGCTATTGAACCTGAGGTAATCAAACTTTTTGATTCAACTGGTTATTCAGATATATTTTGTGACCCTAGAAATTATTTGGTTTTATTGTCTCTTATGGAGTCTAGAATTCCCATTAATATATACTTATGATGATGCACTCCACTAATTCAGAAATGTTTAGTTCTTATCATTTTCTTAACATTCTAGATTCTCCAATTTTGGTATTAATTTAGTTAAGCTTCCTTACATTTTGGACTAATATTGAATATTGATGTGTATATATATTCCTTTTTAATCAAGCCAACAAACATAGAACAATCTTGTTGCATCAAATGATTTGCTTTTAAGATTAAACACTCGTGTCAGATTAAAATATGTATCAATCTTGTGCACATAGTGTTTGAATTATTTTAATGTTAAAATTTATAGCCAATTGTATTGTTGTGCTAGAATGAATAAGTTTATGCATCATTTTAGTTATATTTCTTGTTACTATGCAAACTAACCTCTGTTTCTCGAAGACAGAAGCATTAGAAATATTTTAATATTTTTTTTTTTAATGAAGCAGCATATTAACGATGATGGTAATACAAATTTATTTTTGTACTATCTTATTCCTAACATGATCTTTGTAATGTTCTCTCTCTCTCTAAGTCAGAAATATTGGAGATTGTGACTTGTTAGGAAAGACTCAAACATGCTAAGGGGGAAGGTAAGTAATACAAATTTCTTCACTCCTATTCTAATTGAACCTTAGTTGACCTTATTGTCTCAATATTTGAATTTCTATTCAGACAGAGAAATCTCAATATTGTTCTATCATAATATTTATATTTTGTTAGACAAACATTGGTTTGCATATAATATGTGACATTGTAATTCTTTTTTGACACATTCAAACAATTTAGTCAAAAAAAAAAAAAAAAAAAAAGTTTAATAATATTGCAATCCCTTTAAATCTAAGTTTTAAAGTAGAGATTAATTTGGGTACAAGTCGAAAGGGTCATTCTGTCAAAAAGGGTGTAAAGAGCCCTAAGCGACACGGTACTTAAGTGTCTTCAGACCACCGCTAGCTGGGAATCGACCCCTACAGCTAACCCAAGTTGATCAAAACTTGATAGACTAAAGATTTGTTAAGGATGATTAGCAAAATTTATTTAAACTGTCATTCTGGCTATCTAGACTGTCATATTGACTCAATACACAATTCTTGTAGAACATTAGATTGTCACAATGAGTGATTAAGATGAATACTCTAGTGCCAAACCATCAATGTTTAATGGTTATTTCTTCAAGAGATAGCAGAGCTATATGTGATTTTTGATCTCTACCTTGGGGCTGATATCAGCAATTGATTGAATCACATATATGTTAAATAATTCTGATGACACTAAGCCTGATCTAAATGCTTTATCTGAGTCATTTATTTTTAAATTATGATAATCAATTTGCTTTAAGAACTACTAAAGCATGTTTCTGTGAGTTCTAAGAGGAACAGGTCTCTGCAGCTGCGATTCAAGTCTTAAAGGAGCCTAAAAGGCAAAAATGTGTTGTTCTTGATTTTAAAAGTCACAAAAGAACTTTACAGATCTCTTGACGAAGAGTCTGTTTACTCTTGACGAAGAGTATGTCTAGAACTTTGATCATAGAATCATCGAGGGGGATGGGGTTAAGCCCATATGTAAGTCACCAACAGTGGCAACCCAACCGAGTCTAACTGGAGATCCCAAGAAGCCGGTTCAATGGGTAGAAACAAGCTGAACTTCGGTGACTATTATGGAACACTGACTCAGAGATTAAATTCTCATAAACTAATGCCCAAGTGGCTGTACGAGGTTGTACAATGATATCCTATCCCTATGGTGACAGTGTTCCGGTGTGATATGGTCAGGATGAGTTTTAAACTCTTAATAAGTCCAAGCATTATATGCAGGGTTGATACCTATCACCAACCCTTGAGGACTTACCTATATGAGAGGTCGTGAAGGCCGCGACTATGGGTCAGGGCGACCCCAGACAACTCTCATGAATATGGAAAAAGTGCGCATGGCCAATCAAAGCGCCGCCCCGATAGACCCAAGAACCTCTAGCGTACTATGTGTGCTATTTTCTGAATCTGGTCCAAGAAGTCTGATTCAAGGCATAGTCCATCAAGCACTTCTTCAGACAAAGACAATAGTCACTAAGTGAGATTCAAGGCTGTAGTCCATCTCATCTATGCATAGTATATACTTGCCCAGAAATTCTCTATTATTGTTCTTTTGTTGTCTCTGTCTTTGGAACTTGGTTTTTTGGGGGGGATTGTTAGATGTGTGTTGCTTTGTTCACACATATAGTAGTAGCAAAAACCAAGTCTTTCTTGACCGGTTCCAATGGCCTTTTAATAGGCAATATTATTGGTATATTAGGTTGGGTTTCCTACTATATATAGGATCAAATTCTTCTTTGTTGAGACACAATTGGTTTTTATAAAAACATATCTACCGCTCTCTCCTCAAAACTTTGTTTTCTCTCCTCCTTTAATACATATCTCAGTTCAAATCATTTCTCTGGGCAAAGCTAAGTTTGGGTCATTCTTCCGAAGTCGTGTGCGGTGACGGAAAACCGGTAGTAAGGGGATTTTACCACTAGGAGAATTCGAAAGGATGTCTGCACATAGACCTCGAATAAACTCTTAGGGCAGTGCTTCGTGCGCGACTTTCCCGTAGACCGGTAAATCTAACCCATTGTTATTTTGTTTCATAAATCGATGGTAATATTTTTCCAACAAATATTGCATATATGTGGTTAATTGTGGCTCAGTATGTGCTAGTTTTTACGTAAGACTTTTTATTATTTGTTATCGTCCATTTTCTCTTGCATAAAAAGAGTTAGTAACTTATAATGTAAAGTTTTGGGTCTATAAGCATCAGTTAAACCCACCAACTAATTTTTATTTTTAATAGAGACCGTGCACATTCTTTATCCGGTGTCATCTTTACTAAGTCAGGGTAAAGTACAATTTTTTTTTTCCTTAGATTTATAACTTTTGCAAAATAAAATACCCAAAATTTATTTTTCAATTTGCTATCAATTATTTTTATATTTAGATCAAAAAATCTTTCCTGTTAAAAAATATTGTTAAAAAATAAATAAAATAAAAAATAAAAATTCTAAACTATCCTTCTCCATTTTCCTCCCCCGCACCTCACCCTTCTTCCCCGTGCCTCCCTCCTTCTCCTCCGCCTCTTCCCCGCCTACCCCGTCTCCTCCTCCTCCTCCCCCTCCCTCCTCCTCACTTCCTCCTCCTCGCCTACCCCGCCTCCTCCTCCCCCTCCCCCTCCCTTGCGCATCCCCCTCCTTTCCTCCTCCCTTGCCCTCATCCTCCGCCTCTCTCCTCCAGCTCCTCCTCCTCCTCCTCCTCGCCTATCCTGCCGCCGCCGTCCTAATATTAATCCTAACACTCTCTCCCCCCACCACCCTCCTTCTTCGACGGAGGTGGCGACCACTACGGCGACGACGGCCCAGTAGCGACAACGAGGGAGGAGGGGGAGCGCGGGGGAGGGGGAGCGGGGAGGAGGGGGGCTGGTTGGGGGCACGGGGAGGAGGGGGGCGCTGGTGGCTGGGCACGGGGAGGAAGGGGGTGAGGCACGGGGAGGGTTAGGATTATGATTAGGATTAGGATTAGAGAGGGGTATATTAGTCATTTCACGTATATTTTGAATCCATGGGTCTTTAATTGCACCAAATATAAAATGCGGGAGTTTTTTAAATCTAGGGATCTTTAATTGCAAAAAAATGTAAATCTAAGGAGGGTTTATTTGCACTTTATCCTTACTAGTCATGTTCACATTTATATTCACGTGTGATGTACATGTGTATATATATATATATATATATATATATATATATATATATATATATATATAAACTAACTACGTGACATTATCTAAACATATATACAAAATTCTATAACAAATTTTAATTAAATATAAATATAAATTATATTTAAATTACTTTTTATATATATATATATATATATATATATATATATATATATATATATATATATATGTGTGTGTGTGTGTGTGTGTGTGTGTGTGTGTGTGTTCAGTAATTATAAGAATTTTAATATTTTTTGTAAATGAGGTATATACATATAGTGGTAGAAAGATTTTAGAGTTTTTTTATTAGTTAGGTGATAGTATATATAGTGTTTAGACGGTTCATTTTGAGCCGTTTCTAACTTCTTTATCTCTACTCTTATAACAATGCTTCAAAACGGCTCAAAAGTGAGTCGTTTGTAAATTCTCCACAATTTATTTAAAAATTAATAATACGTAAAAAAAATGTTTAAAAAATTAAATTTGTTCCTTGTATAACTTCTTTATATGTACTCTTATAAGGAGACTTCAAAATGGCTCAAAAGTGCGCCGTTTGTAAATCTTTCACCATTTATTTAAAATATTAAAAATATGTAAAAAAATTGTTAAAAAAAATAAATTTGATATAAATAACGTCATGAGAATTCAAACTTGACCAACAAAAGAGAATGCCTCCCACCTTAACCACATGATCTAAAAGATGTATTTGATTATAGTTATATAATATTATGTAGTTAAACAATTAGTTAAAATTTACTAATTTTTAAATTTTTTAATTACGTGATGATATACCTACAGCTTAGACGACTAGTCTTTTCAAATTTTTTTTTATAAAGAGTATATATATACTAATAACAAATTATAATTAAAATATATTTAAATATTTAAACTATTATACAATAATATTAGAAAATTTTATTTTACATATAACGCACGTGCATTTAATTACTAGTAATAATAAAGATATTGGATATTTTGTATTTGGCTATTAAATGTTGTAAACCCCCTGATTTTTCAAAATTTTCAAAAACTGGATTTTTTTACAATTTTCTAGATTTTTCTGGGATTTTTCTGCAATTTAAAAACAGGGTTTTAATTATTAAATAGTTTTTAATTGATAATAAACAAAATTAAAATATTATGAAAATAATATTTTTGGGTGTAAAATGAAAAACTGGACTTAGGACAATTTTTCTGGAATTTATCGGACCCCGGACCTATTTTTAAATGCCTAAAAAGTATTTATCTATTTATTTAATTATCTATTAATTATAATTACTGTTTTTATTTATTATTTATTATATTCTATTTTATTTTTAAACCCCAGCCCACTAGGCCCGGCCCACCGGGCCCAGCCCGAACCCAAACCCAGCCCGAGCCGCTAGCGGGTCGGGTCGGGTCGGTCAGACCCGCCCGCTAGCCAAACCCGACCCGTCCCCTCTCTCTCCCCCACAACTTCTCCCCGTCCCCGCGTCGTGCGCCGCCTCCGCCGCGCCCTCCGCCCGCTCCGGCAGCCCTCTCCCCCACGTCCACCGCCTTCTCCGCCCCTCTCCCCGCCATCCTCGGCCCCGCTCCCTCTCCTCCGCCCTATATATATATCCCCTCCCCCTTCCTCTCCGGCCACCGCTCCTCCCCACCACGCCGCCACCGCCTCGCCGCCTCCCGCCTCGCCGCCGACGTCGCCCAGCGCCGCAGCCACAGCCCGCAGCTCCTCCCTCCACCTCCAGCAGCGGCGAGCAGCAGCAGCAACCCCCCCAGCGCCGCCTTCAGCGCCGCCGCCGAGCCCGTCGCCGCCGTGCGCCTCGCCGTGCTGCCCCGCCGCAGCCAGCCCCCCCCACGCCGCCGTCCCAGCCGTCGGAGCCTCGCCGAAGCACCGGAATACCTAACCCTAACCCTAGTTCCTTTTTCCTGTGTCGGACACGGACACATGACACAGTGTCCGTGTCGAGTCGGACACAGCGAAACCCCGATTTTTCAGCGGGGTTCAGGTACGCGTAACTTTTTGCTCGTAGCTCCGTTTTCGATTCCGCAAATTGTGTTGCGAAGCCTGTATGACCCTCTCGGTGCCCGGATAAACTGTTCGGGGCATCGCGTCCTGTGGTGATCGCACACCGCGATCCAAAAACAGGAAAAACCAGACCCTGTTTTACCCCGGAACTGAGTACGTCCCGCCAAACGGGACGACTTGGTCTCGCACGGTCTTCACAGATACGTGCGCGTCGTCGATACGGACGTGCGGGATTTCGCAGAAGTCGATTCGGGTGTGCGTGCACCCCGGAATCAACGCGTATCCGCGGACATCGTCCCGCATCCGTCTTTTCTGTAATTCGACCTAACTTTGTGTACACACGTCGGATCGAGACGAAACTTGCGCCATCGGGCTCGTAGCAATATGCTGGTCCTGTGGGTCAAGTTTGGTTCGATTCTGAGAACGTTGACGAAATCGCGTGTCGTGGGCCCCACAGGCCCCGTTCGACGGGCGATTTCGTGATCGGCTCATCGGAATTCAATTCTGAAGGTTCCGTTGGGTTCGTATCAGCGTTCCTGACCTGTTGACACTAAGTTTGGTGAATTTGGAGATCGTTGACCCTGACGCGTTTTTCGGTGCAAAGCGGGCCCACCGGTGGACCCCGTTTGACCCGATACTGCCGTTTTTGCCCTTGTCTCCAAATTGGACCCAAGGACAGGCGTTCCTAGATGATTGATATTTTCTGGATCTGATGGTGATGTTTATTACAGCAACCGGAGTACCGCCTGCAATTCCCGCCGAAGTCAGAACTGCAAACCGAGCCGGAACCACAGGCAAGTGTACCTTGCCAAAACTTGCAGCTTGCTAGTTATTTTCTGAACTTGTTTATACATCAGTGGGTAAGTAAAGCTTGCCAATTCTCAGACAATCCTGGTTATAGTATTTTACTTGATTTCTGGTAGATTCTTATGCAACATGTTTAACTGCTTAACCCAGGACACCTGACACTCTTCATGTGACGGAATTGCCTGAGATATACCTGGTGATCCCGTATAGGTTACATTTTCATGTCATTTTCAGTTTACATGCTTAGACTCTAGCCTGAATCATTGCATTAGTTCAATCTTGCGTGACTTGTACCTGATATTTTCCGGAACTGTGACGTGAGATTTCATGGGGTAGGGAGAGTATTGTCATATCAAGGCTGAATATAATATAATATAAATACTTATATCTGGCGGTGCCTTAGACTCTGATTCAGAGCTTTGGTTCCTTACTGGCTCCTCGAGAAAATACTGCTATGGTTTCTACGACACTGATCCTGTAGTAGTCTCAGCCTGAGTATGACTAAAACTCTCACTTGCATATCACTTAGCTGGTTTACATATTTACCCTGCTGTTTCATTATTGCTGCACTGCATATGTTTTGGCTTGTATTTTCTGTACCTTGTTATATCCCCTGAGGACCTGGAATGGACTATGTCCCCAGGTATAGCCGAGGAGAACTACCCCGAGGTGTACGGTACAGGAGCACTCCTTGGAGCAGAACCCGGAACTGAGGACGAGATAGTGGCCGAAGACTTCACCTGAGCACCGGCTTCAGCTACACAGTATTTCCTTTTCAGTATTTTATTTCCAGTCTATGTTTCCTTAATTGTAACAGAATAATTCTCGGATTGTTTCCCGAGATAACCTTATTTGATATTGCATATTTAATTCCATTGCATTATTTCTGGCAATTAATCTGTGTTTATTTGGTGGATGAGATTAGGAATACCTGAGACTTGTAACATATTACTGATAGACTACAGCTTAAGCATGCCCTGATGGATCCATTAAATTGGGTTGCCCATCGGTGCGTGCTGCTGGCCATTGCTCACGTGCTCAGTCCCTCGGTATTTTGGGACTGGGGCGTGACATGGTTTTTGTGGTGGCCCATGCAGGTCTACGACTAAATTGTTCGGTTTCAACTTAGGGACCGAACAGGCCTGCAATAAGATAGGATAAATTTTAGAATCTCATCCACTTGCTTGAATCGTTTTTGATATCTGTATCGTATTCGAACTAACTTGAACTTGCATCTTGCCTTGTTTCCTGTGCGCCTCTTATTGGTTATTTTGGATACAGGGAAATGGACCCACAAGAATGCAACGAGACTCCCATCGGAACACCCCAAGCTGCAGGTGTCACCTACGACGACGAAGTGACACCAGTCGGAGGAATCCCCACAACTCAATAGAGCCAGCAGGCAGGTCAACCTACCACTCGATTCCGGCGCGACGATATCCCACCGCCGCCGCAGTTCGTCCCACCAATGCCCGTGTTCCCACCAGGACAGCCGATCGACGTGCAACAGCTATTTCAAATGTACTACCCGATGATGCAAGCTTATCAGAAGGCACAACAAAGCCAAACGGAGGAGTTCATTTGTAGACTTAGCTCAGAGCTACGGAAGTTAATCAGCTCCGTTGCAACGGACGTTGTTACTGCAGCACGGGCCATGGAGTGCATCACCAGAATAGAGTCCAGCCAGAAGCGGCCGCATGCACCAGACCAAGCACAGCAGGAAAGAGCTGCAAAGCGACCCCAGAAGAATCCACCGAGAACAGCATCCAGAGCCTCATTCCTTCCTACTTGTTACTATTGTGGCAAGGTAGGCCATGTTGAGAAGAAGTGCAGACGCAAGTTGGGACTGTGCTTGATTTGCGGATCCAGTAACCATTTAGCCAGAAGTTGCAAGATGCACAGAGGAGAAGCATCAACGGTTAACCAACAAGTGGTGCCAGTACCGAGGCCAGCCTGTCCAGCTTTGGGAGCACCGCAAACGGAAGTGGAAGGAGTCATATCACCAGCTCCAGGAGGGAACCAGCCGAGGCCACCTTTGATACCCCAGGCCGTACTCTTCCAGCAGGTCCAGCAGCAACCGAGGAATCTACCTCAAGGACACGGACAAGCTCCAGCGAAGACAGTGAAGACGCGCAGACTCGTGGAGTAGCTGATGCGAGTAAGTGATTTATAGTTATCTGTTTTAGTCTTGTGTAGCTCGTGCCTATTGGTTCGTGACCTCAGCCCCAACCTAGTAATTTGTAACTTGTTAATAACAACCTGGTTTTCATAAAAGTTATAGTTTTAACTAGATTTTCTCTGGAAGTGCATAACTTTCATTATTAGGGAAACGGTATTTTCCTGAAGTATCTTGTGATGTGTTTTCAAACGATGCTTGCGACCGCGTCATCTCTGTTGACCGGTTATTCTTTGATTGCGAGGACGCAATCCTCTTAAGGGGGGTAGATTGTAAACCCCCTGATTTTTCAAAATTTTCAAAAACTGGATTTTTTTACAATTTTCTGGAATTTTCTGGGATTTTTCTGCAATTTAAAAACAGGGTTTTAATTATTAAATGATTTTTAATTGATAATAAACAAAATTAAAATATTATGAAAATAATATTTTTGGGTGTAAAATGAAAACTGGACTTAGGACAATTTTTCTGGAATTTATCGGACCCCGGACCTATTTTTAAATGCCTAAAAAGTATTTATCTATTTATTTAATTATCTATTAATTATAATTACTGTTTTTATTTATTATTTATTATATTATATTTTATTTTTAAACCCCAGCCCACTGGGCCCGGCCCACCGGGCCCAGCCCGAACCCAAACCCAGCCCGCGCCGCTAGCGGGTCGGGTCGGGTCGGTCAGACCCGCCCGCTAGCCAAACCCGACCCGCCCCCTCTCTCTCCCCCACGACTTCTCCCTGTCCCCGCGTCGTGCGCCGCCTCCGCCGCGCCCTCCGCCCGCTCCGTCAGCCCTCTCCCCCACGTCCACCGCCTTCTCCGCCCCTCTCCCCGCCATCCTCGGCCCCGCTCCCTCTCCTCCGCCCTATATATATATCCCCTCCCCCTTCCTCTCCGGCCACCGCTCCTCCCCACCACGCCGCCACCGCCTCGCCGCCTCCCGCCTCACCGCCGATGTCGCCCAGCGCCGCAGCCACCGCCCGCAGCTCCTCCCTCCACCTCCAGCAGCGGCGAGCAGCAGCAGCAACCCCCCCAGCGCCGCCTTCAGCGCCGCCGCCGAGCCCGTCGCCGCCGTGCGCCTCGCCGCGCTGCCCCGCCGCAGCCAGCCCCCCCCACGCCACCGTCCCAGCCGCCGGAGTCTCGCCGCAGCACCGAAATACCTAACCCTAACCCTAATTCCTTTTTCCTGTGTCGGACACGGACACAGGACACAGTGTCCGTGTCGAGTCGGACACAGCGAAACCCCGATTTTTCAGCGGGGTTCAGGTACGCGTAACTTTTTGCTCGTAGCTCCGTTTTTGATTCCGCAAATTGCGTTGCGAAGCCTGTATGACCCTCTCGGTGCCCGGATAAACTGTTCGGGGCATCGCGTCCTGTGGTGATCGCACACCGCGATCCAAAAACAGGAAAAACCAGACCCTGTTTCACCCCGAAACTGAGTACGCTCCGCCAAACGGGACGACTTGGTCGCGCACGGTCTTCACAGATACGTACGCGTCGTCGATACGGACGTGTGGGATTTTGCAGAAGTTGATTCGGGTGTGCGTGCACCCCGGAATCAACGCGTATCCGCGGACATCGTCCCGTATCCGCCTTTTCTGTAATTCGACCTAACTTTGTGTACACACGTCGGAACAAGACGAAACTTGCGCCATCGGACTCGTAGTAATACGCTGGTCCTGTGGGTCAAGTTTGGTTCGATTCTGAGAACGTTGACGAAATCGCGTGTCGTGGGCCCCACAGGCCCCGTTCGACGGGCGATTTCGTGATCGGCTCATCGGAATTCAATTATGAAGGTTCCGTTGGGTTCGTATCAGCGTTCCTGACCTGTTGACACTAAGTTTGGTGAATTTGGAGATCGTTGACCCTGACGCATTTTTCGGTGCAAAGCGGGCCCACCGGTGGACCCCGTTTGACCCGATACTGCCGTTTTTGCCCTTGTCTCCAAATTGGACCCAAGGACAGGCGTTCCTAGCTGATTGATATTTTTTGGATCTGATGGTGATGTTTGTTACAGCAACCGGAGTACCGCCTGCAATTCCCGCCGAAGTCAGAACTGCAAACCGAGCCGGAACCACATGCAAGTGTACCTTGCCAAAACTTACAGCTTGCTAGTTATTTTCTGAACTTGTTTATACATCAGTGGGTAAGTAAAGCTTGCCAATTCTCAGACAATCCTGGTTATAGTATTTTACTTGATTTCTGGTAGATTCTTATGCAACATGTTTAACTGCTTAACCCAGGACACCTGACACTCTTCATGTGACGGAATTGCCTGAGATATACCTGGTGATCCCGTATAGGTTACATTTTCATGTCATTTCCAGTTTACATGCTTAGACTCTAGCCTGACTCATTGCATTAGTTCAATCTTGCGTGACTTGTACCTGATATTTTTCGGAACTGTGACGTGAGATTTCATGGGGTGGGGAGAGTATTGTCATATCAAGGCTGAATATAATATAATATAAATACTTATATCTGGCGGTGCCTTAGACTCTGATTCAGAGCTTTGGTTCCTTACTGGCTCCTCGAGAAAATACTGCTATGGTTTCTACGACACTGATCATGTAGTAGTCTCAGCCTGAGTATGACTAAAACTCTCACTTGCATATCACTTAGCTGGTTTACATATTTACCCTGCTGTTTTATTATTGCTGCACTGCATATGTTTTGGCTTGTATTTTCTGTACCTTGTTATGTCCCCTGAGGACCTGGAATGGACTATGTCCCCAGGTATAGCCGAGGAGAACTACCCCGAGGTGTACTGTACAGGAGCACTCCTTGGAGCAGAACCCGGAACTGAGGACGAGATAGTGGCCGAAGACTTCACCTGAGCACCGGCTTCAGCTACACAGTATTTCCTTTTCAGTATTTTATTTCCAGTCTATGTTTCCTTAATTGTAACAGAATAATTCTCGGATTGTTTCTCGAGATAACCTTATTTGATATTGCATATTTAATTCCATTGCATTATTTCTGGCAATTAATCTGTGTTTATTTGGTGGATGAGATTAGGAATACCTGAGACTTGTAACATATTACTGATAGACTACAGCTTAAGCATGCCCTGATGGATCCATTAAATTGGGTTGCCCATCGGTGCGTGCTGCTGGCCATTGCTCACGTGCTTAGTCCCTCGGTATTTTGGGACTGGGGCGTGACAAATGTTGAAGTTATTATTACTGAATTTATTAACAACACTGTTACGTTGTCCGTTCTTGGGAGGGTGTTCGTGCCAGCCCACAGCCACATGACGTTAAGCCATTGGCTTTCCTAGTCCGGATGGGCCCGATCTAGCGGGGGACACAATGACTGCCGGCCACGTTGACGTGGACCAGCTCGAACATCCCTTATAGACGGACAAAATATTATTTTCGGTTTATTAATTAGCTCAGAAATTTGACTCCGTGCCTTCAAAGAAAAGAGTTGTAGACTGTCACCTCAAGGGGCGGAGCCATGATTTTAGAGTAGGGTGGGCTAGCTAGTAGTTCCTATAAGATTCTAAAAATTTATGCCAAAAATTCGACAGACTTTTCTTTGTAAATTCGATTATTCGACAGATTTTTTTTTTTGTAAATTTATGCCTAAATTTTGGTAATGTTTACTAATTGATAATTTTTCACCAAATATAATTGCTTTCATCTATTCCAAAGATATACTATGTATTTCAAAAAAGAATACTAGGAAGCAAGAATCTGAAAATAAAAGCCAAAACTGTCACGCCCCAGTCCCAAAATGACGAGGGACTGAGCACGTGAGCAATGGCCAGCAGCACGCACCGATGGACAACCCAATTTAATGGATCCATCAGGGCATGCTTAAGCTGTAGTCTAGCAGTATAATGTACAAGTCTCAGGTATTTCTAATCTCATCCACAGAATAACACAGATTAATAGCCAGAAATAATGCAATGGAATTAAATAAGCAATATCAAATGGGATTATCTCGGGAAACAATCCGAGAATTAGTCTGTTACATTTAAGAAAAAGACAGGAAATAAAATGCTAAAAAATAGAAATACTGAGTAGTTGAAGCCGGTGCTCAGGAGAAATCTTCGGCCACTATCTCGTCCTCTGTTCCTGGTTCTGTTTCGAGAAGTGCTCCGGTTCCGTACACCTCTGGGTAGTTCTCTTCAGCTATACCTGGGGACATAGTCCATTCCAGGTCCTCAGGGGACATAACAAGGTACAGAAAATACAAGCCAAAATAAATAAGCAGTGCAGCAATAAATGAACAGCAGGGTAAACTATGTAACCAGCTAAGTGATATGCAATATGAGAGCAGCACTAGAACTCAGGCTGAAGCCACTACAAGCTCTGTGTCGGAGATCCAGTAGCGGCAATAACTATGAACTACACTATGATATATACTATGTTTTATATATAATATCAGCCTGTAGTCTGTGTGTCTCTCCCCACCCAATGTAATCCCACGTCTCATGTCCACGATGCCTCATGTCCATGTCACACACGATTATAACTAATGCAGCAAGTCTGATAGCTATGAATCAAATGTCTAAGAATGTAAAGTCTATGTCATAAAACATGCATCCTATACAGAATTGAATTCCGATGAGCCGATCACAAAATCGCCCGTCGAGCGGGGCTTGTGGGGCCCACGACACGCGATTTCGTCAACGTTCTCAGAATCGAACCAAACTTGGCTCACAGGACCAGCGTATCGCTACGAGTCCGATGGCGTAAGTTTCGTTTCAATCCGACGTATGTACACAAAGTTAGGGTAAAATACAAAAAAGTCGGATACGGGACGATGTCCGCGGATACGCGTTGATTCCGGTGTGCACGCACACCCGAATCAGATTCTGCAAAATCTCGCACGTCCGTATCGACAACGCACACGTATCTGTGAAGACCGCGCGCGACCAAATCGTCCCGTTTGGCGGGGCGTACTCGGTTCCGGGGTGAAACAGGGTCTGATTTTTCCTGTTTTTGGATCGCGGTGTGCGATCACCACAGGACGCGATACCCCGAACGGTTTATCCGGGCACCGAGAGGGTCATTCGGGCTTCGAAACGCAATTTACGGAATCGAAAACGGAGCTACGAGCAAAAAGTTACACGCACCTGAAGGGGACCCAAAAAACCGGGGGCGAATCGTGTCCGACACGTGTCCGACTCGTGTCGGACACAGGGAATCGAATATAGGGTTAGGGTTTCGAACTCAGGCGGCCAGAGGCGGCGGCACTGCGGCGGGAAACCGGCCGGAGGGAGCTGGGGGCGGTCGTGGGGTCTCGGGTCGGGTGCTGGGCCGCCGGAGGGAGCTGCGGCGGAGGCTCTGGCCGCTCGGGCTGCTGGATGCTGCCGTCGACGGGAGGAGGAAGGAGGCGGGAAGGGCCAGCTCGGGGCGGAACGGTGCGGGGAAGGAAGGAGGAGGTCGGTGGAGGATGGCCGGTGTCGTGGTCGAGGTGGCGCCGGAGCTAGGGTTAGGTTAGGGAAGATGAGGGAGGAGGAGAGGGGATTATATAGGCCGGGGAGGGCCGAGAGAGGCGGAGGGGAGAGGGGGCGTGGCCGGCCAGCGCGGCGCGAGGCGGGCGGAGCGGCGCCGGACGCGGGCGCCGCCGGAGAACGCGGGGGGGGGGGGGGGGGGCTGGGGTTCGTGGGTGAGAGAGAGAGAGGGGCCGGGTCGGGTCGGGTTCAGGCGGGCGGATCCGACCCGACCCGCTAGGCAGGGTCTGGGCCGGGTGGGGCTGGGCCCGGTGGGCCGGGCCCTGTGGGCCGGGCCCTGTGGGCTGGGTTGGGTTCTTTTTATAATAATAATAATAATAATAATAATAATACTAATAATAAATAATAAATAAATAAATAATTAATTAAATTATATTTAGGTGTTTTAAAAATAGGTCCGAGGTCCGATAAATTCCAGAAAAATTGTCCTAAGTCCAGTTTTTCGTTTTACATTCAAAAAAATTATTTTCATAATATTTTAATACCATTTATTATCAATTAAAAAATCATTGAATAATTAAAACCCTGTTTTTAAATTACAGAAAATTCCCAGAAAATTCCAGAAAATTGTGAAAAATCCAGTTTTATAAATTTAAAAAAAATCAGGGGGTTTATTATAGAAATAACCAAACAGCTTATGTAAAGAAACAACACACTTAAAATATTTTTCTTAGACCATAAAAAAGCCTAGACATATAGGTAAAATGATTCAATTCATTACTAGGAATCATATTCATATTTACAATTTTAAGACTCTAAGACAGTAAAAATAAATGACATACAAATATAATGAAAAATTGAATTAACAGCAGTTAAATTTTGAACAAGTTTTCAAATTCTAATAAACACATGGATTGTTACTGCATACAACCTCCTTCAAAATCTGAAATTGTAACTAACAATCCAAACTATATTCCCTTTGTATGTCAATTAAATATAACTACTAAAGATAAGTACATTGAGTAAAATTTGATAAATCTTCCATAGCTTTCATGAAATATCTATGAGTAGATTTGGGTCCTCCCATGTGTGTCAAAAACGTACATCGACTCCCCTCATTAACTCTCTTCCAATTTTTAAACCCATCGACAGTCAATGTGCAATGGAGAGCATTATCATTTTCCAAAAGATAACGTGAAAAATAAAATGTTGCATCATTTGAAGGAGAGTACTCTAACCAATAAAATTGTTGGAACCAAGAGTATTGAAATCGACGAAACTGTTTTCCAAACTAAGACGGTAGAAATGTTGTCAATTTTGGCTGATATAGACTCATTTTGATATACGTCCGTACGATCTCATTCAAGAGAATTTAATTCACCTATAACCTCATCCATATGATCAACCCTTAGGGTTGAAACATTAACATTCGAAGGAGGGGAAGACTTTCATTTCCTTATGTTTCACCCCTTGGTTTAAAGAATGAAAAAAAATAATTTTTCTTTCTCTTGTTTCCTTGATTTTTTACTATATTCCAAAGGTCTTTTAATTAGTGAATTAAAATCAAACCAAATACAAAATATTTATGGGTTAGGATTTTACAAAATTTTAATTCAAATGAGGATGGTGATGATGATAGGGTTTTACCAGAGGAGATGAAGAGGGAGACTAGGAGAGCCGAGAGCGGGAGGGGGCAGAGGGGCTGCAGCGTCCTGGTCGCCGGCCGCCGGTTGGACTGGAGTGTGGAGAAGGGGAGCACCCGAAGCATCTCGGTCGTGGGTCGCGACCTCGCGAGTCTCCGGTCATCGGTCGCGGGTCATTGTATAATAAACCCTAGACTATGAGACAGAGAATGAGAGAGTCGGGATCTGAGGTCTCTGGACTCAAATGATACACTCTTCACATCTGTTGATTGGTATAAATGGTGAGCTTTATAGAGTATTGGGTGGACCATAAGCCTATACTCAAGGGCGGATTTACTGGTGGACTGGGGTGGGCTCCAGCCCACCCAGCCAAAAAAAAAAAAAAAAAAAAATTATATGTATGTTAAGCTGTTCAGCCCACCCATCCCACCCGGCTCCAGCCCACCCAGGCTGAACCAACGATTAGGGCTCCTTCTCTCCCCTTTCTCTATCTTAGTACTCCTTCCCATTTCTTTCTCTAGTCCATCGGACAGCAACCGCGGCACAGGCGCTGCACAACTTCGTTGTCGACAGCTAGAGCTAGGACGCCGCGAGCGAGTCCCATCTCTCAAGAGTCGAGTCTCTCTCTCTCTATATAAGGATATTAACCCCACCGATCCGTCAAGAACATCCACAAGGGGGAGAAGTTGTTCGTCTCTGTCCCTCGTCATCAAGGGCCGAGTACTCTTTTCTCTTTTCTAAGCTCAAACTTCTTGCTGTAGAATTCTGAAATTGTGGACAAAATAAGTAAGAACACTCAACAACTTTAAAAAACACATATTTTTCATAAATCTTCACACACAGTGACTCACATTTATTTAATGCCATGGATTTTGGTAGAGTTCCTCATCCGAATTTGTCTAATTTTTTTTTTTTTGGCTCTGTTATTCATAGCATTCTTTCAGGTTATTCAAGTATCAGCCTATCAGGCATTACCAAGTATTTTCAAAGTTTTTCTTGTGTACAAAACATAGAGAATATTTGGGAGGAGCTCAAAAATATAGTAGGGCTTTCATTTTGTTGTCAGTATCTTTCGTATTTGTATCTGTGCAACATAGGCAGCTAGTGTTTAGAGATTAAGCATAATCAACTGAGATACCATAATTAATATCCCGATAAACTTGAATGCTCTGATCAGTTTTTTTGGGCAGTTTATCATACAAAAGTATCCTATACTTAATAAGTATCCTATACTTGAATCAGTTTTTTTGGGCAGTTTATACACAAAAGTATCATATACTTGAATGCTTCATTTTTTTTGCTCAGTTTATCAGGTTTCTACATCATTTTCAATTAAGTATCCTATACTTGTTTAGTTTCTACATCATTCCTGCAATTCTACATCATTCCTGCAATTGTTTATAACTACAATGGTGACTACATGTGATGTGTAACATTGGAGTTCAACATTCGTTTGAAGTTATCTGAGTATTTTGTTGCTCTGTTATTCACAACATTCCTGCAATTGTTAGAAGAATTATAAGGTGGCTAAGTGTTGCAGTCGTGCAGGTATATTTTTCAAAGGATGCGGCATTTTGTTTATTTTTCAAAGGATGCGACATTTTGTTGACTACTTTTTTCTTTTCTTGAGATATTTTAATTTTATTGGTTCCGCTTTTTGACAACTAATATTTCTACTTTGCATCATCTGCATTTCATATTTGTGCCTTCCATTTTAAAATACATTCTCTGCTTAAATTGCTTCAGCTATTCGTGCCTGACCTTGAGCTGAAAGTAAATTTTTGTGTTCTAAACTTTTTTTAGGATACTTAAAGTTCAGTCCGGAGTAGCCTAAAATCCTGGCTCCGCCCTTGCCTATACTAGCATATATATATATATATATATATATATATATATATATATATATATATATATATATATATATAAAAGTTTGCTATTTTTTTTTTCACTGAGCTTAACATATATATGAAAAAAAGTTTGCTATTTTTTTTTACTACACTTAGCATATATATATATATATATATATATATAAAAGTTTGCTGTTTGTTTTTTGCACTGGACTGAGTGTGCCTCCGCCCCTGGTCACCCCCCTCCCTACACACACCCAACCCATGTGGAGGATGGAGCCACGAGGAGTGCTTTTCTGTTCTGTTTGATCCACTGCAGGTAGCTATGACCTGTCCCAATTTCAGTTCGGATGATGATAGAAGTAACTTGAGACTAAAACTAAAACCTAACTCACGCAAAGGTGATGCATGGCCTTCCAACTGCCAATACCTACCTCTCACTTTCACATGCATGTCTTTTATTCATCTATTTATCTATATATCTATCTTTATATATTGTTAGTAGTATCGTTGTCATACTTTCGTTATAAGTTCAATCCGTTCAATCCAAACATTAATTGATGAGTGAGTGAGTGAGTGAGTGAGAATTTAAAGCGATGTGATATGATGATGGAGGTGAATTAATGGGAATGCTGCATGCCGCATGTGATGACACAGATCCTTGTCTCCTTGATGCTTGGCTCAAGGGAGTAATGCATGCTCCCCGACAAATATCACATGGCCTAGATCCGGAATCTGCTGACTCACCGCCACGACGATCTCTGCATCAGTACGTACAATATATGCAAATCCCACGGATTGAAGTAGTATAGCCAGAGCCATTAGGGTTATTTATATTAACATTTTCTATGCTTTCATCTTATATATTAACATGGTTCATGGATTCCTAAACGAACTTTCAAAATAAGTCTCATATATAAATCAAAATCGTCTTACATATTGGTATATGTATGTTTAAACTAATTTTTTTTGGATCCTTCTGATTCGTGATCCTGGACGATCGTTTTGACTATCCTGAAACAAAGTCAGCCTTGTATATTAATCCGATTTTTTTTATTATGAAAATAATACACGGATCTTCTCTGTACATATTTTTAGTTTATTACATAGACTTTTCTTATTTTTAAAATAATTACACTGACCTCCTTTCTTCTTTGTGTTGCAAGTGTGATTAGCGTAATAATCCTTTAGGAATTGTTTGGTTGCGAACTTTCTTAATTAGCAACTAAATATTGAAATTTACTTAATTAGCTAGCAATTAAGTATCATGAATTATTAAAAACACTTATACATCAAACATTATTATAAAAACACTTAATTAGCAACTAAATATTAGAGTTGTTAAATATTTTTTGATATTTTATTTGAAAAAGTTATTATCACTATTACATGCAAAATAGTCTTAAAAATTAAAATTGGTGGAAACTATAGTTGTAAACTAACGAGAGTTTAAAGCTTGATTACGGTCCAATAGTTCATTATATTTAGTTTCCTAGGTCTTCTCCAACGGTTTTTTTATTTTATTTTTTTGAGTTATTTGTATTTAACCCTCCGTCCCCTTCTTCATTGCTTATCATATCTCCACACTCTCTTCATTTTTATTTTAGATAGAACATCCCCCCCCCTAATTCTCAAAAGTAGACATTTTTTTTGGATAACTACAATTATAATTAACAAATCATAAAGAAATGGGGGTAATACTAATTAAAATAAAAATGGGGGTAGTGGAGATATGATTAGCAATTGGGAGGGTAAATACAAATAACCTTTATTTTTTTGTTTTGTTTCTATCTTATGTTTCAAGTCCTTTTAGGAAGGCTTCTACGTATACCTAGCAATTTTTTTATATACAGAAATCCACCTATAAAAAATATGTCTTTGGTCTATGGTTGGTCTCTATATTTATTCATATCCTACGTGGCATTAAACACAAAAAAAATTCATTTTAATATGGTAAGTAAATATTTATGTGGCTACCATTTTTTATGTGTCACACAATTATAGAAAAACTCTATGCAAAGACTCTACATTGTAGAAGCCCCTAAATAATGGAGTCCTTTTAGTTTTAATATTTGTCACCTAGGATAGAGCCTTAGATAAAAATTCACATTGAAAACATTTTTTTTTATAGGGAGATGTTTTATTATAGAGTTTTTTTAAAAGGAAGACTCCCCCGATTTGTTGGAAAAATAACGCAAAAACCGTTCTACCAAATCAAGAAGTTGCTAGAGAACCGAAAAAAACACACAAAATTAAATCACCAAAATCACAAAGATAGAAAAACACAGACACAAGTAAATTTTACGTGAAAAATCTAGATAAAAACAAACCTACGGGACGATCAGAGTCCAACCTTGAAAAGTATCTACTATTAGAATAATTAGAAATACACCGACTCCTAACAAGCTTCTCTCTGATCCAAACAGAATCATCACAACTCCTTATAATAGGAAAAAGATTACAGAATCACGAAGAACAAAGACGACAAGAAAAGATTACCCAAAATCGATATTCTCTTCGAAGTAGCCGTCGACAATCTCTCTCTCTCTCTCTCTCTCTCTCTCTCCCCCACAAAAATTGTCTCAATGTTACATGAATTAGGGTTGTAAAAGACTACCAAAATTCGGCCAATTAGCGACGTTATTAGCGACGTCACAAAATAACGTCGTTAATTTTTTTAAATTTGGCAACTCCATAAAAATATGTCGCAATACGTCGCAAACAGCGACGTTTAACGACATTCAGCGACTACTTTCAGAATTTAAGGAATAAACGATGCTAGGAGTCTATCACGCCCCAGTCCCAAAATACGTAGGACTAGGACACGTAAGCATGCCAGTCGCATGTATATGGCAACTCCAATATAAGGAAACCATAATACATGCGTACGCTGTAATATGAATATAAACTCACATGTGGTATAAATAGTGTCACAAGTCACATATATACTAAATTTTATCCACACAACAAGTCATAGAAAAGAAATAACAAACTAGAATCATGAGTCTGAATAATCCAAAATAATAGTCGGGTGGAAACAAATCCACTATCAATGACTATATCAATACTAACATGAGAGAGAAGGGTAAATCTCCAATATAAATAAGATGATATAAAGGTATCAGCGAAGCAATCCATCGCTAGAGATAATCAAAGATGCTCCGAAGGTAAGACCTCCTCGGAAGAGATAAGTGGTAAGTCCTGATCCGTGCTCCTGCAAAAAGTCATGAACATCTACACCTGGAAAGGGACCAGGTCCTCAGAGGGACGTAACAAGATACATAGAAGCAAGCCAATTTGAATACAGTAAACATGCAATATAGACGAAAAATATATAAGTACGTTGTACAAGACAATCTATATGAATGCAAACGAGGACAACTTTTCGACGTATGGGTAATGGTAGGCTACTCGATCTAAGCCTCACAACTCACACACCCGTCAGGGGACATCAGAAATCATCATACCTCGGGGGTAGCGACCAGCGCGACGCACGCCCGTAGTATGAGCTATATACTACGGTTTACCAGAGTGGTTATAGCCCATACGCCTAATGATTGTCCTCTCATGATATTAGGTGTCAAGTGTGTGTCAACATATCTAATATATAGTAATGACTGAATGAAACTACACATGCAATGAATATACAGAAATATAAATATAAATAGTATGCAAAGTACTGTAAATAATTTGGCAATGTATCTTGCCTGGTAAGAAGAGCTGCAAAGTGTAACGTCCAGGAGTCAAGCACACGGGATCAGAAGCTATGGTCTCAGAATGAACATCTCCGGATGCTAAAATAAACATCACCAACGTCTCCAGAATAAGCGAGATAGCTAGAAAATACTACCCTTTCGTCCAATTTGGACACAGGGGCAAAACGGTAATTTTGGGTCAAAGCGGACTCCACATGTGGGCCACTTTGCACCGAAAAGCGTGCCAGGGGTAACGGTGTCACCCCCCAGTCCCAAAATACGTAGGACTAGTGTAAACCCCCTGATTTTTTCAAAATTTTAAAGACTGGATTTTTCTCAATTTTCTGGAATTTTCTGAGAATTTTCTGTAATTTAAAAATAGGGTTTTAATTATTCAATAATTTTTAATTGATAAAAAATGATATTAAAATATTATGAAAATAATATTTTTGGATGTAAAATGAAAAACTGGACTTAGGGCAATTTTTCTGGAATTTATCGGACCCCGGACCTATTTTTAAAACACCTAAAACTATTTATTTAATTAATTAATTATTTATTAATTGTTTTATTATTATTATTATTATTATTAAAAAATAAAATAAAATTTTAAACCCAGCCCGTTGGGCCGGCCCAGCCCGGCCCAACAGACCCGGCCCAACCCAAACCCAGCCCGCGCTGCTAGCGGGTCGGGTCGGGTCGGCGAGACCCGTCCGCTAGCCCGTGCCCGCAACCCGGCCCCTCTCTTTCCCCCACTCGCCCGCGCCTGCCGCCGCTTCCCCCGCCTCCGGCAGCGCCGCCCCGCGCCCACGACCTCCGCCTCCCCCGCTCGGCTCCGCCTCCCCCGCCACGACCCGCTCCCCTCCGCCTCCCCCGCCACGACCCGCTCCCCTCCGCCCTCTATATAATTCCCCCCCCGTCAGCCCTCTCCGGCCAGACACCACCTCGCCGCCACCGCTCCCCACCGTGATCCGCCGTCGCCCTAGCTACCGCCGCCGTCCTGAGACGCCGCCGCCCGCAGTAGCACCCTGCCCAGCCGCCTCCATCGTCTCCCCCTCCGCTCGACAGCAGCAGAGACAGCAGCAGCCGCGCCGCCTGCCGCGCGCCTCCGGCCGACCTCGATCGCCTCCGCCCGCGGCCAAGCACCCCCGGCCGGCCTCCCCCGCCGCAGTGCCGCCCCGGCCACCGCGGCTCCGCCTGAACCCTAAGCCCTAACCCTAGCAGTATCCCCTGTGTCGGACACGGACACGGGACAGTGTCCGTGTCGTGTCGGACACAACTCGACCCTGTTTTCGGGTCCCCTTCAGGTGCGTGTAACTTTTTGCTCGTAGCTCCGTTTTCGATTCCGCAAATTGCGTTGCGAAGCTTGTATGACCCTCTCGGTGCCCGGATAAACCGTTCGGGGCATCGCGTCCTGTGGTGATCGCACACCGCGATCCAAAAACAGGAAAAACCAGACCCTGTTTTACCCCGGAACTGGGTACGCCCCGCCAAACGGGACGACTTGGTCGCGCGCGGTCTTCACAGATACGTGCGCCTCGTCGATACGGACGTGTAGGATTTTGCGGAAGCTGATTCGGGTGTGCGTGCACACCGGAATCAACGCATATCCGCGGACATCGCCCCGTATCCGTACTTTCTGGAACGTGCCCTAACTTTGTGTACACACGTCGGATCAAGACGAAACTTGCGCCATCGGACTCGTAGCGATACGGTGGTCCTGTGGGTCAAGTTTGGTTCGATTCTGAGAACGTTGACGAAATCGCGTGTCGTGGGCCCCACAGGCCCCGCTCGACGGGCGATTTTGTGTTCGGCTCATCGAAATCCAATTCTGGAAGTTCCGTTGGGTTTGTATCATCGTTCTTGACCTGTTGACACTAAGTTTGGGGAATTTAGAGACCTTTGACCCTGATGCATTTTTCGGTGCAAAGCGGGCCCGCCTGTGGATCCCGTTTTGACCCGAAACTGCCGTTTCTGCCCTTGTCTCCAAATTGGACCCAAGGACAGGCGTTTCTAGCTGATTGATATTTTCTGGATCTGATGGTAATGTTTGTTTCAGCAACCGGAGTACCGCCTGCAATTCCAACTGAAGTCAGAGCCGAAATCAGAGCCGGAACCACAGGCAAGTGTACCTCGCCAAAACTTGCAGTCTTTGCTAAATATTCCTTGGCTTAGTTATATATCTGAGGGCAAGTATACCTTGCCAACTTTACAGTCTTGTTGCATATTTCCTTGTTTTAATTATAACTTGTTTTAACTGCTTAACCTAGGAAACGTGTGACGTACCGAGTGTACGATCATAGTCGGGTGCCAACACCGTACGCGGTGTTGGGTACGTCATTTAGAGATGGACATTCGATACCCTTACTCTTGGTACTTGTCCTATCAAGTACAACAAAACCCAGGACACTTGACACTATTCATGAGACAGAATCCTCTTGAGATATTCACGATGATTCTGTATAGGGTACAGGTTATGACATGGACAGTTTATTCCTAGACATTATATGACTGCTGCATTAGTTATGATCTTGCGTGTCATGGACATGAGACGTGTGATTACATTGGGTGGGGAGAGACACACAGGCTACAGGCTATTTTCATATATATATATTATTAGTGTGAGGTCGTAGACTCTCCAGCAGAGCTAGACCCTTTACGTGTTATTACTGCTACCGGCTCCCCGACACAGAACTGGTAGCGGTCTCAGCCTGAGTTCTAGTGATGCTCTCAACTTGCATTTATCACTTAGCTGGTTACATAGTTCACCCTGCTGTCTCCTTTATTTTTGCACTGCTTATGTTTTGGCTTGTATTATCTGTACCTTGCTATGTCCCCTGAGGACCTGGAATGGATGATGTCCCCAGGTATAGCTGAAGAGATCCATCCAGAGATACCCCGTACCGGAGCACTTCCAGGAGATGTTGTCACGCCCCAGTCCCAAAATGCCGAGGGACTAGAGAAGCGTGGCAATGGCCAGCAGCACGCACCGATGGACAACCCAATTTAATGGATCCATCAGGGCATGCTTAAGCTGTAGTCTAGCAGTAATAAGTTACAAGTCTCAGGTATTACTAATCTCATCCACAGAATAACACAGATTAATTGCCAGTAATAATGCAATGGAAATAAATATGCAATAACAAATAAGGTTGTCTCGGGAAACAAATCCGAGAATTATTCTGTTACATTTAAGGAAAAAAGGTAGGAATTGAAATGCTGAAAATGTAAATACTGTGTAGTTGAAGCCGGTGCTCAGGAGAAATCTTCGGCCACTACTTCGTCCTCTGTTCCTTGTTCTGCTCCAAGGAGAGCTCCGGTACCGTACACCTCTGGGTAGTTCTCTTCAGCTGTACCTGGGGACATAATCCGGATCCAGGTCCTCAGGGGACAGCAAGGTACAGAAAATACAAGCCAAAATAAACACAGTACAACAGATAATTAAACAAGAGGGTAAGCTATGTAACCAGCTAAGTGATATGCAATATGAGAGCAGCACTAGAATTCAGGCTGAAGCCACTACAAGCTCTGTGTCGGGGAGCCGGGTAGCGGCAATAACTATGAATTATACTATGTTATATACTATATTTTATATATAATATCAGCCTGTAGTCTGTGTGTCTCTCCCCACCCAATGTAATCCCACGTCTCATGTCCACGATGCCTCATATCCATGTCACGCACGATTATAACTAATGCAGCAAGTCTGATAGCTATGAATCAAATGTCTAAGAATGTAAAGTCTATGTCATAAAACATGCATCCTATACAGAATCACCTCGAATGTCTCGGGAAGACTCTGTCTCATGAAATAGTGTCAAGTGTCCTGGGTTCTGGTGTACTTGATAGGACAAGTACGAGAATAAGGGTATCGATTGTCCATCTCTAATGACGTACCCAACACCGCGTACGGGGTTGGCACCCGACTATGATCGGACACTAAGCACGTCACACGTTTCCTAGGTTAAGCAGTTAAAACAAGTTACATATGGATCTACCAGAATTCAAGTAAAATACTATAACAGAAATTACTGAGAATTTACAAGCTCTATGTTCTCACTGATGCAAAATTAACCAAGAAAAATATATAGCAAGCTGCAGCGTTTGGCAAGGTACACTTGCCTGTGGTTCCGGTTCCAGTTGCGGTTCTGACTTCAGCTGGATTTGCAGGCGGTACTCCGGTTGCTGAAACAAACATCACCATCAGATCCAGAAAATATCAATCAGCTAGAAACGCCTGTCCTTGAGTCCAATTTGGAGACAAGGGCAGAAACGGCAGTTTCGGGCCAAAACGGGATCCACCGGTGGGCCCGCTTTGCACCGAAAAACGCGTTCGGGTCAACGATCTCCAAATTCACCAAACTTAGTGTCAACAGGTCAGGAACGATGATACGAACCCAACGGAACTTTCAGAATTGGATTCCGATGAGCCGAACACAAAATCGCCCGTCGAGCGGGGCCTTTGGGGCCCACGACACGCGATTTCGTCAACGTTCTCAGAATCGAACCAAACTTGACCCACAGGACCAACGTATCGCTACGAGTCCGATGGCGCAAGTTTCGTCTCGATCCAACGTGTGTACACAAAGTTAGGGTGAATTGCAGAAAAGTCGGATACGGGGCGATGTCTGCGGATACGCGTTGATTCCGGTGTGCACGCACACCCGAATCAGCTTCTGCGAAATCCCACACGTCCGTATCGACGAGGCGCTCGTGTCTGTGAAGACCGCACGTGACCAAGTTGTCCCGTTTGTCGGGGCACACTCAGTTCCGGGGTGAAACAGGGTCTGGTTTTTCCTGTTTTTGGATCGCGGTGTGCGATCGCCACAGGCCGCGATGCCTCGTACAGTTTGTCCGGACACAGAGAGGGTCATACAGGCTTCGCAACGCAATTTGTGGAAACGAAAATGGAGCTACGAGCAAGAAAATATACGCACCTGAACGGGGCCTGAAAACCGAGGTTCGAATCGTATCCGACACGTGTCCGACACGTAGGGTTAGGGCTTCTGGCCGAACTCCGGCGGGGACGGCGGCTAGGCGGCGGCTGGACTGCGGCGGAGGGCCGGGGACACGCGTCGTGGCGGTGCGGCGACGCGGCGGCGCGGGGACGGCGGCGGAGTTGCGGGCTGCTGCTGTTGCCGCTGTTGCTGCGGTGGCCGCTGCGTCGACGAGGGGAGGAGGAAGGAGGAGGGGGTGGCTGAGCGCGACGGAGGGGGCTGCGGGCAGGTGGCGTCGGCCGGCGAGGCAAGCGGCGAGGCGGGGGCTGTGACGGCGTGGTGGTGGCGGAGGGCTGACCGGGGCGGGGATTTTATAGGCGAGGGGAGAGCTGAGGCGGGCCGAGAGAGGCGGAGCCGAGCGGGGGAGGCGAAGGTCGTGGGGACGCGGGCGGGACGCGTGGCCGAGCGGGGCGGAGCGCGGCCGAGCGGGGCGGCGAAAAACCCGGGCAGGGGCGGGTCGTGGGGTGCAGGCTTGCGGGTCGGGCGGTGGGTCGTGCGGACCCGACCCGACCCAATAGCCCAACGGGCCGGGCTGGGCTAGTGTGCTTGGGCCGATGGGCTGGGTATTGGGTTTTATTTATTAAAAACAATTAAATAATAATTAACTCATTTAATTAATTAAATAATTAATAATAAATGTTTTTAGGTATTTTAAAATAGGTCCGAGGTCCAATAAATTCCAGAAAAATTGCCCTAAGTCCAGTTTTTTATTTTACATCCAAAAATATTATTTTCATAATATTTTAATATCATTTATTATCATTTAAAAATCATTGAATAATTAAAACCCTATTTTTAATTTACAGAAAAATCCCAGAAAATTCCAGAAAATTGCGAAAAATCCAGTTTTTAAAATTTTAAAAATTCAGGGGGTTTACAATCTACCCCCCCTTAAGAGGATTGCGTCCTCGCAATTAAAGAATAACCGGTCAGCAGAGATGACACGGTATCGTTCGAAACACATTACAAGATACTTAGGGAAATACCGTTTCCCTAAAAATGGAAGTTCTGCACTTTCCAGAGAAATTCTAGTTAAAGCAAGAATATTACAACTTTTATGAAAACCAGGTTGTTATTAACAAGTTGCAATTTACTAGGTTGGGGCTGAGGTCACGAACCAATAGGCACGAACTACAACAAGGCTAGAAACGGATAACTATGAATCACTTACTCGCATCAACGTCCTGCACAGTCATCGCATAAGCTTGTCCTCGTCCTTGTGGTGGATTCCTCTGCTGTTGTTGGGCTTGCTGGAAGAGTGTCGCTTGAGGTGCCAGAGGTGGCCTCGGTGCTGGCAAAGCTGGTTGGTTTGCCCTTGGTGCTCCATCTCGATGCTGGGGACAGTCCTTGGCTATGTGTTGATTGGTGCCGCAAATCAGGCACAATCCTAACTTGCGTCTGCAGTCCTTCTCGACATGGCCTATCTTGCCGCAGTAGTGACAGGTAGGAAGGGTCTGCGAAGCTGCCCTGGGTGGCGGGTTCGTGTGAGATCTCTTTGCAGATTCTCCCGGTGATGATCTGTCTGGTGCTGAGGTGATTGGCCGCTTGAGGCGAGACTCTATCCTGGTGACGCGTTCCATGCGTCGGGCTGCAGCGAGAACGTCCGAGTATGATGTTGGTGCGACGGACCCAATTAGTTTCTGCAGCTCAATGTTCAGTCCGTCGAAGAATTTCTCGGCCTTCTCTTCCTCTGTCGGGATCAGGGTTGGGGCGAAGCGGCTCAGACGAATAAATTCTGCGTTGTACTCTTCCACCGTCATAGAGTCCTGGGTGAGGCGATTGAATTTGTCCCGCAGTTCTGATCGAGCGATAGCCGGAATGTACATCTCTTGGAAGAGTCTGGAGAACTCCTCCCAAGTGACTCGGTCTGGTCCGAGTCGTGCCTCCTCAGACAACCACCAGTGGTGCGCGTTGCCTGTCAACTGCATTCGGACGACAGTCATCCAGCGTTCCCGGGGAAGCTCGGCTGCTTCAAGTTGATGCCGTATGTTGGTGAGCCACTCATGAACTTCTGTGGGCTCCTCTTTTCCAGAAAAAGTACGGGACTTCAGTTGGCGGAAGTCAGTGATTGAGCCTGTAGATGGCCGTCGAGCTGGTAGGTTGGCCTGCTCCAGTACAGTTACGATGCTGTCCCTCCAGAAGTTAGCTTCGCGACGCTGAGCCTCGTGTTGGACTTGTTGCTGAGCTTGCATCATCGCGTAGATCATTTGGAATATCTGCTGCCCGTCAATTGGCTGTCCTTGTGGGAGCACGGGCGTTGGTGGGACGAACTGCGGCGGAGGTGGAATGTCATCGCGTCGGAATCGGGAGGTAGGTTGACCTGCTTGCTGGCTTTGTTGAGTTGAGGGAACTCCTCCGACTGGTGTCACTTCGTCGTCATAGGTGACACCTGTAGCTTGTGGTATTCCGATGGGAGTCTCGTTGCATTCTTCTGGGTCCATTTCCCTGTATCCAAAATAACCAATAAGAGGCGCACAGGAATCAAGGCAAGATGCAAATTCAATTTAGTTCGAGTACGATACAGATATCAAAAATGATTCAAGCAAGTGGATGAGATCCTAAAAACTTATCCTATCTTATTGCAGGCCTGTTCGGTCCCTAAGTTGAAACCGAACAATTTAGTCGTAGACCTGCATGGGCCACCACAAAAACCATGTCACGCCCTAGTCCCAAAATGCCGAGGGACTAGAGAAGCGTGGCAATGGCCAGCAGCACGCACCGATGGACAACCCAATTTAATGGATCCATCAGGGCATGCTTAAGCTGTAGTCTAGCAGTAATAAGTTACAAGTCTCAGGTATTACTAATCTCATCCACAGAATAACACAGATTAATTGCCAGCAATAATGCAATGGAAATAAATATGCAATAACAAATAAGGTTGTCTCGGGAAACAAATCCGAGAATTATTCTGTTACATTTAAGGAAAAAAGGTAGGAATTGAAATGCTGAAAATGTAAATACTGTGTAGTTGAAGCCGGTGCTCAGAAGAAATCTTCGGCCACTACTTCGTCCTCTGTTCCTTGTTCTGCTCCAAGGAGTGCTCCGGTACCGTACACCTCTGGGTAGTTCTCTTCAGCTGTACCTGGGGACATAATCCGGATCCAGGTCCTCAGGGGACAGCAAGGTACAGAAAATACAAGCCAAAATAAACACAGTGCAGCAGATAATTAAACAAGAGGGTAAGCTATGTAACCAGCTAAGTGATATGCAATATGAGAGCAGCACTAGAATTCAGGCTGAAGCCACTACAAGCTCTGTGTCGGGGAGCCGGTAGCGGCAATAACTATGAATTACACTATGTTATATACTATGTTTTATATATAATATCAGCCTGTAGTCTGTGTGTCTCTCCCCACCCAATGTAATCCCACGTCTCATGTCCACGATGCCTCATGTCTATGTCACGCACGATTATAACTAATGCAGCAAGTCTGATAGCTATGAATCAAATGTCTAAGAATGTAAAGTCTATGTCATAAAACATGCATCCTATACAGAATCACCTCGAATGTCTCAGGAAGACTCTGTCTCATGAAATAGTGTCAAGTGTCCTGGGTTCTGGTGTACTTGATAGGACAAGTACGAGAATAAGGGTATCGATTGTCCATCTCTAATGACGTACCCAACACCGCGTACGGGGTTGGCACCCGACTATGATCGGACACTAAGCACGTCACACGTTTCCTAGGTTAAGCAGTTAAAACAAATTACATATGGATCTACCAGAATTCAAGTAAAATACTATAACAGAAATTACTGAGAATTTACAAGCTCTATGTTCTCACTGATGCAAAATTAACCAAGAAAAATATATAGCAAGCTGCAGCGTTTGGCAAGGTACACTTGCCTGTGGTTCCGGTTCCAGTTGCGGTTCTAACTTCAGCTGGATTTGCAGGCGGTACTCCGGTTGCTGAAACAAACATCACCATCAGATCCAGAAAATATCAATCAGCTAGAAACGCCTGTCCTTGAGTCCAATTTGGAGACAAGGGCAGAAACGGCAGTTTCGGACCAAAATGGGGTCTACCGGTGGACCCGCTTTGCACCGAAAAACGCGTTCGGGTCAACGGTCTCCAAATTCACCAAACTTAGTGTCAATAGGTCAGGAACGATGATACGAACCCAACGGAACTTTCAGAATTGGATTCCGATGAGCCGAACACAAAATCGCCCGTCGAGCGGGGCCTATGGGGCCCACGACACGCGATTTTGTCAACGTTCTCAGAATCGAACCAAACTTGACCCACAGGACCAACGTATCGCTACGAGTCCGATGGCGCAAGTTTCGTCTCGATCCGACGTGTGTACACAAAGTTAGGGTGAATTGCAGAAAAGTCGGATACGGGGCGATGTTCGCGGATACGCGTTGATTCCGGTGTGCACGCACACCCGAATCAGCTTCTGCGAAATCCCACACGTCCGTATCGACGAGGCGCTCGTGTCTGTGAAGACCGCACGCGACCAAGTCGTCCCGTTTGGCGGAGCGCACTCAGTTCCGGGGTAAAACAGGGTCTGGTTTTTTCTGTTTTTGGATCGCGGTGTGCGATCGCCACAGGCCGCGATGCCTCGAACAGTTTGTCCGGACACCGAGAGGGTCATACAGGCTTCACAACGCAATTTGCGGAAACGAAAACGGAGCTACGAGCAAGAAAATATACGCACCTGAACGGGGCCTGAAAACCGAGGTTCGAATCGTGTCCGACACGTGTCCGATTCGAAGAAACTAGGGTTAGGGTTAGGGCTTCTGGCCGAACTCCGGCGGGGACGGCGGCTAGGCGGCGGCTGGACTGCGGCGGAGGGCCGGGGGCACGCGTCGTGGCGGTGCGGCAGCGCTGGGGGCGGCGCGGCGGCGCGGGGACGGCGGCGGAGGCGCGGGCTGCTGCTGTTGCCGCTGTTGCTGCGGTGGCCGCTGCGTCGACGAGGGGAGGAGGAAGGAGGAGGGGGTGGCTGAGCGCGGCGGAGGGGGCTGCGGGCAGGTGGCGTCGGCCGGCGAGGCAAGCGGCGAGGCGGGGGCTGTGACGGCGTGGTGGTGGCGGAGGGCTGACCGGGGCAGGGATTTTATAGGCGAGGGGAGAGCTGAGGCGGGCCGAGAGAGGCGGAGCCGAGCGGGGGATGCGGAGGTCGTGGGGACGCGGGCGGGACGCGTGGCCGAGCGGGGCGGAGCGCGGCCGAGCGGGGCGGCGGAAAACGCGGGCATGGGCGGGTCGTGGGGTGCGGGCTTGCGGGTCGGGCGGCGGGTCGTGCGGACCCGACCCGATAGCCCAACGGGCCGGGCTGGGCTAGTGGGCTTGGGCCGATGGGCTGGGTATTGGGTTTTATTTATTAAAAACAATTAAATAATAATTAACTCATTTAATTAATTAAATAATTAATAATAAATGTTTTTAGGTATTTTAAAATAGGTCCGGGGTCCAATAAATTCTAGAAAAATTGTCCTAAGTCCAGTTTTTTATTTTACATCCAAAAATATTATTTTCATAATATTTTAATATCATTTATTATCATTTAAAAATTATTGAATAATTAAAACCTTATTTTTAATTTACAAAAAAATCCCAGAAAATTCCAGAAAATTGCAAAAAATCCAGTTTTTAAAATTTTAAAAATTCAGGGGGTTTACAGATGTACCAGGACCTGAAGACAAGCTCGCACCAGAGGACTTCTCCTGAGCATTGGCCGTATGTAGTCATTTATTTCTATTTCCAGTTGATTATTTCTTGTCCATTTGTATCTGTTGTACCAGACATATTCTCGGATTGTTTCCCGAGATATTTATTGAGATTTGCTTATTTATTCTATTGCATTATTTCTGGCAGTTACTCTGTGTTGATCTGTTGTGGATGAGATTAGATTAGTCTGTGACCTGTAACATTGGATCTATTTCCTGCTAGACTACAGCTTAAGCATGCCCTGATGGATCCATTAAATTGGGTTGTCCATCGGTGCGTGCTGCTGGCCATTGCCACGCTTCTCTAGTCCCACGTCATTTTGGGACTGGGGCGTGACATGATTTTTGTGGTGGCCCATGCAGGTCTCTACGACTAAATTGTTCGGTTTCAACTTAGGGACCGAACAGGCCTGCAATAAAGCTAGGATAAGCTTTAGGATCTCATCCACCTGCTTGAATCATTCTTGATATCTATTCGAATTAAATTATTAACTTGCATCCTGCCTTGATTCCTGTGCGCCTCTTATCGTTTGTATTTGATACAGGAAAATGGACCCACAAGCCAGCAATGAGGCTCATGAAGAAACACCACAACCCGTTGTGGTTACCCAAGAAGACGATGTGATACCAGTCGGTGAAGGCCAATCATCACAAGGCAGTCAAGCAAGTCAGCCTGCCTCAATAATCCATCAAGATAGCGTTCCACCCTCAACGCAGCCTACTCCACCGATGCCTTCCTTCCCACTGGGACCGCCTATGGACGAACAGCAGATGTTCCGCATATTCTACATAATGATGCAAGCCTATCAAAGGGTGCAACAAGAAGCTCAACAAAACCAATCGGAGAACTCCATCGATAGAACTAGCTCGGAGTCACTGAGGCCAAACAGTTCAAATGCAACCGCCTTCGACGAGGACGTCCTTACTGCAGCAAGACCCGTGGAGTGCACCACAAGGATCGAGTCCAGCCAAAAGCGGCCGTATGCGTCAACACCGGACCAATCACAACAAGAAAGAGCTGCAAAGCGGCCACAGATACATCCACTACCAAGAACAGCATCAGGGGCCTCATTCCTTCCTACTTGTCACTACTGTGGCAAGGTAGGCCACATCGCTAAAGAATGCCGACGCAGACTGGGACAATGTCTATCTTGTGGATCCCAGAAGCATGCGGTAAGGGATTGCCCAGAACGTCGAGAGAAACCAGTGGTGATTCACCAACCAGCCACATCAAAACCAGCCAGAACACCACAGGAAGGAACTCCAAAGAAGCCTCAGCTGCACCAGCCACCCGAAGCATCTCCGAAAGTACTGCCCACTTGTCTACATTGTCATAAACAAGGCCACATTGAGAGCGGGTGCAGACGTAAGATGGGATTATGCCTGATTTGCGGAACCAATGAACACTTGGCCAAGGATTGTCCCCAGCATCGGGAGAAAGCATCGACAAATCTTCAGCCCGCCATATCAGCATCAGCTGGAGCACCGCCGGCAGGAACTGCAAGGGAGTCTCACGTACACCAGCCACCAGAAGCATCTCCACCGGCAATACCTGTCTGTCCATATTGTCACCGGCGAGGCCACACTGAGGACGAGTGCAGACGAAAGAAGAGATTATGCATAGCTTGCAGATCCAGTCAGCATTCATTCAAAGAATGCCCTGAGCGTCGAGACAGAATACCAACAGGTAACCAGCAAGTGTTACCAGCACCACGGTCAGCCTCTCCAGCATTGCAAGCTTCACCAATACCGAGGCCACCCTTGGTAACCCAGGCAACACTCTTCCGGCAGACTCAACAGCAGCAGAAGAAGCAACTGCAAGGACACGGACAAACTCCAGCGAAGACCGTGGAGAACGCGCCGACTCGTGGAATAGCTGATGCGAGTAAGTGATTTGTAGTTATCCGTTTCTAGTCTTGTTTTAGCTCGTGCCCGCTGGTTCGTGACCTCAGCCCCAACCTAGTAAATTGCAACTTGTTAATAATAACCTGGTTTTCATAAAAGTGGTAATTTTCTTGCTTAAAATAGATTTTCCTGGAAAGTGTATAACTTTCAATTTTTAGGGAAACGGTACTTCCCTAAGTATCTTGTGATGTATTTTCAAACGATGATTGCGACCGCGTCATCTCTGTTGACCGGTTATTCCTTGATTGCGAGGACGCAATCCTCTTAAGGGGGTAGATTGTAAACCCCCTGATTTTTTCAAAATTTTAAAGACTGGATTTTTCTCAATTTTCTGGAATTTTCTGGGAATTTTCTGTAATTTAAAAACAGGGTTTTAATTATTCAATAATTTTTAGTTGATAATAAATGATATTAAAATATTATGAAAATAATATTTTTGGATGTAAAATGAAAAACTGGACTTAGGACAATTTTTCTGGAATTTATCGGACCCCGGACCTATTTTTAAAACACCTAAAACTATTTATTTAATTAATTAATTATTTATTTATTAATTGTTTTATTATTATTATTATTATTATTAAAAAATAAAATAAAATTTTAAACCCAGCCCGTTGGGCCGGCCCAGCCCGGCCCAACCCAAACCCAGCCCGCGCTGCTAGCGGGTCGGGTCGGGTCGGCGAGACCCGCCCGCTAGCCCGTGCCCGCAACCCGGCCCCTCTCTCTCCCCCACTTGCCCGCGCCTGCCGCCGCTTCCCCCGCCTCCGGCAGCGCCGCCCCGCGCCCACGACCTCTGCCTCCCCCGCTCGGCTCCGCCTCCCCCGCCACGACCCGCTCCCCTCCGCCCTCTATATAATTCCCCCCCCCGTCAGCCCTCTCCGGCCAGACACCACCTCGCCGCCACCGCTCACCACCGTGCTCCGCCGTCGCCCTAGCTACCGCCGCCGCCCTGAGATGCCGCCGCCCGCAGCACCACCCTGCCCAGCCGCCTCCCTCGTCTCCCCCTCCGCTCGACAGCAGCAGAGACAGCAGCAGCCGCGCCGCCTGCCGCGCGCCTCCGGCCGACCTCGATCGCCTCCGCCCGCGGCCAAGCACCCCCGGCCGGCCTCCCCCGCCGCAGTGCCGCCCCGGCCGCCGCGGCTCCGCCTGAACCCTAAGCCCTAACCCTAGCAGTATCCCCTGTGTCGGACACAGACACGGGACACAATGTCCGTGTCGTGTCGGACACAACTCGACCCTATTTTCGGGTCCCCTTCAGGTGCGTGTAACTTTTTGCTCGTAGCTCCGTTTTCGATTCCGCAAATTGCGTTGCGAAGCTTGTATGACCCTCTCGGTGTCCGGACAAACCGTTTGGGGTATCGCGTCCTGTGGTGATCGCACACCGCGATCCAAAAACAGGAAAAACTAGACCCTGTTTCACCCCGGAACTGGGTACGCCCCGCCAAACGGGACGACTTGGTCGCGCGCGATCTTTACAGATACGTGCGCCTCGTCGATACAGACGTGTAGGATTTTGCGGAAGCTGATTCGGGTGTGCGTGCACACCGAAATCAACGCGTATCCGCGGACATTGCCCCGTATTCGTACTTTCTGGAACATGCCCTAACATTGTGTACACACGTCGGATCGAGACGAAACTTGCGCCATCGGACTCGTAGCGATACGCTGGTCCTGTGGGTCAAGTTTGGTTCGATTCTGAGAACGTTGACGAAATTGTGTGTTGTGGGCCCCACAGGCCCCGCTCGACGGGCGATTTTGTGTTCGGCTCATCGGAATCCAATTCTGGAAGTTCCGTTGGGTTCGTATCATCGTTCCTGATCTGTTGACACTACGTTTGGGGAATTTGGAGACCTTTGACCCTGACGCATTTTTTGGTGCAAAGCGGGCCCGCATGTGGACCCCGTTTTGACCCGAAACTGTCGTTTCTGCCCTTGTCTCCAAATTGGACCCAAGGACAGGCGTTTCTAGCTGATTGATATTTTCTGGATCTGATGGTGATGTTTGTTTCAGCAACCGGAGTACCGCCTGTAATTCCAACTGAAGTCAGAGCCGAAATCAGAGCCGGAACCACAGGCAAGTGTACCTCGCCAAAACTTGCAGTCTTTGCTAAATATTCCTTGGCTTAGTTATATATCAGAGGGCAAGTATACCTTGCCAACTTTACAGTCTTGTTGCATATTTTCTTGTTTTAATTATAACTTGTTTTATCTGCTTAACCTAGGAAACGTGTGACGTACCGAGTGTCCGATCATAGTCGGGTGCCAACACCGTACGCGGTGTTGGGTACGTCATTTAGAGATGGACATTCGATACCCTTACTCTTGGTACTTGTCCTATCAAGTACAACAAAACCCAGGACACTTGACACTATTCATGAGACAGAATCCTCTTGAGATATTCACGATGATTCTGTATAGGGTACAGGTTATGACATGGACAGTTTATTCCTAGACATTATATGACTGCTGCATTAGTTATGATCTTGAGTGTCATGGACATGAGATGTGTGATTACATTGGGTGGGGAAAGACACACAGGCTAAAGGCTGTTTTCATATATATATTATTAGTGTGAGGTCGTAGACTCTCCAGCAGAGCTTGTCACGCCCCGAGGCGTCCCCCGAATCGTGACCGCCGTGCGGGCCTGGGGTTGCGCCCGCACAAGGCTTAAATGATTTGCATAGCAAGCACATATTCAGAGTACGCAGATAAATTGAAACACAGATTTGAAACATAGAAAAGTTCTCTTTATTGATAATGAACATCTATTACAAACTCTTGAACGAGTTAGCTAATATGCCGAACGGCTTACAAAAGAGATAACTCAAAATGAGATAGCAGTCCTGTACATTACATCCCTTTATAAACTCAAAATGATAAAGACCTCCAGGCTGGAGGACGACTTTGCCACGGAGCTGCATTTGTGTATGAAGAGTTGCAGCTTCGGACTTCGAAGGCTTCGAGGCGCGGTGAAGATGCGCCAACAGCTGGACTGGATCGGGAAGACGACTTCGGCTCCTCGCTCGGTTCACCTTGGTGCGGAGAACCTGTTTCAACGAGGGTCAGCATATCGAAACATGCTGGTGAAGGCGAGCTAGCCTGACTATACCAATCAACACGTTGTTTAGTGAAGCATGCATATTTGTGGGTTTCTATCTTGCCTTAGTTCATTTACAAGTAAGCAGCATATTGAATTTACTGAAATGAACGTGCCACCGTTAGGTAGATTTTACCTGACCGTCTGAATTACCTGCACAATACTTACCTTGCCTTCCCTGCCACGAAGACACAAGTTAGTATGCAACAGGTTTAAATATACACGATGATCACTGGCATGATTGCCATAGTGGACTAGTCCGAGGCAAGGATAGCATGCAACGATAGTACACGAGGCGCTGCAAGCCACCTTGTCCCGTACACGATGACTATTACACGAGTTCCGCCCGGATCGGATCGGTGCCAGTGCCCCAGCGACCGTCCGCAGAACTATACCTTGTGCACAAGTTGTCCATGATCGTACACGATTAACACGTTAACAATTCATGCAGTTGAGGCAACACGATTGCAAGAACACGAGTGCAAGTACACGAGTGCACGACAAGTAGTAATGCATGATTTATTTAGCATAGCCTCCCTGAACAATTATGCATATACAAGATGTGTTCTATACTTAGCACGTTTTATAGAACATTTGCACGAACAAGCATACGATAAGGCAACAGTTCACAGGTTTGATTGACAAGCATAATAACCAAGTATATTTGTCTTTTATCTTGGTTTCTTTTATTCTTATTTGGTATCGTTTAATCGGGGCATAGAAGAGTGCAGATTTATTAGCTGTGAAGCTTGGAAGCAGGACTAGCTAATCGGGTTGGTAGCCACTCACTTAGATTTTGGAAAGAAGAAGAAAAGAGGCGCTTCACGACTCCGCTCGCAAGCCACCTACTGCTCGTTCACCTGCACACGAACAGCTCGATTAATCCTTCTTCATCTCTTTCCAAGTCTCGGAATAGAAGTGCAAGTCAATGAACGAAAACAATGAAAACCATCGAAACCGTTCAAGGAAAACAAGCAAATCCCAAAACCAACTCAAAGCACGAAAGCAACAAGCGACATCGAAAACCGAGGCAATAAAAGATAGCAGCGGAGAGGTCCCTCCTGACTCTGCCGCTAAGCCGATCCTTGGGGCACAGTCCACTGAATATGGAAATCGATTCCGAAGAAACAAATCCATAACGAGGACGAGTTCTTAATTCAATCTATCCCGATCGAACGATACCGTCTTGTGTTTCTTAGCCGCGCTCTCCGCACCGGGAGAACGGGGCGCTACATCCTACCCAACTAATTAGAAGTTTTGTCCCAAAACTTAGGGTAGAACTTACCGTTAGGGATTATTTCGTTGGGGACGACGATCAGGAAGGTTCGGACAGGAATTAATGGCATGGCCTAATTGTCCACACGCTAGGCATAACCCAAGTCTCAAACGACAATTGTTGGCAGTGTGCCCACGCTTTTTACAGAAATTACACGATGGCCCTGGGTTTCCTCTTTGGTGCCCTCCATTGTTAGGGCATTTTGCAGCAGTATTTCCTCTATCGTTGCTTTGGCGTTTGTGAGTGGATGTATGCACAGCGCCGGCAGGAACGTGAGGATAGTGTGGTTCGAGCGACAGGGCGTGATTCATGACTTCACGCATTGTCCGATACTGAGGAACGGATACGTGCGAATGGATGACAGGGCATAGTCCACCTTCAAACCTTCTAGCTTGACTCGCTGCATCAGGTAAATAGGCCCTAGCGAATTTGGAGAGTCGGTTGAATTCGGCGGAGTACTCCTTAACTGTCATGCTGCCTTGCCGCAGCTGCACGAACTCGTTTTCCATTTGACGTTGTACTGGAGGGGGTACATACTCCTCTTCGAACGCGGCACGAAAAGTCGTCCACGAGATTGCCTCCTCTCCGTGATCAAATTGGAGAGATCGTCGATGCACGTCCCACCAATCGTGTGCGTTGAGGCGGAGCTGTAGTTGCGCGCAGGCGACGCGCTTCTCTTCGGGGACCTCTAGCAGAGCGAAGTGATCTTCAAGTTCGGCCAACCAATCTAGAGCTACGACTGGGTCCTCAGTCCCGTTGAATGGGGTGTTGCAGACTTTCTTGAAGTGGCCAAAGTCGAAGGCAGTCACGTCCCTCGCCCTTGGAATTTGCGGCGTCTCTACTTCAAGCACGGGCTGTTCCACCGGAGTCGCTGGCGTTGCCGCGGACTGGTTGGATGCCAAAGTCTGAACGATCTGCTGCAGGGTATCTACCTGCTTTTGTTGGATTGAGAATCGTGCTTCTATATTGTCTTGAAACTTGAGCTGACTCTCTTCCGCCCGCTTCTCGGCCCGTTCATGGCGAGCCTCGTCCCTTTGTTGATTTTCCCCCAACATCCGCAATATTTGCTGAACGGAATCGATGCTTGGCATGGCTCGCTGGCTTTCTGAACTTCCCGAAGTGCCCGAACTACTTTCTTGGCGTTGCATTTTGTCCGGGACTTGCGCTGCAGATTGCGCAGGATTCATTCCTTGAAAAGAAGGTAAATTACATTAGGATCATAATGTATTATGGACTTATTGCATGAACGTATCTCATTTTGGCCTAGCGAGTTCAAGAGTTCGCACAGGAATTTTGATCGTTAAAGGAACTTTTCCAGCACGAAGTCTAATGAACTTTGAATCTGTGCTCTGATACCACTATCTCACGCCCCGAGGCGTCCCCCGAATCGTGACAGCCGTGCGGGCCTGGGGTTGCGCCCGCACAAGGCTTAAATGATTTGCATAGCAAGCACATATTCAGAGTACGCAGATAAATTAAAACACAGATTTGAAACATAGAAAAGTTCTCTTTATTGATAATGAACATCTATTACAAACTCTTGAACGAGTTAGCTAATATGCCGAACGGCTTACAAAAGAGATGACTCAAAATGAGATAGCAGTCCTGTACATTACATCCCTTTATAAACTCAAAATGATAAAGACCTCCAGGCTGGAGGACGGCTTTGCCACGGAGCTGCATTTGTGTATGAAGAGTTGCAGCTTCGGACTTCGAAGGCTTCGAGGCGCGGTGAAGATGCGCCAACAGCTGGACTGGATCGGGAAGACGACTTCGGCTCCTCGCTCGGTTCACCTTGGTGCGGAGAACCTGTTTCAACGAGGGTCAGGATATCGAAACATGCTGGTGAAGGTGGGCTAGCCTGACTATACCAATCAACACGTTGTTTAGTGAAGCATGCATATTTGTGGGTTTCTATCTTGCCTTAGTTCATTTACAAGTTAGCAGCATATTGAATTTACTGAAATGAACGTGCCACCGTTAGGTGGATTTTACCTGACCGTCTGAATTACCTGCACAATACTTACCTTGCCTTCCCTGCCATGAAGACACAAGTTAGTATGCAACAGGTTTAAATATACACGATGATCACTGGCATGATTGCCATAGTGGACTAGTCCGAGGCAAGGATAGCATGCAACGATAGTACACGAGGCGCTGCAAGCTACCTTGTCCCGTACACGATGACTATTACACGAGTTCCGCCCGGATCGGATCGGTGCCAGTGCCCCAGCGACCGTCCGCAGAACTATATCTTGTGCACAAGTTGTCCATGATCGTACACGATTAACACGTTAACAATTCTTGCAGTTGAGGCAACACGATTGCAAGAACACGAGTGCAAGTACACGAGTGCACGACAAGTAGTAATGCATGATTTATTTAGCATAGCCTCCCTGGACAATTATGCATATACAAGATGTGTTCTATACTTAGCACGTTTTATAGAACATTTGCACGAACAAGCATACGATAAGGCAATAGTTCACAGGTTTGATTGACAAGCATAATAACCAAGTATATTTGTCTTTTATCTTGGTTTCTTTTATTCTTATTTGGTATCATTTGATCGGGGCATAGAAGAGTGCAGATTTATTAGCTGTGAAGCTTGGAAGCAGGACTAGCTAATCGGGTTGGTAGCCACTCACTTAGATTTTGGAAAGAAGAAGGAAAGAGGCGCTTCACGACTCCGCTCGTAAGCCACCTACTGCTCGTTCACCTGCACACGAACAGCTCGATTAATCCTTCTTCCTCTCTTTCCAAGTCTCGGAATAGAAGTGCAAGTCAATGAACGAAAACAATAAAAACCATCGAAACCGTTCAAGGAAAACAAGCAAATCCCAAAACCAACTCAAAGCACGAAAGTAACAAGCGACATCGAAAACCGAGGCAATAAAAGATAGCAGCGGAGAGGTCCCTCCTGACTCTGCCGCTAAGCCGATCCTTGGGGCGCAGTCCACTGAATATGGGAATCGATTCCGAAGAAACAAATCCATAACGAGGACGAGTTCTTAATTCAATCTATCCCGATCGAACGATACCGTCTTGTGTTTCTTAGCCGCGCTCTCCGCACCGGGAGAACGGGGCACTACAGAGCTAGACCCTTTACGTGTTATTACTGCTATCGGCTCCCCGACACAGAGCTGGTAGCGGTCTCAGCCTGAGTTCTAGTGATGCTCTCAACTTGCATTTATCACTTAGCTGGTTACATAGTTCACCCTGCTGTCTCCTTTATTTTTGCACTGCTTATGTTTTGGCTTGTATTATCTGTACCTTGCTATGTCCCCTGAGGACCTGGAATGGATGATGTCCCCAGGTATAGCTGAAGAGATCCATCCAGAGATACCCCGTACCGGAGTACTTCCTGGAGCTGTACCAGGACCTGAAGACGAGCTCGCACCAGAGGACTTCTCCTGAGCATTGGCCGTATGTAGTCATTTATTTCTATTTCCAGTTGATTATTTCCTGTCCATTTGTATCTGTTGTACCAGACATATTCTCGGATTGTTTCCCGAGATATTTATTGAGATTTGCTTATTTATTCTATTGCATTATTTCTGGCAGTTACGCTGTGTTGATCTGTTGTGGATGAGATTAGATTAGTCTGTGACCTGTAATATTGGATCTATTTCCTGCTAGACTACAGCTTAAGCATGCCCTGATGGATCCATTAAATTGGGTTGTCCATCGGTGCGTGCTGCTGGCCATTGCCACGCTTCTCTAGTCCCACGTCATTTTGGGACTGGGGCGTGACAACTAGGAACACGGACATGCCAGCCGTATGTATATGAACTCCAATATATGGAAATCATATACACACGTACGCTGTATATGCATATGCAATCCATCAGTGGTAATATACTGTCACAACAAGTCACACATAATTTATATCTCATCCACAGCACAAATAATCAGTAGGAATAAAGAGCTGAATAATAACTAGATATCAAGGATAAGTATCAAATCTGATAGTCCGGTGGAAAGAAATCCACTACAAACGACTATACTGAAGTAGAAAAAAATCTCTAAAAAGTAGAATTAATCACAGCTATTCTAAGGGTAAGACCTCCTCAGTCTGGTAAGTAGAGTCGGGTCCAGGTCCGTATTCCTGTGGATTCTCCTGCTCGTCCATAACTGGAAAGGGACCAGGTCCTCAGAGGGACGTAACAAGATACATAATAACATGCCAATAAGTACTGAAAAATAAACATCCAATGGGTCGTCTAACCGTCTAAGTGAAATGCAACTTGAGGACAACTTTGAGCGTAGGGAAAGTGTAGGCTAGACATATGCTGACGTAATTCACCAATCTTGACAACTGGCTAGTATATGCCACATATGCCCCCAGTACAAAGGTGCATGTATATAATAACGTCCTACTGCTCTGAATAACAGGGAATTTGTATAGTATATAACAACCATATCACCCCGAAGAGTGTGGCATCCGTAGTAAATATAACAACCATATCACCCCGTCGAGTGTGGCATCCGTAGTAAAGAAAGTGGGGTGTCCCATACGCCTACTAGTAGTCCTCCCAGCCCAATGCCCTAAGCATGTCACATCCATGACATAATTTGGTTCATAACCTATCTTTAGTACAATAGCCCAATCCTATAACCAAACAAGGACAAGGATTGGACCATCGTACTACAATAGGCTATGTCCCTGAACCACTAATAACTGCAGAGTATTCTAGCATATAAAGTTTCTATCATCAGTTATCCCTAACGCACGGCTCATACGTACAGGAGGCCAACCCGGTACGTAGTTCGGAATCTATATGAGACTCACAACTCGTGTAACAACTGTGTCACGGCCAATGAACCTACTGATGCTACATGATACTGGGGTGGTCTCATAAAGTAGGTCTCAAATCTATATAAATAAACATCTATATAAGCAGAATTAAACATGTATGTATCAGCTGGAATATAAATAACAGTACAATGGCAAGGTATACTTGCCGAGCAAAAGTTCTGTATAGTGCACGTCAAGGCAGCGTGTTAGTTTAGTGAAAGAAAAATTGTAGTTAGGGTTCGAAAGAGTTATATATATATAGAGATAAGAGGCGGTGGGAATCACTTAATGGTTAAGAAACTACTCCTGCTGCTATTTCTCTTTCATTGGTTTAGATTTCGGCTGAGGGTTGTTTAGTAATAACATAGAGATAAGAGGCGGTGAAAATGAGGCGGTGGGTTTGTTTTACGCGCGGTGTAGGAATTTAAGCGGTGGGGTTGAGTTTACGCGCGATGAAATAAGAAGCAGTGGAGTTTTATTTTATGTGCGGAGTTGAGTTGCTTTACGTGTGGGGTTTAAACTTTACTAGCGGAGAAGGAAAGAAAAAAGAAGTTTGGGTTTGCTACTGCTGCTGCTGTTGATTCCTTAGTTTGGGAGCGGGTAGTGGGTTAGGAGTTGCGGTTTTGATATCCAATAACCAATAAAAATTGTATATATATATATATATATATATATATATATATATATATATATATATATATATATATATATATATATATATATATATATATATACATATCTATTCACAGGAAATTCTAAGAATTATATTGGTGCATACGGTTGAGCTAGCAACTGTCCAAAGAGTCTCCTACATGGAATAAATTAGGAAGAATTATAATGGTCCCATAAATCTTCTAAATGTACTACATCTCAAATAAAATCTAATAAAATCTATTCTCTCTATTTAGCTCATAATTATAGATAAAAAATTAATTAATAAAAATGATTAATACGGTTTTCAGAATTAGGGTTCTAACAAACGGTCTCTAAATGGAACAAATTATAGATCAAACCAACTCTAAAAGTTAGTACGAACTCAACGGTATGTTCAAATATGGATTCCGATGAGCCAAACAAAATTTTGCCCAAAAAGTCAACCGTGGGGCCCGCCAATTGGCGACTTGGTCAACTGTCTCAGAATTGCATAAAAATTGGGCCACAGGACCAGCGCGATACCATGATTCCAATGGCGCAAGTTTCGTCGTATTCTGACGAGCGTGCTGTCACGCCCCGAGGCGTCCCCTGAGTCGTGACCGCCGTGCGGGCCTGGAGTTGCGCCCGCACAAGGCTTTTAATGATTTGCATAGCAAGCACGTATTCAGAGTACGCAGATAAATTAAAACACAGATTTGAAACATAGAAAAGTTCTCTTTATTGATAATGAACATCTATTACAAACTCCTGAACGAGTTAGCTAATATGCCGAACGGCTTACAAAAGGGTTGACTCAAAATGAGATAGCAGTCCTTTGCATTACATCCTTTATAAACTCAAAACGATAAAGACCTCCAGGCTGGAGGATCGCCTTGCCACGGAGCTGCATTTGTGTATGAAGAGTTACAGCTTCTGGCTTCAAAAGGCTTCGGGGCGCGGTGAAGATGCGCTAACAGCTGGACTGGATCGGGAAGACGACTTCGGCTCCTCGCTCGGTTCTCCTTGGTGCGGAGAACCTGTTTCAACGAGGGTCAGCATATCGAAACATGCTGGTGAAGGCGAGCTAGCCTGACTATACCAATCAACACGTTGTTTAGTGAAGCATGCATATTCTTGTGGGTTTCTATCTTGCCTTAGTTCATTTACAGTTAAGCAGCATATTGAATTTACTGAAATGAACGTGCCACCGTTAGGTGGATTTTACCTGATCGTCTGAATTACCTGCACAATACTTACCATGCCTTCCCTGAAACGAAGACACAAGTTAGTATGCAACAGGTTTAAATATACATAGGATCACTGGCTTCGATGCCACGAAGGGACGGGTTATAGTCTCAAGGCAAAGCGACGTGCAACGCGGGTGGCGAGCCCCGCTGCATAACACTTGTCGGATAACATACGACTATACATACGTTCCGTCCGGATCGGATCGATCCCGGTGCCCCGGTGACCGTCCGCGGAACTCATAACATACCTTGTGCACAAGTCGTCCGTGATCGAGAATACTCATAGAATTTGTTGCATAGCATACAGTTTTGCATAGTCATCCTGACAGTTTATTTCATAACAAGCATATATTTCCATACTTAGCACGATTCATAGAACAGTTATAGACGAACTAGCATACAGGATGATAACCGTTCATGAGTTTGGTTGACAAGCATAATAACCAAGTTATTCTCTTTTATCTTGGTTTCTTTTATTATTACTTGGTATCGTTTGATCGGGGCGAAGGAGTGAAGCTTGGAAGCAGGGCTAACTAATCGGGTTGGTAGCCACTCACTTAGATTTTTGGAAAGAAGAAGGAAAGAGGCGCTTCACGACTCCGTTCGTAAGCCGCCTACTGCTCGTTCACCTGCACACGAACAGCTCGATTAATACTTCTTCCTCTCTTTCCAATCTCGGAATTGAAGTGCAGTTCAATGAACGAAAACAATGAAAACCATCGAAACCGTTCAAGGAAAACAAGCAAATCCCAAAACTAACTCAAAGCACGAAAGCAACAAGCGACATCGAAAACCGAGGCAATAAAAGATAGCAGCGGAGAGGTCCCTCCTGACTCTGCCGCTAAGCCGATCCCGGGGGCGCAGTCCACTGAATATGGGAATCGATTCCGAAGAAACAAATCCATAACGAGGACGAGTTCTTAATTCAATCTATCCCGATCGAACGATACCGTTTGTGTTTCTTAGCCGCGCTCTCCGCATCGGGAGAACGGGGCGCTACATCCTACCCAACCAATTGGAAGTTTCGTCCCGAAACTTAAGAATAGAACCAACCGTTAGGGGTTATTGGATTGAGGCAGGAGCTTAGAAGGGAGTGGACAATCCCGAGCTACGTGGCCTTGCCCGCCACAGTTGAAGCATAGACCTTTTCTGCTGTAACATCTATCAGTAGTGTGCCCACGTCTTCTACAAAAATCACAGTATGGTCTCTGATTCCCTTTGTGGCGACCACCGTCGTTATGTCGTTTTGCAGCATTGTTTCCTCCATCGTCGCTTTGGCGTTTGTGACTGGATGTATGCACAGCGCCGATAGAAACGTGAGGATATTGTGGTTCGAGAGATAGGGCGTGATTCATGACTTCACGCATTGTCCCGTACTGATTATTGACCACGTGCGAATGGATGGCAGGACGGAGACCACCTTCAAACCTTCTGGCTCGACTCACTGCATCAGGTAAATAGGCCCTAGCGAACTTCGATAGTCGGTTGAACTCGGCGGAATACTCTTTAACTGTCATCCTGCCTTGCCTCAGTTGCACGAAGTCATTTTCCATTTGACGTTGTACTGGAGGGGGTATATACTCCTCTTCAAACGCGGCACAAAAGGTCGTCCACGAGATCGCCTCCTCTCCGTGATCAAATTGGAGAGATCGTCGATGCACGTCCCACCAATCGTGTGCGTTGAGGCGGAGCTGCAGTTGTGCGCAGGCGATGCGCTTATCTTCGGGGACCTCTAGCAGAGTGAAGTGGTCTTCAATCTCGGCTAGCCAATCTAGAGCTACCACTGGGTCCTCAGTCCCGTTGAACGGGGTATTGCAGACTTTCTTGAAATGGCCCAAGTTGAAGGCAGTCACGTCCCTCGGCCTTGGGATTTGAGGCGTCTCCACTTCAAGCACGGGCTGTTCCACCGGAGTCGTTGCTGTTGCGGCGGAATGGTTGGCAGCCAAAGTCTGAACGATTTGTTGCAGGGCATCGACCTGCTTCTGTTGGACTGAGAATCGGGTCTCTAGATTACTCTCGAGCTTAGCTTGGCGAGCATCGTCTCGTTGTCGTTGCGATTCTAACATTTGCATTACCCGCTCAAGCGGATCGACTTGAGACATGCCTCTTTGGCTTCGAGAGCTTCCCGAATTGCCCGAGCTGCTTTCTTGTGTTTCGATCGGTGGTTGCGCTGCAGATTGCGCTGGATCCATTCCTCCAAAAGAAGGTAAATTACATTAGGATCATAATGTATTATGGACTTATTGCATGAACGTATCTCATTTTGGCCTAGCGAGTTCAAGAGTTCGCACATGAATTTGATCGTTAAAGGAACTTTTCCAGCACGAAGTCTAAGGAACTTTGAATCTGTGCTCTGATACCACTATGTCACGCCCCGAGGCGTCCCCCGAGTCGTGACCGCCGTGCGGGCCTGGAGTTGCGCCCGCACAAGGCTTTTAATGATTTGCATAGCAAGCACGTATTCAGAGTACGCAGATAAATTGAAACACAGATTTGAAACATAGAAAAGTTCTCTTTATTGATAATGAACATCTATTACAAACTCCTGAACGAGTTAGCTAATATGCCGAACGGCTTACAAAAGGGTTGACTCAAAATGAGATAGCAGTCCTTTGCATTACATCCTTTATAAACTCAAAACGATAAAGACCTCCAGGCTGGAGGATCGCCTTGCCACGGAGCTGCATTTGTGTATGAAGAGTTGCAGCTTCTGGCTTCAAAAGGCTTCGGGGCGCGGTGAAGATGCGCTAACAGCTGGACTGGATCGGGAAGACGACTTCGGCTCCTCGCTCGGTTCGCCTTGGTGCGGAGAACCTGTTTCAACGAGGGTCAGCATATCGAAACATGCTGGTGAAGGCGAGCTAGCCTGACTATACCAATCAACACGTTGTTTAGTGAAGCATGCATATTCTTGTGGGTTTCTATCTTGCCTTAGTTCATTTACAGTTAAGCAGCATATTGAATTTACTGAAATGAACGTGCCACCGTTAGGTGGATTTTACCTGATCGTCTGAATTACCTGCACAATACTTACCATGCCTTCCCTGAAACGAAGACACAAGTTAGTATGCAACAGGTTTAAATATACATAGGATCACTGGCTTCGATGCCACGAAGGGACGGGTTATAGTCTCAAGGCAAAGCGACGTGCAACGCGGGTGGCGAGCCCCGCTGCATAACACTTGCCGGATAACATACGACTATACATACGTTCCGTCCGAATCGGATCGATCCCGGTGCCCCGGTGACCGTCCGCGGAACTCATAACATACCTTGTGCACAAGTCGTCCGTGATCGAGAATACTCATAGAATTTGTTGCATAGCATACAGTTTTGCATAGTCATCCTGACAGTTTATTTCATAACAAGCATATATTTCCATACTTAGCACGATTCATAGAACAGTTATAGACGAACTAGCATACAGGATGATAACCGTTCATGAGTTTGGTTGACAAGCATAATAACCAAGTTATTCTCTTTTATCTTGGTTTCTTTTATTATTACTTGGTATCGTTTGATCGGGGCGAAGGAGTGAAGCTTGGAAGCAGGGCTAACTAATCGGGTTGGTAGCCACTCACTTAGATTTTTGGAAAGAAGAAGGAAAGAGGCGCTTCACGACTCCGTTCGTAAGCCGCCTACTGCTCGTTCACCTGCACACGAACAGCTCGATTAATACTTCTTCCTCTCTTTCCAATCTCGGAATTGAAGTGCAGTTCAATGAACGAAAACAATGAAAACCATCGAAACCGTTCAAGGAAAACAAGCAAATCCCAAAACCAACTCAAAGCACGAAAGCAACAAGCGACATCGAAAACCGAGGCAATAAAAGATAGCAGCGGAGAGGTCCCTCCTGACTCTGCCGCTAAGCCGATCCCGGGGGCGCAGTCCACTGAATATGGAAATCGATTCCGAAGAAACAAATCCATAACGAGGACGAGTTCTTAATTCAATCTATCCCGATCGAAACGATACCGTTTGTGTTTCTTAGCCGCGCTCTCCGTATCGGGAGAACGGGGCGCTACACGTGCACTAAATGCGCAGGACTTTTGCAAAAGTTGTGACACGAAAGATTTTTTGCGGATACGGGCTGATTCCGACGCGCATACGGGTCCAAATCAGTTTTCGCGAAATCTCACACGTCCGGGTACACTGTGCGCACCTTTTGTGACACTTGGTACACGACGGGGCGGTCCCGTTTGGCGAGACGCGCTCCGTATCGCAATTTTTGGAAATCTGGAAAAGTAAGTTTTCGGGGTTTTCTAACTGGTTTAATTCTACATACAGCAGTTAATTAATTAATGTAAATAACAGAAATTAAACTAGGTCACGTGGTCTCCGCATACCAAAAACAAAAATCGAATTCGGATCTCTGTGGTGGGAGATACGAATCCGTGAACATAGGTAGTTACCGCAGTTTTCTGCGATACCCAAAAGTTGTCGTTTTTCACCAACTTGGTCGCTGTTTTCGCCTAGGTTTACGCGTTGTTTGAGGTTAAATATCATACAGATGTTGAAGGGGGTTAAGTCTTGCACGTACCGGTAAGGACGTGGTCGAATTTGGTCGAGCGAGGGCACGAAAAACGGGACTTGAACACAGGTACGTCGCAGTAACTTTCTGCAGTCGCGACGCGGCGCGCGGGGTCATTGTCGTCCGTGCGGCGGTCCATGCGGCTGGAGGCGGTGTTGCGGCTAGGTCGACGGTGGCGTCTCTCTCAGAGGAAGATGGTATTGGATTAGGGTTAGGATTTGGGGAGAGGGGTGTAACACATATATATAGAGAGAGATGGGGAAAGGGGGATCATACGCGCGGGCTGGGGATTAGAAGTTGTCGCTACTGTTGATTATGTGATGCGGGCGGGTGTTAGCTTAGGGTCGGGCGGGTAGGTAGTTAGGGTGGGTAGGGTTTAAGATGTTAACGGGTTGGGTTTAGATCCACTAGTGATTTAAATCCATTTTCTTTTTCTTTTCTTTATTATTTCTAATTCTTTTATTATATTCTTTTCTTTTTCTTTTAATAAACTTATATATATATATATATATATATATATATATATATATATATATATATATATATATATATATATATATATATAATTCAAGAAATTTATCTTAGAGCATACAATTAATCTACCAACTATCCAATAGGTCTCTTACTTGGAATAAATTAGAAAAAATTTATAATTGCTCCATAAAATCTCTAAATGCACAATCTCCTAAAATAAAAATTAAATAAATTCTATTTCTACTAGTGAGCTAATAAATACTATAAATCAATTAATAATTAATTGAAATAGATAATACGATTTTTGAAATTAGAGGTTTTACATTCTACCCAACTTATCCAATTAGGGGTTTTACATTCTACCCAACTTATTTATTCTTCCTCATTTATTGTCCATACACTATTCTATTATCCTCTAACTCATCTATACTACCCAACTTACAAGAATTCTACTAGTAGTCAAGTCTTTTGAGGCTATTGTTTAGGTTGTAAGACGAATATATTTATTGGGTCAAGAATCTTGGGGTACTTGTCTTGAATCTCACAACCATAATTTTTTTTTGTAACCGTCAAGTATCATAGTCTAATACTGCCATTCCACCTGACCAATATGTCTGCAAATACTTCGACTACTCTACTACCACGGTCTAGCTGTAGCTGTCGCTACTTTGCTAGCGATTTGTCATAGTTGTCAGTTCGTAACAAGTGCCTTCAACTCTTCCTAGGTTTAGTCTAGGTTTTAGGGTAACAATTAAGGTCTTAACTAACTTTATAAAACTATTAGGAATATGATCTATTTCAAACAATCTAACAAATTTTTATTAGGCTAAATGATGCTACTTTAGGGTTAAAGAATACAAATATTGCTATAGTGCATTTACATAAGGGTATTTATTAAGAACTCATTCTTTTAGTTATTAATCATTTACTAAACCATTTATGTTTTAACTAACAATACAAGGGTGAGGTTGAAGTAATCAAGCAATTCATAATGGCACGAAGGGATACGACTATGATAGGAAGAGTTAAGCACGAGATACGGAATGGATAGAGAAGAGAAGGTGAGCCACCCAAGAGGGCAAGATGGTGATAGGAAGAGAATACTACTACTGCTACGCATGTCATCTATTTAGCATTGCGTGTATGTCATCTGGGTTGAATATCAATACATCCTCATATATGCTAAACTACCTTATATATATTTCTACGTCTATTTATACATCTAAGATCCCGTGTCATAAAGGGGGTCATGAGTATGCAATGACAAATATAACTAAAGGTCGTACATGTATCTACGACTTCCTGTGCCTGCGCTCTCTTGTTTGTCATCATGAGTGCTTGGCCTATGGGGTATATCTGGTACTATCCGTGTATCAACTTATACTAAGCATGAAAGTTCGTCTTTCCGAAATAGAGGAAGACGAAAAACAACAATAAAGAGTTCAAGGAGGAGGTGATAGAATACAAGTACGGAATCAAAAGGGATTAGAAAATTTGAAAGGGATTTGCCAAGGCAGTTGTGGATTGAAATCTTATTTTAGTAAATTCTTATTCGCATGTTCACATCAGAACAATTATGTACCTGACATGATATGCTATGACCAGTCTAGAGGTGTAAACTCCCTCACCCAAAATAGGTATTTTGTGTATATTTTATATTATTATATTTATTATATATGTTAAATTTATTTAGAATATGCTCTTAGTTAATTAGAAAATAAATTTCTTGATATATTTACTTATATAAATATTCATTTAGAATTATTTTAGGTTATTTTAGATTTTTGGAGATTTTTCTAGAATTTTTGGTAATTAAAACTTAGAAAACATAAATTTCTAGGACTTCTATGATTTACTATACAACCATACTTGCATGTCGTTCCTACCAAATATTTATTTTAGTTTAAAATATTTAATTATATTTTTTTGTAATTTATTTAGAATTTTAAGAAATTTATTTAGATTTTAAAATTATTTAGGATTTATTTGGATATATATAGTCTTAATATTAGATAGATACTAATTTAGTGTTAATAGATATTAATAAGATTTTATAAATTATTTGTATTATCTTTAATTATATTTAAGATTATAAATTATTGAGATAAATTCAAACTCTATTTTAAATTAATTCAAATCCTGAACCTACTAGGAAATCAACTTCATGCATATCCTATCCTTATTTAAATTCATCATAATCCTATCCAAATTAACCAATCCTATTCGTATTTAATTAAGTAGTGTCCACCATTATAAATACCTCATCCTTCATATTTTTCTTTCCCAAATTCCTCTCTTTTTCGTCCAAAAAAATAGTCAAAATTCGTCATAAATTCAGCCTCATTTTCTACTAGTTATGACGAATTAAAAAGACGATATCTCCTAGCTCCGGACTCCAAACATGCTCTAGTTTTTTTTGTTAGAATGATAATGAGGTTAGCTTTCTGATTATATAAATTATTTTTCTAAATTATTAGTATTAAATTCTGAAAAATTCGTAGAGCACAGCATGTCCAAAAATAGACGTATTTTGATGTTTTCGCGATTCCGGGAGAACCAAGAATCAGAATCATGAACCGTTTAAAGTTTCGGAAAGCTAATGTCGAGATCATCGACATATATTTTTCCTAGAATTTATTTCGAAGTATTTATATACTGTTAATTTTGTAGAACTTCTAGGTTAGAATTTAACCATCGGTGCACAATACAAAATTTGTATGTGCCATAATTTCCAAACGAATTTGAATTCAGATGAGCCGTAAATTCTAGTATGTTTTTGTTACTGAAATCTACAGGAAATCATGCATGAAAGTCGAGTTTGTATCGGTTGACTTTTTGGTCAACAGATCGCCTCGATTTGCGTGACATGAGTCTCGAGTTGATAAAATTCAGCTTCTTTGGACAAAATTTAGAAATTAACATAAAAATCAGAATAATAAGATTAAAATAGGATTTTAGAGTAATTATTCCAGAATTAAATAAATTAAAATAAATTAATGGTTATATTATTATATAGTTATATGAATATATATGTAAGTAAATGCTAATTGATAATTATGACTAAATATTCAGACTGTATGACCCTAGGACATCGTGGACTATCCCATACTTACCTTGACCATGTTGACCCTAAGAACTTGTGAATTTGTCTGCCTTGCGTACACTAACGTACTGGCATAGACACCTGTCAGTTGACTGACTGATTTCGTACAGTACTTGAAGACGCGACACCCGCGTAATTTAATGCGTAATTGACCATGTTAGATGACTAGTGTTACCCCTAGTATACCCCCTGATTCCAGTATAAATATGGTTGAGTATGTGCTAGTGTAATGACTAATGATTCTATTATATTATATTTATGTGTACATAGGATATTGGATTGTTCTGCGCGATTTCTGGAGCAGGTTATTGGTACATTGCAGCTTCCTTGCCAGGCAAGTATACCTTGCCATTGTACTATTATTTTTATTCCATATGTTGCATGCATCTTTATTTTCTGTCCTTTCATATATTTTAACTGTTATATAAAAATGCGCGCGACGGTGTCGTCGCGGTATATTTTTATTTATGTATTTGCATTGACCTTGTTTATGAGACTACACCATCATCATGTAGCATCTTTAGGTTCATTTGCCGTGACACATTTGTTACACGAGTTGTGAGTCTCATGTAGATCACGGACTTGCGTGCAGGTTGGCCTCCTGTACGTGTGGGCCGTGCGTTAGGAATAACTGCTGTTAGAAACTTTGCATGCTAGTAGACTTGGCAGTTATTAGAGGTATTATCGTGTCATGGATGTGACATGTTTAGAGCATGGGGTGGGAAGAACAACAAGTAAGGCGTGTGGGCTCCGTTGCACTTTCCTTGTGTAATCCGTACGCTCCGCCGGAGATACGCGGTCATGATGACCCCTATATATTATCATGGCGGGCCTCCGATGTTCGAAAGTCGTCGTGCCTTTGTAGGCCCCTGGATCTCCAAGAGAACTATGCCAATCCTATTTATGGCCAGATAGCCCACTTGTTGGGAAAGTTGTTCTTAAACTGCATTCACTTTAGACGATTAGGCGACCCATTGGATATTTATTTCAGTACTTTATTGGCATGTGTTTAAGTATCTTGTTATGTCCCTCTGAGGACCTGGTCCCTTCCAGATATAGGTGAGCAGGAGTACCCGCAGGAGTATGGACCTGGACCTGACGCTACCTATCAGCCTGATGAGATCTTACCTTCTGATTATATGTGATTCATTGCAGTTGTTTAGAGATTCTAGTTGCTATTCTTTTCTACACATTTATTCTTATATTAGAGTTTATTCTCTTCTCTTTTTAGTAGTTTAGTATAGTCGATTTGCAGTGGATTTGTTTCCACCCGACTATCACACCTTGAGATTACTATTTGAGACTGCTTCTTTGATATTCAGTTATTGATTTCCTTTATTCTATTATTTGTGCTGTGGATGAGATATAGAACTGCGTGTGACTTGTTATGACATATATTTACCACTGTGGATTGGATATTCATGTACAGCGTACGTGTGTATATGGTTTCCATATATTGGAGTTCGTATACATACGGCTGGCGTGTTACGTATTCCTAGTCCTACGTATTTTGGGACTGAGGCGTGACATATTTTTGTGGTGGCCCATGCAGGTCGAGAGCATATTATCTCGGTTACGTTACTGTACCGAACAAGCCTGCACATAGGACTAGAGTATAGGATCTCATCCACAATTGACTATGATTCACCTTCCTCCTCTATGATCTATTCGAACAATTGTATCCTGCTTGATTCCTGTACTTCCCTAATAAGTTCCTTGAGTATATATGGCCTTCTGCTAGAATATAGGAACCCCTGTTATTAGGATGATAATTAGAGTAGCACACCTATTAAGAATACAACGAGAATATAGACACACCACTAAGTTTAGAATATCTAGTGAACCCTATAATTCCTTATCTTTAGAATTGGTTTACCATTACCCCCTGATGTATTATGAAGACTTGAGAGTAGTATAGACACTACTAGAGTTAGTTAGAAGTTTTACCATAATGTTTGACCCTAGTATTGAGGAACCAATGGAGAACCAATATTGAACATTAGGACTGAACCTAACCCTCATAATTGGATAGTATTAGAGAACTATAAAATTTATGTCATTGTCCTGTTACTAGTAGACAGCACCCTAGGAAGCCTAGAGGAATATAATCAACCCTTTCCCTTGATCATACCCCGAACATGGCAACTAGCATGCCACCCCCTTAGAGAACCATGATGCTATCTAGAGCCCTCTATTTTTGATTTCATAACTTGTCCCCCTGCAACCTTAGCGTTCGCTAATGGTGTGACGACTAAATTATGATTCTTCTTTCTTCATCATTTAACTCGTGCCACATAACTCGTATGATTGAAGGCCAAGTAATCTTATTCTATGTTAGGACATGTAGTTTGCTAGGGTATAGCTTGGTAATTTAAACTTTGAATTTTGTGCGTGATAGTTGGAATTTGATAGTTTGCGTAGTTCCCTTAGGTTGTGACCTAATGATTACCCCTTAGCTTTAAATCACGAAATTTGTACCCATAGCTCGATACGAGTTAAATCCCTTTCCACTTAACGGCTAGTAACTCTTCTATCCCTACGATTGACACCTGTTCTATGAGCACTTGACCCTTACCTATATAATGTAATAGGAGACCCTAATAAGAGTTTCTGTTCTATGTACATGTGCAAAGTTATTTTTGTAGGTATCCTTAAGGCAATACAATAGTAGTTAAATTATTTTAAGTAGGATAGTATACCTCACCACCTAGTATCACGTAGTCCCTGTGATCCATTGATGAAGTGTAACTGAATGACATTAATTGTATGCTAGCAAAGACGACAGTGTTTATTCAGACGATAGAATTTAGAGGTCCATGTCCAAATTGGTCGACTAGCGACTTAGACAAGGAATTAGTATGACAACTGTAGAGATTGTGTAGTCTTTCATTATTATTGCTTATTTTGCTTTTGTTTTTGTGAATTTGAATTGTTATGAACCTTCTTTCATCATAATCTAGCGTATTCATATTTGCTGTACTACCTTGACTTATGCTGCTATTATAACTTAGTTTTTGCAAGCTTATTCTTTATCGAGCTTGTTCATGACATACGTATTATTGGGGGCCCACAATAATACATTTCAGAATCAGTGTATTAGGGTATAGCAAACCTTAGTACGCTTGGTTCGCCCTTCGCATAACTACTTTACGTGGATTGAGATATGTAGTGATTAGTAGACGAATATACTTACTCTCTAGATACGATAAAGCATATCATATCAAGTACATAACTGCACCGATGTGAGCATGCGAATAGAAAATTACCAAATTAAGATTTCAATCCACAACTGTCTTGACAATTCCCATTTGAATTTTTTAAACGCTTTGATTTCCATACTTTCATTCTATTACCCCTCCTTGAACTCTTTTCCGTTGCTTTCCGTCTTTCCTTGTTTCGGAAAGACAAAATCTCGTGCTTGGATATAAGTGATACACGGATAGTTCAAGATATACCCCATAGGCCAATCATATTATTTGGTGACTATCTTTCATAATTGATTAAGGGCATATCACATATGATATAGTTGGTGTTAAAGTTTTGAGGATTGAATGACATGAGAAAATAAATTGAGGAATATTTTTCTTAAGTGTAAGAGCCTTATGTGATAGATGGGTAAATTCTAAGTTGGGTAGAAATTCCAGTATTAAACTTGAGGAGAATTCTTTTAGATTGTGATCAAGTAGGATTAGATTGAGAGATTAAGTCCTTTTAAATGTGGAGAATTTTAAAAGAGGGATTAAGATAATGAGGATTTAATGAATTTTAAAAATCTTGATATTGAGGACCCAATATTTATACTTTGAGCACATGATTTAAAATTTGAATATTGAAGGATGAATCATCGATTTAATTTTGAGAATAAATATAGAATTTTAGACTTGAACAATTGGTTAATTAGATTTAAATTTTACAATTTGATGATTTGAATTAAAAGTTCAATTTTGATTGTTGGGTCACCTATTTGAAATATTGAGGATGTAAATTGAGTTTAAATATTTGAATAGTACAAAATTCTTAAGTTAAGAATAGGAATAAGATTTGATTAGAATTGTTTATTGTTCAAAGTCTAGAGGAGATTATGATAGTTGGAAATTATGATATAAATTTTGATGTGGGATGTCATATAGACTTGAGTCAGATTTGGATGTTGATTATTTAAAAATCGAGAAGAGATTACGACAGGTTGAATTTTGATTTAAACAGTGGTTATATTAATTTTGAAGTGATCGCGATAGATTCGAATGGATTTTGTTATTTAAATTTTTGGAAGAGATTGCGATTGACATACCTTATGTACGAATGTGAAGGATTTAACAAATTATGTCTTATTTTAATTTCGAGGACGAAATTATTTTAAGTTGGATAGATTGTAAACTCCCTCACCCAAAATAGGTATTTTGTGTATATTTTATATTATTATATTTATTATATATTTTGAATTTATTTAGAATATGCTCTTAGTTAATTAGAAAATAAATTTCTTGATATATTTACTTATATAAATATTCATTTAGAATTATTTTAGGTTATTTTAGATTTTTGGAGATTTTTCTAGAATTTTTGGTAATTAAAACTTAGAAAACATAAATTTTTAGGACTTCTATGATTTACTATACAACCATACTTGCATGTTATTCCTACCAAATATTTATTTTAGTTTAAAATATTTAATTATATTTTTTTGTAATTTATTTATAATTTTAAGAAATTTATTTAGATTTTAAAATTATTTAGGATTTATTTGGATATATATAGTCTTAATATTAGATAGATACTAATTTAGTGTTAATAGATATTAATAAGATTTTATAAATTATTTGTATTATCTTTAATTATATTTAAGATTATAAATTATTGAGATAAATTCAAACTCTATTTTAAATTAATTCAAATCCTGAACCTACTAGGAAATCAACTTCATGCATATCCTATCCTTATTTAAATTCATCATAATCCTATCCAAATTAACCAATCCTATTCGTATTTAATTAAGTAGTGTCCACCATTATAAATACCTCATCCTTCATATTTTTCTTTCCCAAATTCCTCCCTTTTTCGTCCAAAAAAATAGTCAAAATTCGTCATAAATTCAGCCTCATTTTCTACTAGTTATGACGAATTAAAAAGACGATATCTCCTAGCTCCGGACTCCAAACATGCTCCAGTTTTTTTGTTAAAACGATAATGAGGTTAGCTTTCTGATTATATAAATTATTTTTCTAAATTATTAGTATTAAATTCTAGAAAATTTGTAGAGCACAGCATGTCCGAAAATAGACGTGTTTCGATGTTTTCGCGATTCCGGGAGAACCAAGAATCAGAATCATGAACCGTTTAAAGTTTCGGAAAGATAATCTCGAGATCATCGACATATATTTTTCCCAGAATTTATTTCGAAGTATTTACATACTGTTAATTCTATAGAACTTCTAGGTTAGAATTTAACCATCGGTGCACAATACAAAATTTGTATGTGCCATATTTCCCAAACGAATTTGAATTCAGATGAGCCGTAAATTCCAGTATGTTTTTGATACTGAAATCTACAGGAAATCATGCATGAAAGTCAAGTTTGTATCGGTTGACTTTTTGGTCAACAGATCGCCTCGATTTGCGTGCCATGAGTCTCGAGTTGATAAAATTCAGCTTCTTTGGACAAAATTTAGGAATTAACATAAAAATCAGAATAATAAGATTAAAATAGGATTTTAGAGTAATTATTCCAGAATTAAATAAATTAAAATAAATTAATGGTTATATTATTATATAGTTATATGAATATATATGTAAGTAAATGCTAATTGATAATTATGACTAAATATTCAGACTGTATGACCCTAGGACATCGTGGACTATCCCATACTTACCTTGACCATGTTGACCCTAAGAACTTGTGAATTTGTCTGCCTTGCGTACACTAACGTACTGGCATAGACACCTGTCAGTTGACTAACTGATTTCGTACAGCACTTGAAGACGCGACACCCGCGTAATTTAATGCATAATTGACCGTGTTAGATGACTAGTGTTACCCCTAGTATACCCCCTGATTCCAGTATAAATGTGGTTGAGTATGTGCTAGTGTAATGACTAATGATTCTATTATATTATATTTATGTGTACATAGGATATTGGATTGTTCTGCGCGATTTCTGGAGCAGGTTATTGGTACATTGCAGCTTCCTTGCCAGGCAAGTATACCTTGCCATTGTACTGTTATTTTTATTCCATATGTTGCATGCATCTTTATTTTCTGTCCTTTCATATATTTTAACTGTTATATAAAAATGCGCGCGACGGTGTCGTCGCGGTATGTTTTTATTTATGTATTTGCATTGACCTTGTTTATGAGACTACACCATCATCATGTAGCATCTTTAGGTTCATTGGCCGTGACACAGTTGTTACACGAGTTGTGAGTCTCATGTAGATCACGGACTTGCGTGCAGGTTGGCCTCCTGTACGTGTGGACCGTGCGTTAGGAATAACTGCTGTTAGAAACTTTGCATGCTAGTAGACTTGGCAGTTATTAGAGGTATTATCGTGTCATGGATGTGACATGCTTAGAGCATGGGGTGGAAAGAACAACAAGTAAGGCGTGTGGGCTCCGTTGCACTTTTCTTGTGTAACCCGTACGCTCCGCCGGAGATACGCGGTCATGATGACCCCTATATATTATCATGGCGGGCCTCCGACGTTCGAAAGTCGTCGTGCCTTTGTAGGCCCCTGGATCTCCAAGAGAACTATGCCAATCCTATTTATGGCCAGATAGCCCACTTGTTGGGAAAGTTATTCTTAAACTGCATTCACTTTAGACGGTTAGGCGACCCATTGGATATTTATTTCAGTACTTTATTGGCATGTGTTTAAGTATCTTGTTATGTCCCTCTGAGGACCAGGTCCCTTCCAGATATAGGTGAGCAGGAGTACCCGCAGGAGTATGGACCTGGACCTGACGCTACATATCAGCCTGAGGAGATCTTACCTTCTGATTATATGTGATTCATTGCAGTTGTTTAGAGATTCTAGTTGCTATTCTTTTCTAGACATTTATTCTTATATTAGAGTTTATTCTCTTCTCTCTTTAGTAGTTTAGTATAGTCGATTTGCAGTAGATTTGTTTCCACCCGACTATCACACCTTGAGATTACTATTTGAGACTGCTTCTTTGATATTCAGTTATTGATTTCCTTTATTCTATTATTTGTGCTGTGGATGAGATATAGAACTGCGTGTGACTTGTTATGACATATATTTACCACTGTGGATTGGATATTCATGTACAGCGTACGTGTGTATATGGTTTCCATATATTGGAGTTCGTATACATACGGCTAGCGTGTTACGTATTCCTAGTCCTACGTATTTTGGGACTAGGGCGTGACAAGAGGATAAGTATATAGTCTAACAAGTTGAGTCAACTATATCTCAATCCACATAAAATAGTGATACAAAGAGCGAACCAAGTACACTACGGTTGATCAGATCATAATACACTGATTCTGATTTAGACAATATATTAGTGTGGGCCCCCAATAATACATATGTCATGAACAAGCTCAATAAAAGAATAAGCTTGCAAAACTAGGCTAAAATAGCAGCATAAGTCGAGATAGTAAAAATATAAGTACGCTTGATTATGATGGAGGAAGGTACAGAATAATCTAAGTTCACCAAGAAGATCGGTGTTGTGCCTCTACAGTTTTTATAATAACTCCTTGTCAAGGTCTCTAGTCAACCAAATAGGTGTATGGACCTCTATGTTCTACAGTCTGGGTAAACACTATCTTTTTATGCAAGTCTATAGTTGGTGTCATTCAATTACACTTTATTAATAGGGCAATAGGACTATGTGTTACTAGGTTATGAGGCATACTACCAACTTACAAAATTTAACTAATAGTATTTATTGATTACTAGAGTGTATATACCTAGTACAAGTCACATTCCTAACCCCTAACAAGCACGAGAGAAGATTGACGTTGAGAAGGGATCAAGCAAGATGCAATGCAAGCAATCAATGAGAATGCGAAATAAAATCAAGGACGGTGATTAAGTAAGTGGATGAGATCCTATATTCTAATCCTATGTGCAGGCTTGCTCGATACAGTAATGTAACCGAGACAATATGCTCTCGACCTGCATGGGCCACCACAAAAACATGTCACGCCCCAGTCCCAAAATACGTAGGACTAGGACACATAAGCATGCCAGCCGCATATATATGGCAACTCCAATATATGGAAACCATAACACATGCGTACGCTGTAATATGATTATAAACTCACATGTGGTATAAATAGTGTCACAAGTCACATATATACTAAATCTCATCCACACAACAAGTCATAGAAAAGAAATAACTAAACTAGAATCAAGAGTCTGAATAATCCAAAATAATAGTCGGGTGGAAACAAATCCACTACCAATGACTATATCAATACTAACATGAGAGAGAAGGGTAAATCTCCAATATAAATAAGATGATATAAAGGTATCAGCAAAGCGATCCATCGCTAGAGATAATCAAAGATGCTCCGATGGTAAGACCTCCTCGGAAGAGATAAGTGGTAAGTCCTGATCCGTGCTCCTGCAAAAAGTCATGAACATCTACACCTAGAAAGGGACCAGGTCCTCAGAGGGACCTAACAAGATACATAGAAGCAAGCCAATTTGAATACAGTAAACATGCAATATAGACAAAAAATATATAAGTACGCTGTACAAGACAATCTATATGAATGCAAATGAGGACAACTTTTCGACGTATGGGCAAGGGTAGGCTACTCGATCTAAGCCTCACAACTCACACACCCGTCAGGGGACATCAGAAATCGTCATACCTCGGGGGTAGCGATCAGCGCGACTTTACAAAAATTGACATACCTCGGGGGTAGCGACCAGCGCGACGCACGCCCGTAGTGCGAGCTATATACTACGGTTTACCAGAGTAGTTTTTAGCCCATACACCTAATGATTGTCCTCTCATGATACTAGGTGTCAAGTGTGTGTCAACATATCTAATATATAGTAATGACTGAACGAAACTATACATGCAATGAATATACAAAAATATAAATATAAATAGCATGCAAAGTACTGTAAACAATTTGGCAAGGTATCTTGCATGGTAAGAAGAGCTACAAAGTGTAACGTCCAGGAGTCAAGCACACGGAATCAGAAGCTATGGCCTCAGAATTAACGTCTTCGGATGCTAAAATAAACATCAACAACGTCTCCAGAATAAGCGAGATAGCTAGAAAACACTACCCTTTTGTCCAATTTGGACACAGGGACAAAACGGTAATTTTGGGTCAAAGCGGGCTCCACATGTGGGCTACTTTGCACCGAAAAGTGTGCCAGTGATTAAGGTCTCTAAATAGGACAAATTATAGATCAAACCAACTCTAAAAGTCAGTACGCACTCAATGGTATGTCCAAATATAGATTCCGATGAGTCGAACACAATTTTGCCCAAAGAGTAAACCGTGGGGCCCGCCAATTGGCGACTTGGTCAACTATCTTAAATTGCGTTAAAATTGGGTCACAGGACTAGTGCCCCAAGAGTCCAATGGCGCAAGTTTCGTCGTATTCTGACGAGCGTGCACTAAATGCACAGGGCTTTTGCTAAAGTTGCGACACGGGAGATTTTCTGCGGATACGGGCTGATTCCGACGCGTACACGAGTCCAAATCAGTTTTTACAAAATCTCACACGTCCGGGTACACTGTGCGCACCTTTTGGTACACTTGATACACGATGGGGCGGTCCCGTTTGGCTGGACGCGCTCCGTATTGCAATTTTTGGAAATCTGAAAAAGTAAGTTTTTGGGGTTTTCTAACTAGTTTAATCCTACATACAGCAGTTAATAAATTAATGTAAATAATAGAAATTAAACTAGGTCACGTGGTCTCCGCATACCAAAAAGAAAAATCGAATTCGGATCTCTGTGGTGGGAGATACGAATCCACAACACGCAAGATCATGACATATAGCTAGTACAACAAGTCATAACGATATATATGTATGCAAGTCATATGTCACGAATCCTGTAAACCTTTACAGAATCACCATGAATAACTCAGGAAAGATTATGTCACATGAATAGTGTCAAGTGTCCTATAGTATGATGTACTTGATAAAGCAAGCACGTAAAAATATATAGGATCGTGGGATCAATTTTCTAAGTGACGTTACACGACTCCGCGTACGACGTCGACACCCGAATCTTGTTCAAACGCTAAGCAACATCTCACGGGCCTAGGTTAAATAGGTACAACACAGAAGTATATGGAAAGAATATAAGCAAATAATAACGCAGGATCTTCTGCAAGTTGGCAAGGTACACTTGCCTGAGTTTTGAGCTCCGTCAGTTGCTCCGATAAAAAATGGAATCTTCAGGTACGCCTCCGGATGCTGAAACAAACATTATCATCGCTCTCAGAATACATGAAATATCTAGGATTGACTACCCATATGTCCAATTTGGACACAGGGGCAGAATTAAAAGTTTATGGTCAAAACGGGGTCCACATGTGGCCCACTTCGCACCAAAAAATGTGCCAGAGACAAATTTTTTTCAAATTTGTCAAACTTAGTGTCTACAAGTTCAAAACGATGATACAAAACCAACAGAACATCCAGAACTGGATTCCGATGAGCCGGTCATAAAATTGCCCTTTAAGTGGAATCGTGGGGCCCACAAAATGGAGTTTCGTCAACGTTCTCAGAATCGAACCAAACTTGGGTCACAGGACCAACGTAAAACTACGTATCCGATGGCACAAGTTTCATTATGAAACGATAAGCACACACAAAATTATGGTGAGTGTCAGAACAGGCCGATACGGGGCTTTTTTACGGATACGCGTTGATTCCGGTGTGCACGCACATCCAAATCAACTTCCGTAAAATCTCACACATCCCTGTTGACGGTACGTCCCTTTTGATACAATTTACATACGATGAAGTTTCGTTGTTTAGTGGTACGCACCCTGTTTCCAAAAAAATTGGATTTAGAAAACTAAGTTTTTGGTCAACTAGAACTGCGAATAAATCATAGCATAAAATAAATTAAAATAAACTAATTAAAGAGATCAATTCTAGGTTATGTTGTCTAATTTACTTTTTAAGTGAAAATTTAAAATATTAACTTGGTTGGAACAAAAATAGCCAGGAATATGGGTGTTTGGGACAGTTTTCTGAACTACAAATTGGATCTTTTTTTCCTGTTTTGCATTGCGAATTACGACCGACACATGATACGATACACAGAGCTAATTATACACGGTTCAAGAGGGTCATGTGGTATTCGCATAGGATTCGACAAATTGATATTTGGATTAATGTGCAGGAAGATACGAGAGTGGGAAGTAGAGTACCTCGTTACTGTTGCTCGGGATGTTGGACGACGGCTACTTTGCGACGATGGCGCGCGGCGGTCCAGCGGCTGACGAAGGCGGCAATGGTCAAAAACGAGAGAGAGATTATTGGTGGTGAGATTCGGCTAGATGGGGGGTTTTATAGGTTGTCGGAGTGGGCGGTTACAGGGAGATGAAGAGGGAGGGTTCGGCCGGTTGGGAGAGGGAAAGTATTCGGTCGGAGGGGTTTCTGTTGTTACATAAACTAAGGGATGATGGATTTCGGGTTAGTGGTTTGCGGGTTAGTGTGTACGGGTTAGGATCCAGTTTGGTTTGGTCTAGTTTGGTTTAGGTTGGTTTGGGTTGGCTTGGTTCGGTTGGTTTATTTTGGTTCGATTTTATTTAAAACAATACAATTAGCTATCAAAAAATTAGTTTTTGGTCCCAATAAATTCCAAGAAAATTACACAATATTCTATTATTAATTGTACACCCAAAAATATTATTTTTGCACTATTTTAATAATTAATTTAATACACAAAAATATAAATTCAAGAACGAACATTTATTATTATTAACTAAAAATAATAAAAATATTTCACAATAATAATTAATAAAAAATTTAAATTTAAATTTAAAAATCAGGGTGTTTACAATTTATCCACCTTAAAAGAATTGCGTCCTCGCAATTAAGAAACGAAACATAACCGGTCAAAAAAATGTTTGCTCCAAAAGAGATGATGTGGTTGCAAGACATGTTTGTTGAAGCACGACACAAAGAATAAGGAACCATGAACTACGTAGGTAAGGACTAAAAAACTTTTTCCTAGGCAATAAGAGATAAGTAACTCAAGAGTAAATGAGTCTAGTTAGAACGAAGATCAACTACAGCTTATGAAAACTTGGGTACCACAGACATATTACTAATCTAGACTAACAAATTCATGCTAGCATAATACTAAGTATAGGCTAGGGAATAGAACTAACATGCACATGCTAAAGTATTACTAGGAATATTCGCTACTATAGCTAGCTATGATAAAACTAAATCTTACTCATATTCACTACTCCTCGAGTCTGTGCCTCCTCCACTATCATCGCAAAAACCTATCAACGTCCCTGTAGTAGTGCCCTCTGCTGTTGTTGGGCCTGCTGAAAGAGTGCTGCCTGTGGTGCCAATGGTGGCCTCGGCTGATATCCTCCCGGTGCTGGTAAAGCTTGTCGGTTAACTATCGGTGCTCCTTTTCGACGTTCAGGGCAATCCCTGGTTGAATGCTGGCTGGATCCGCAATCTAAACATAATCCTCATTTGTGTTTGTATTCCTTCTCAACATGGCCTACATTGCCACAGTAGTAACAAGTAGGGAGGACTAGTGTTAGTGGTATAAATGCTTTCTGTGATAGATTCAGTTGTGGTCGCTTTGCAGATCCTCCCTGCTGCGCTCGGTCTGGTGCTAGTGCATGCGGCCGCTTCTGACTGGACTATCTCCTGATGACGCGTTCCATACGTTGGGCTGCAGCAAGGACGTCCGTATAAGAAGTATGTGTGACAGAGCCAATCTGTCTCTATAGCTCAAAGTTTAGTCCGTCAAAGAATTTCTCAGCCTTCTCTTCTTCTGTCAAAATTAGTGTAGGTGCGAAGCGGCTCAAACGGATGAACTCCGTATTGTACTCTTCTACCGTCAGGTTGTCTTGAGTGAGGCAAATAAACTTGTCCCGAAGTTCCGATTGAGAAATAGATGGAATGTACATATCCTGAAAGAGTCTAGAGAACTCCTCCCAAGTGATTCAGTCTGCTCCGAGCCGTCTCTCCTTAGATATCCACCAGTGATGTGCATTGTCCGTCAACTGCATTCTGACGGTAGTCATCCAATGCTCCCTCGAAAGCTCAGCTCTTCTAATTGGTGTTGATTGGTTGTGAGTCACTCATGAACTTCAGTAGGCTCCTCCTTGCCTGAAAAGGTACGGGGCTTCAGCTGGCGAAAATCAGTAATAGATCCCGTCGATAGCCGTCTAGCTGGTGGATTCACCTGCTCCAGTACAGTCACTATATTGTTTCTCAGGTTCTCTGCCTCGTGACGTTGAGCCTCTTGATGAACCTGTTATTGGGCTTGCATCATTGCGTAGAATATTTAGAATATTTGTTGTCCGTCCATAAGCTGTCCTATTAGAAAAATAGGCATTAGTGGAGTAAACTACGACAGTGATGGAATATCGTCTCGTCGGAACCTCGAGGCGTGCTGATCTGCTTGATTGCTTTGTTGAGCGGATGGATATCCACCCAATGGTGTCACTCCATCGTCGTAGGTGACTACATCATCTTATGGTGTACCTGCGGGAGTCTCATCGTCGGCTCGTGGATCCATCACTCTATATCCAAAGTAAACTATGAGAGGCGCACAGAGGAATCAAGGCAGGATGCAAGTCAAAAAATTAGTTTGAAGTCGATATAGAGGTCAAGAACAGATCAACAAGTGGATAAGATCCTATAATTTATCCTATTCTTATTGTAGGCTTCCTTGGTTCCTTAGTTGAAACAGAAGCAATATAGCCGTAGACCTGCATGGGCCACCACAAAAACTATGTCACGTTCTAGTCCCAAAATACCTAGGGACTAGTCACGTGACAATGGCCAGCAGTACAACTCCAAAAGGCAAACCCAATTTATTTAACCCGTTAGAGTGCACTTAAGCTGTAATAAATATAAATGCAGGTCTACACTATTTATCTCAGTATAATTCTAATCTCATCCACACAAAAATAAACACAAGTCAATATGATAGACCAGTCAAGATAATAGATAAAAATATAGTTCATCAATAAATCCAAATAAAAATGTCTCGAGGAACAACCCGACAAAATAAGTTAATACATAAATCCAAGAGTCAAGATATGAAATAACTGAAAGCAGAAATAACTGAGTATATAACATAATACTCAAGAGAAATCCTCTGGAACAACCTCGTCCTCTGGTGCCAGTACTGCTCCAGCGTAAGCTCTTGTCCCGTATATCTCGGGGTATTCCTCCTCTACTGTAACTAGGGACATAATCCGGATCCAGGTCCATAGGGGACTTAGCAAGGTACAAGAATAACTCAAGCCAAATAAAATACAGTATATAAAAATAGATCAACAGGGCAAACTATATAACCAGCTATATAAAATATAAGTTGAGAGCATCACTAGTACTCAGGCTGAGACCACTACAAGCTCTGTATCGGGGAGCCGGTAGCAGCAAGTAATATCATGAAGGGCCAGTACATGTGACAAAGCTCTGGTACATAGACTAAGGCACACTCTTGTAACATAAGTATATATATATATAATCAGCATGTAGCCAGTGTGTCACTTCCCACCCAATGTAACCTCACGTCACATATCCACAACACGCAAGATCATGACCTCTAGCTAGTACAACGAGTCATAATGATATCTATGTTTGCAAGTCTTATGTCACGAATCATGTAAACCTATACAGAATCACCATGAATAACTCAGAAAAGATTCTATCACATGAATAGTGCCAAGTGTCCTATGGTATGACGTACTTGATAAAGCAAGCACGTAAAAATATATAGGATCGTGGGAACAACTTTCTAAGTGACGTTACACGACTCCGCGTATGGCGTCGACATCCGAATCTTGTTTGGACGTTAAGCAACGTCTCACGGTTCTAGGTTGAACAGGTACAACACAGAAGTATATGAAAAGAATATAAGCAAATAATAACACAGGATCTTCTGCAAGTTGGAAAGGTACACTTGCCTGTGTTCTGAGCTCTGTTAGTTTTTCGATAAAAATGGAATCTTCAGGTACGCCTCCGGATGCTGAAACAAACATTATCATCGCTCTTAGAATACATGAAATAGCTAGGATTGACTACCCATATGTCCAATTTGGATACATGTGAGCACCCTAATTTTTTTATAGGGTTAGTTCTGTAATTATTAATTATTATTTTTTAATATTTATCAAAAATATAATCGAAATTTGGAAACCAACCCCCATTTTTTTAAGATCTTGAGTGCAATACTAACATTTTCCTTTCAACCAACCTAGCATGCTCGACTTAGACGAGTCAAATTAGGCTCCAACCATGACTGTCCCTCACAAATTCGCAATCCCATGTCTTGTTATGGTCGCACAACTTTTGCGACATAATTATGAGAAAATGATGATTAATTAATCCTTTTGTCGTGGCGCACGATTTTAAAATGCCACACCAACCCATTGCTTCCAACTAAATCCATGCTATGAGCCTAACTGGTCCTATTACGCACATGATACTCGAGTTGCGTTATTCGAACAACATGTACGCTCCCAATTTAATATTAAGAAAAAAATATAATTTATGGATTTATTTAATTAATTTAATATTTAGTAAATATATTTTTTATTAATATAAATTGGTTGTAAATTATTTGTTGGAGGAAATGTAAATTTTTTAGAATTTTTTTACAAGAACCTAACTATTTTTGAGAATTTTTTGTGTCTAATTTTTGAATAAATAAAAGAAATAAAAAAAAGAAAAAAAATAAAAGAATTAAACCTAAACCTAAACCTAAACCCATTAACCCAAACCCTACCTTAAACCCATTAACCCATTAAACCAATTCCCTCACCCGTGCACAGGAACCCCCCCCTCTAATATATATATATATATATATATATATATATATATATATATATATATATATATATATATATATATATATATGTGTGTGTGTGTGTGTGTGTGTGTGTGTGTGTGTGTGCATACAACATATAGCTAAACCTAAACCCTAACCCTAATCCCACACACCCTCAGCCATCACCCACGCCTTCACCCCGACGACCGCAAGCAACCCCGACCGCTCGTACCGCCGCCAGCCGCCGCACCAGAACAGCATCGTCGCCCCCTCCCCCCCGCATGAGCACAGTCGTGCGGCCCCTCCTTCGCACAAAGCTTCCGCCTACCTCGCTCATCCGTTTTGCGTCCCGTCTTCGCTGGTATGTTAACAACCTAACCCTCTTGGATTTTCTTCAACTGGAACGAATTTAGGCAGCCATTTTGATCGAAATATCGACCAAAAGTTGGCCGAAAAACTGTTCAAAATTAGTTCAGAAATTCAGTCCAAGTACCCCGGTTCGTGTCCAATTTTTTACCATCTCGTTAATTATTTTCAAAATATAATTAAAATGACTTCTTTAAAATATAACCAAGATTTTTACTGTTCTTTTAGTTTTGATTAGTTTTCTTTAATAGTAAAATTATTCTGGTTCCAAAACGACCAAAAATCTGTTTTAAAAACACCTAAAATCTTACGATACAGGGTACATTCCGCCAAACGAGACGACTTCGTCGTGTGCGAGTTGTATCGAAAGGCGCATAATATAAACGCGGACATGTGGGCTTTCACGAAACTTGATTTGGATGTGCGTGCACACCGAAATCAACGTGTATCAGTCGAAAAGTACTACATCAGCCTGTTCTGACACTCGCCATAACTTCATGTGTACTCGTCGATTCGTAATCAAACTTATGACATTGGATTCGTAGAGTTACGCTGGTCCTGTGACCCAAGTTTGGTTCGATTCTGAGAACGTTGACGAAATATTATTTCGTGGGCCCCACGGTTCCACATGAGGGGCGATTTCGTGATCGGCTCATCGAAATCCAGTTTTGGATGTTCCGTTGGGTTTATATTGTCGTTATGGACTCATGTCACGCCCCAGTCCTAAAATATCGAGGGACTGGACGCGTGATAATGGCCAGCAGCACGCACCGATGGACAAACCCAATTTAATGGATCCATCGGGGCATACTTAAGCTGTATTACAACAGTCAGGTTTTACTATTCTCATCCACAGATAAAAGATAGCAATATCATCAAAAGAAATATTAAACAACAACCAGTCAAAGTAAATAAAATCGGGGAACAACCCGATATTAAGTCTGTTTACACAAGTTCAATTAAACAGGAAAATAAAGAGTTTATTGGCCAAATAAAACTGAGCATGGCGAAGCAGTTGTTCAGGAGAAGTCCTCAGCGATTACCTCGTTCTCAGGTTTTGGTACTGATCTGAGAAGTGCTCCTGTTCCGTATATCTCTGGATAGATCTCGTCAGCTAAACCTGGGGACATAATCCGGATCCAGGTCCTCAGGGGACATAGTAAGGTACAAGAAAGCTCAAGCCAAAATAATGCAGTAAATGAAACAATTAGGGTAAATAAATAAACCAGCTAAGTGATAATGCAAGTGAGAGTTATTAGTCATACTCAGGCTGAGACTACTACAGGATCAGTGTCAAGAAACCATAGCAGTATTTTCTCGAAGGGCCAGAACTGGTGCCAAAGCTCTGTGTCAGAGACTAGGACACATCTAGATGACAATATATATAATCAGCCTTGATATGGTAATACTCTCCCCACCCAATGAAATCTCACGTCACAGTTCTCAATGTTCATGTTACGCAAGATTAAGCTAATGCAATAAGTCGGGATAAAATCTAAGCATGTAAAGATGTCATAAACTTGTATCCTATACAGAATCACCTTGAATATTTCAGGAAGATTCTGTCTCATGATTCGTGTCAGGTGTCCTAGGTATAACGTACTTGATTGGCAAGTACGAGAATGTAAATGTCACGATATCCATCTCTAGTTGACATTGCACAACCCCGCGTACGGTGTTGGCACCCGACTATAATCAGACGCTAAGCAAGTCACACGGCCCTAGGGTTGAGCATGTACAGCAGTCACAAAAAATAACTCAAGAGATCAATGAATCAATATACTGCAATTTATGGCAAGGTACACTTGCCTGGTGTTTCGGCTCCAATTGTAGCTCTGGCTTCAGCGGGGATTGCAGGCAGTACTCCGGTTGCTGAAACAAACATCACCATCAGATCCAGAAAATATTAATCAACTAAAAATGCCTATCCTTGAGTCTAATTTGGACACAGGGGCAAAAATAACATTTCAGGGCAAAACGGGGTCCACATGTGGGCCGCTTTGCACCAAAAAACGCGTCAGGGTCAAAGGTCTCCAAATTAGTCCAACTTAGTGTCAACAGGTCAGGAATGATGATACGAACCCAACGGAACTTCCAGAATTGGATTCCGATGAGCCGTTCTCAAAATCGCCCGTCGAGTGGAGCTTGTGGGGCCCACGACACGCGATTTTGTCAACGTTCTCAGAATCGAACCAAACTTGGCTCACAGGACCAGCGTATTTCTACGAGTCCTATGGTGCAAGTTTCGTCTCGATCCGACGTATGTACACTAAGTTACAGCGAGAACCAGAAAGGTCGGATACGGGGCGTTGTTCGCTGATACGCACTGATTCCGGTGTGCACGCATATCCGAATCAACTTCTGCGAAATCCCGCACGTCCGTATCAACGACGCTCACGTATCGGTGAAGACCGCACGAGACCAAGTCATCCCGTTTGGCGGGGCGTACTCGGTTCCGGGGTAAAATAGGACGTTGATTTTCCTGTTTTTGCATCGCGGTTCACGATCACCACAGGTCGCGATGCACCGAGCGGTTTGCACGGACACCGAGGGGGTCATGCAGGCTACGCGATGCAACTGACGGAATCAAAAACGGATAAACGAGCAGGGAGATACGCGTACCTGAACAGGGTTCGAAAAACCTGAATTCTTCGTGTCCGACACGTGTCCTGTGTCCGAACCGCGTCTAGGGTTAGGGTTTAGGGCCCCTGTGTCCGTGTCCGAGGCTTCTGATCACTGGTGTGTCGTCGGAGTTGGCTGAGCACAGTGGAGGCGAGCGGCTCGGCGGAGTCTGGCGGCGAGGCGGCGCTGGCCGGAGGCGGGCTGTTGCGAGCGCTGTGGAGTCGGGCGGCGTCGGGCTCGGCTGCTGGTTGACGAGGGGAGATGGTTCGTCGGAGGCGGAGGGGACTGGTGACAGGCGGCGGCGACTAGGGACGGGTGCGCCGGGCTCGGCTGGGCGAAGGGCAGGCGGAGGTCGCGGCGTCGGGTTGCAGGTGGCGGCGTCGGAGGGGATTTGTCCGGAGGGGGCGGGGGTTCTAGGGCTTTTATAGGGGAGGAGTGGGGAGCTGGTGGGGCGGCCGGTGGAGGGAGAGAAAGAGGGAGCGGGTCGGCGGTGGCCGTTTTCGGCGGCGGGGACGCGAGGAGTCGGACGGAGGCGAGCGTTTGGGAGAGATGGAGTTGCGGGTTCGGGCTAACTGGCGGACGGGTCGGGTCTGCGGATCCGGCCCGTTCCAATATACAAAGGGTGCGGGTCGGGTCTGGGTTAGTGGGTCGGGTCTGGGTTAGTGGGTCGGGTCTGGGTTAGACCCGGATCCGACCCGCTAGGCTTAAGTTGGGCTTGGTTTAATTAGACCGGTTTGGTTTATTTAAATAAACCCGGTTTATTTTGGTTTATTAAATTAATCAGTTTTTAGAGCTTTAAAAATACTTCCGGGGTCAAATAAATTTTCGGAAAATTACCCTATGTCTAGTTTTTCATTTTACACTATAAAATATTATTTTTATAATATTATAATATTGTTTATTATCATTTAAAAATCATTTAGTAATTAAAACACTTGAATTTAATTACAGAAAAATCCCAAAAAATTCCAGAAAATTGTAAAAATTCAAATTTAAATTTTTTTGAAAATTAGGGGGTTTACAACTCATAGACACCAAGTTTAATGAATTTGGAGAACTTTATCTTTGACATATTTTTTGGTGCGAAGTGGGCCACATGTGGACCCCGCTTTAACCAAAAACTGTCAATTTTGCCCCTGTATCCAAATTGGACTTATGGGTAATCAATCCTAACTATTTTAAGTATTCTGAGAATATTAGTGTTGTTTGTTTCAGCATCCGAAATTGTACGTGCAGATTCTACTTTCCCAGGAGTAGTTGACGAAGTTTAGAACCCAGGCAAGTGTACATTGCCAAACCTTCAGAGATTCGGTTATATTACTTTCTTGTGTTCTTTTATTATATATACTTCTGTGATGTATCTGTTCAACCTAGGACCATGAGATGTTGCTTAGCGTCCGAATAAGATTCGGGTGTCGACGACGTACGCGGAGTCGTGCAACGTCACTTAGAGAGTTGATTCTGTGATCCTATATTTTTACGTGCTTGCTTTACCAAGTACGACATACCGTAGGACACTTGACACTATTTCATGTAACAGAATCTTTCTTGAGTTATTCATGGTAATTCTGTATAGACTTACAGGATTCGTGACATGTGACTTGTATATTACATGGATATTATTATGACTCGTTGTACTAGCTAGAGGTCATGATCTTGCGTGTTATGGACATGAGACATCATGGACAAGAGACAAGAGGTTATATTGAGTAGGGAGAGACACACAGGCTACAGGCTGATTATTTATATATATACTACTGGAGGTGCCTTGGATTATCTCAGATCTTTGGTACATATACTGGAGTCTTGATACTACTTGCTGCTATGGGCTCCCCGACACAGGTCCTGTAGTGGTCTCAGCCTGAGTACTAGTGATGCTCTCATTTGCATTTTACTTAGCTGGTTACATAGCTTGCCCTGAGGATCTGTTTATATTTACTTGCTAGATTTTATTTGGCTTGAGTGTTTATTGTACGTTGCTATGTCCCCTGAGGACCTGAATTAGATTATGTTCCCAGGTGTAGACATGGAGAGCTATCCCGAGGTTTACGAGACAGGTGCTACTATTGGAGACATACAGGTTGCAGAGGACGAGGTTGTTCCGGAGGACTTCTCTTGAGCATATAGTATTCTCACCATTCATTTATTATGCTTATTGTTCTTAGATATTTGATCTTGTAGTGACTTCTGGATATTGTATTTGGAGTTATTTTCCTTTCCATTTTGATGACGGTTTGTTCTCCGTGACATTATTTATATTGCTTTGATTGGACAGATCATTTTATATTATTGTGACTTGTAAGCTCCCTGATTTTTCTAAAAATTTTAAAATATATTTTTCCAATTTTTTTATATTTTTTTAGAAATAAAACTAAGGGATTTTATGAATAAAAGATTTTTAAATGATATTAATTTATATTAAAATATTATGGAAATAATATTTTATGGTATAAAATGGAAAATTGGACATAGGATAATTTTCTGTGAATTTATTGGACTCCGGAAGCATTTTTAATGACCTAAAAACTATTAAATAAATAAACCAATTAAACCCTGAAATAAACCGGGTTTATTTGAAATAAACCAAACCAACGCAGACCCGGTTCAGTTGAACCAAACCCAACCTTGTCGGGTCGGATCTAAACCCGAAACCCGTAGACCCAAACCCACATTTAAAACACTAGCGGGTCGGGCCGGATTCATGTGAACCCGACCCGCGAACCCGTTAACCCAACTCAGAAACCCTAGTCCTACTCCGACTTCTATCCGCCGGCGACCACCTATATAACCCTAGTCGCCGGAACCTTAGAATCCCTTCCCTCTTCTTCCTCCTCCCCTCGTCGATGATCCCCTCGACAGCCCTCTCTCCTCGACCGCCCGTCGCCGCCTAGCCCGGCCGACCCCGCTCCCCCCCAGCCTTTATAAACCCCTTGACTCCGGCCACTTCCCTTCCCCACCTGAACCCTAGACCCCCGCCGCCACGACCCCAGCCATCCTCCAGCGCCGCGACTTAACCCTCCTTCCTCCTCCAGCGCCACGCCGCAGCTCCGCCTCCGAACTCCCCTCTCAGCCCGTCAACGACCTCCCCCTCCTCCTTCCCCGCTCCACTCCGTCCCAGCCGACCTCCGGTCAGCCCCGAGCCGCCCGGCCTCCCCGCCGTGCAGCGCCGCTCCGTGGTGCATTGCCGACGCAGCCCCGAGCCGACGACACAGCCGCAGCGCCGCCCTCCTCCGGCGAACCCACAGAATCCCTAACCCTAGGGTGGACACGGTCAGGACACGGTCCACTTCGTGTCGACTCGGACACGCGATTCACAGTTTTCGGAGCCCTGTTCAAGTATTCTGTTCTCTTTGCTCGTTGACCCATTTTTTATTCTGTCAGTTGCATCGCGAACCCTGCGTGACCCTCTTGGTGCCCGTGTAACCCGCTCGGTGCATCGCGTCCTGTGGCGATCGCGAACCGCGATCCAAAAACAGGAAAAATAACGCCCTATTTTACCCCGGAACTGAGTAGCCAAACGGGACGACTTAGTCGCGTGCGGTCTTCATCGATAAGTGCGTGCCGTTGATACGGACGTGCGGGATTTCGCAGAAGTTGATTTGGATGTACGTGCACACCGGAATCAACGCGTATCCACGGACACCGTCCCATATCTGTCAGTTCTAGAACACATCGTAACTTTGTGTACACACGTCGGATCGAGACGAAACTTGCGCCATCGGACTCGTAGTAATACGCTGGTCCTGTGACCCAAGTTTGGTCCGATTCTGAGAACGTTGACAAAATCGCATATCGTGGGCCCCACAGGCTCCACTTGGCGGGCAATTTTGTGATCGGCTCATCGGAATCCAATTCTAGAAGTTCCGTTGGGTTCGTCTCATCGTTCCTGACTTGTTGACACCAAGTTTGGCGAATTTGGAGACCTTTGATCCTGACACGCTTTTTGGTGCAAGTGACCCACATGTGGACCCCGCTTTGGCCCGAAAATGTCATTTCTGCTCTTGTATCCAAATTGGACTTAAGGACAGGCGTTTCTAGCTATTTGATATCTTCTAAATCTAATGGTGATATTTATTTCAGCAACCGGAGTAGTACCTGCAAATCACACTGAGACTAGAGCTACATTTGGAGCCAGCACCCCAGGCAAGTGTACCTCGCCAAAACTTGCAGTTCTTGTTAGTTATTCCTTTGACTATATATATATATTTGTGCATGCTTGACCTAGGACCGTGTGACTTACTTAGCATCCGATTAATAGTCGGGTGCCAACACCGTACGCGACGTTGTGTATTGTCATATAGACATGGATACCGAGACCCCTTATTTTTCGTACTTGTCTCATCAAGTACATCATAACCCAGGACACCTGACACTATTCATGAGGCAGAATCTTCCTGAGATATTTATGGTGATTCTGTATAGGATATATGTTACATGACTTAGACATTATATTCTTAGATCTCATTATGACTTATTGCATTAGTTATGATCCTGCGTGGCATGGACATGAGACGTCGTGGACATGAGACGTATGATTACATTGGGTGGGGAAAGACACACAGGCTACAGGTTGATATATATATTATGACGGCGTCTCAGTCTCTCTGAGCTAGACAGCTGCCGGTGTCTCATTCTCTCGCCGAGCTAGACAACCACATGATATCACTACTACCGGCTCCCTGACACAGAGCTTGTAGTGGTTTTAGCCTGAGTTCTAGTGCTACTCTTATCTTGTATTTTACTTAGCTGGTTATATAGTTTACACTATTGAGACACACAGGCTACAGGTTGACTATATTGTGCCGGCGTCTCAGTATTTCGCTGAGCTAGACGACCACATAACATCACTGCTACCGGCTCCCCGACACAGAGCTTGTAGTAGTCTCAGCCTGAGTACTGGAGATGTTCTCACCTGTATTTCACATAGATGGTTACATATTTATCCTATTTATTGATTTATTCTATTTTACTGCATTGTTATGGCTTGTATTTTCTGTACCTTGCTATGTCCCCTGAGGACCTGGATCCGGATTATGTCCCCAGGATTAGCAGAGGAGATCCACCCAGAGTTATACAGTACATGAGCATTAGCAGGAGCAGGAGCAGACACTGGAGCAGTACCAGATCCATTAGACGATTGATCACCGAGGTTATCTTCTGAGTATATACTGTTCCATACTCAGTATTGGCTGTAGTTATCCTTATTCTTGTAGCTTGACAGATGTATCAGACTCATTGTCGGGTTATTCCCCGAGTTTATATTTTATTGAGATTGATCTTGCTTTATGATTCTGATATTGTTGTATTCATTTCTGTGGATGAGATTAGTATATCTAGACCCTTACTATTGTACTACAGCTTAAGTACGCCCCGATGGATCCATTAAATTGGGTTTGTCCATCGGTGTATGCTGCTGGCCATTGCCACGTGTCTAGTCCCTCGGTATTTTGGGACTGGGGTGTGACATGACTGGACTTGTATTTTTGTGATTTTGTTACTTATTATGGATGAGATTAGATATATAAACTGTGACAGGTATTCGTAGACCATTTTATATGTATTACAGCTTAAGTGCACTCTAACGGGTCCATTAAATTGGGTTTTTCCATTATAGTTGTGATGCTGGCCATTGACACGTGGCTAGTCCCTTGGTATTTTGGGACTGGGGCGCTACATGGTTTTTGTGGCGGTCCATGCAGGTCTACTAATATATTACTTTGATTTCAACTAAGGGACCGAGCAAGCCTGCGATTAGGATAAGAATAAATTATAGGATCGCATCCACATATTGACACGTTCTTGACCTCTACATCGGATTCGAATTAATTTCTTGACTTGCATCATGCTTGATTCAATTGTTCGACCCTATACTGATCCCGATAGAAGAAGAGAAGACGAAGAAATTCTTTGACGGACTTAAACTTGGATTTACAGAGATTGATTGGCGTTGTTGCACCTACTTCTTATACGGACATCCTTGTAGCAGCTCGACGCACGGAGCGCATTTACAGGAGGGAGTCCAGCCAGAAGAAATCGTATGTATTAGTACCAGCTCGAGCACCACACGGAGAGTCTGCAAAGCGACCCCAGATGAATCCACCCCAGAGAGTAGCATCACGAGCCCTATCCCTTCCTGCTTGTCACTACTGTGGCATGGTAGGCGATATTGAGAGAGAGTGCAGACGCAAATTGGGAATATGTTTAGCATGCGGATCCAGTCAGCATTCAGCCAGGGATTGCGCTGAACGCTGGAAAGGAACACCAATGGTTCAGCGACTAGCTTTACCAGCACCTGAGCCAGTCCAGCAGCCACATGACTAGCTTATCCAGCACCAGGAGCATCACAGGCGAAAGATAGAGGATTCAGACCACCAACACCGGGAGGATATCAGCCGAGGCCACCCTTGGCACCACAGGCAGCACTCTTCCAGCAGGCCCAACAACAGCAGAGGGCACCACCACAGGGACGTGAACAGACTTTTGCGCTGACCGTGGAGAAGGCACGGACTCGAGAAATAGCGAATATGGATAATATTTAGTTTTATCATAGCTAGATATAGTAACGAATATTCCTAGTAGTACTTTAGCATGTGCCTGTTAGTTCAATTTCCTAGGCTATACCTAGTGTTATGTTAGCATGAACTTGTTGGACTAGAGTAGTAATATGTAAGTGGTACCCAAGTTTTCATAAGTTGTAGTTGATCCTCACTCTAATCAGACTCCTTTACACTTGAGTTACTTATCTCTCATTGCCTAGGAAAAAAAATTTATTGCTTCCCTATATGTTCTGCTTGAACAAAACCCTCACCCTTTCTCTCAATTTTTTCCTTTTTTATGGTCCTTTATCCTTTGTGTCATGCTTCAACAAATGTCATGCAACCGCATCATCTCTTTTGGAGCAAACCTTTCCTGATTGGTTACGTTTCGATTTTTTTAATTGCGAGGACGCAATTCTTTTAAGGTGGGTAGATTTTGAGCACCCTAATTTTTTCATAGGGTTAGTTCGGTAATTAATAATTATTTTTTCATTTTATTATTTATTCGATAATTTAATCGAACTTTGGAAACTAACCCCCATGGTTTTAAGATCTTGAGTACAACACTAGTCTTTTTCTTCCAACCAACCTAGCATGCTCGACTTAGACGAGTCAAATTAGGCTCCTGCCATGACTGTACCTCACAAATTCGCAATCCCATGCCTTGTTTTGGTCGTACAACTTTCGCGACATAATTACGAGAAAACAATGATTAATTAACCCTTTTGTCGTGGCGCACGATTTTATCATGCCACACCAACCCATTACTTCCAACTAAATCCATGCTATGAGCCTAACTAGTCATATTACGCACATGACACTCGAGTTGCGTTATTCGAACCCCCTGCACGCTCCCAATTTAATATTAAGTAGAAAATAAAATTTATAGATTTATTTAATTAATTTAATATTTATTAAATATATTTTATATTAATATAAATTGGTTGTAAATTATTTGTTGGAGGAAATATAAATTTTCTAGAATTTTTTACAAAAACCTAGCTATTTTTGGGAATTTTTTGTGTTTAATTATTGAATAAATAAAAAAAAGAAAAGAAAAGAAAAGAAAAAGAATAAAAGAATAAAACCTAAACCTAAACCCATTAACCCAAACCCTACCCTAAACCCATTAACCCATTAAACCAATTCCCTCACCCGTGCACAGGAACCCCCCCCTCTTATATATATATGTGCATACAACATATAGCTAAACCTAAACCCTAACCCTAATCCCACACACCCTCAGCCATCACCCATGCCTTCACCCCGACGACCGCTAGCAACCCCGACCGCCCGCACCGCCGAGTATGCTCTCCCCATCTCTCTTTTGACCGCAGGGAACACATATCGTGCGTCTACCTCTCATGCGGCAGCCTCCTCGGATGAGGAATGTGCTGAATGCCCAAACTCTGGCAGAGGAAAATACTACGATGCCAGAAGTGCGGGTGCTGAGGCATGTTCCATGCGACCACAGCAGAAACCGCATAAGTCGGCAGCCGCAGGCAAAAGTCCATAGGCGGCACCGATCGTCGGTTGCAGGCAAATGTCCACATGCGGCCACGACAACCACAGAAGTTCCGTCTTTGACCAAATTTCATGCAGCACTGACTCCATGCGCCTTACTGAAAAAGGGGAAGATGTGAACTTGGACTCTTCCTACTACGCACCGATGCGTGCTAGGACGAAGAAGTCTAGGGCAATGCGAGCTCGTCAAGCTCAAGCAATTGATGATTTTATATTTTGCCAGCGGGCACCGCTTACTATGCGTGTCCCTGCCGAAAAGTCGTACAAAATAAGCCCATGCATCCATCCCGTAGTTGCAATCGGACAGGGTCGGTCTAAAGAGTCTTTCGTTGGCAACTTGGGGCAAGTTCTTGTATGAACCCCGGGTCAGGAAGAAAAATCAACACATGCGCGCCTATGTGCTTCGTCTACCCGAGCCCATAAGAAGGGCCAAAGGTGAGTCAGCTCTCGCTTGACTTGCGCAACGTGATCAATCATAAGCGCAAAGCGAGGAAATAAACTACGGCATACAAAATTTTCTCCCCAGGGTATCACCGTGCCAATATTATCATCAACTGATGCTGTAACAAAACAGCAGTACCGACAAAAAGAGAGTCGACATTCCAGCGGCTGCAACCAAGAGCACCCACTCGGTTGAAACCCGGAGAACTGGTACAAGCACCGGAGGAAGATGAGCTTCCTTTTGCCTCATGCTATTCTTCTCGGAAGGCCTCCTCCATAAGGGAAAGTCAGAGGTCCAGCACCTCCAGTCCGTCGCTCTCGGCTAGCAGGTCAAAGAGACAGGCCCAAGGAGGATAGGCACCGGAAGGTATTTTCTTGGGGATCCGCTCAAAGAAGAAGCTATCAGCCACTTGGGGTAGTTCTTCCCTGGGACCCCAGGTGGGTACACAAGTTGAGGGTTGTAATCTCCTGGACCACTATGACAATTCGGCATTCCGTGAAGACAGTGATTCCCAGGGAACAGATGCTGATATCCACGGGAGTAACCACATCAACTCATTGATGGCCTCGACAGACGTGCCATGCCAAACGAGAGCTTACATAAGGCTATATACCCATTCATGCGGCCAGAATATCCATCCGACCAAGGCCAAATGAGAGCACATATGCAGCTACGACGATAAATGACCAAGATGTGATGCGGCTCCCGACTTGCAGGATCTTTCTGTTACAACCGAAGATAATTTCTCGCACAATCAATGCTGACTACGTGTTCAGCTGACCAAGTCACGCATGCAACAACCCCGAGTGCTGACTACGTGTTCAGCTGACCAAGTCACGCTTACAACAACATATCCTAACCAAGACCACGTTGCAGCCTGTCTGTGGCATGTGACTGCAGTTACAACCGCATTCTGTCATAACCTTTTTATACATTTACATGAATAAATAATTTTAAGTTAATTTTTTTATTTGCAATTCAGCCCTTAAATAAATCCTACAATCACATATCCTGAATTTTTTACTTTTGAACCCTCAAAAAAATTATGCAATTACAAATTTTACTTGGACACCTAGCTTTGTTAGGTGTCAATTGGCTGAATAAAGAAGGGGTGAATCAGCCACAAAACATCATGATGGTGTTTGTTGGTATTTTGGGAAGTGGGGAGCGGGTTATTTAGGGAAGAAGGGGAAGATAGGTTCGGTCCTCTCACCCTCTCTCTTCTCCATTACACACACTTTCTTCTTCTCCCTTCATTCTTCTTCTCCTTCTCATCTACTGCCGCACCCTGCTGGTGCTGCGGCTATTTGCTGCTGGTGTGGCGGCTATCTGCTGCTGCTGCGATGATCCGCCAGCCACCGCCGGCTCCGGCCATCCCGCTCCGGTCGACCACCTCCACCACTTTTAATTTTCTTTAGGTATAACTCCCTCAATCTTTTGAATCTATATTAGATCCTTCCAAATGAGAATTTATTTTGATTATATGTTGTTATTTTGATTCTTAGGCTATCAATTGGGAAGAAAGTAAGAAAATCAAGGATCTCTCTCAATCAAGAACCAAAACTAGGCAAGCCCTTCCTCCTTATTCTCAAAATTATTCTCAATTTTGGCTATTTGTCAAATATTCATATCAGAGCCCAAACTTGAACTTTTCTAAAATTAATTTTTATTATTTTTATTTTGAAATTAATATTATTTCTAATATTAATTATGGAATATGGACACTAAGACTTAGACACGGTAGGGTATAATTGATACCACTATAATTTCTAGTTTTGAATGAATTGAATGTATAGTACATAAATGTTGATATGGTATGACCATAATAAATAACTACAAGGATTTGTTGGGGTGTGATTGCTAATTTTTATCTTGTGCATGAGCATGAAAATTTTATTTGTGAATGCTTTAGAAATAATAAATAAGTTGTGAACTTTGGGAAGCTCAAGTATATAAGCTTATGTATTAGTTATGATTAATAAAATTTGTAAATATAGTCGCTTGTGCTTATATATATATATATATATATATATATATATATATATATATATATATATATATATATATAAGAGCTCATATAGAGTAGATTTTAATGAAATACATATTATACTCCTTTATGGAAGGACCCTTGTTTATGGATTTAATCATGTCTATAAATTATTTATATATACATGAACGTTTATAAGTAGTTCTACTTTTTCCTGAAGAAGTTCATTTTCATAAAATTAGATATTTATAAATCTTTCCATATTTGATATATATAAGTTTTTGCTTAAAAATTATCTTATTTTGTAGTTCGAATTAGTATTTTACAAACACTTATATACTAGGGTAATCAATTACTATTTTCTATAAATGTTAAAACATTTCATTTTGTAATCTTAAGGATATTTTTTGAGAAAATAAATCAATTTGAGTCTCTCTCTCTCTCTCTCTCTCTCTCTCTCTCTCTCTCTATATATATATATATATATATATATATATATATATATATATATATATGAAGAACTATCATCATATTTGAACTTGGGAGTTATTTCAAGACGGTTAATAGTATCTTTTGCCAATATTAGCGCTACTACTTTGAAAAAGTACTAATTAAAATTTTACTAGTAATTAAAAATTAATATTAAAATTAGTATATTTTAATTGATCAATATCTCACAAATGTACCCCTTGTAAATAAAATTTGTAATTGGAATTGAATATTCGTAAATCCAGAAGTGGTGTAAATTCTTGATGGTTTATTTGGTATAAAAATTTGATTTTTCTAATCTCTTTGTTTAGTTGATATGATATAGTAAGAATTTCAAAAACATGAATTGCTAGTATAAAAATAAGAGTAACTAAGTTAAAGGAATCGCTTCAAACGAGCATTGGTAAGAATTTTTTCTCTTAAAGAATTGTAAATTTTAGTTTATATTTTAATGTGTGCGATTCAGGTGTAGAAAGTTGCTCCACTGAAGGGCTCGGCGTACCCAAAAATTCTAAGGAGGGTTACTACGGGTCTTTTATTTTTAAATTGTAAAATTTTTGGAGTCCAAAATACAAAGGAGACTCTGCCAAACTTTTCAAGAAATTTTTAGAGCTAATCATTTTCGAAAAAATCCGAATAATTGATTATTCTTTGTTATGAATTAAAAATTTTAATTTATGATTAAACCGTAAAATCCTTAGATTACGAATTTATCTAAATTTAGGACGTGTAGGACACTTTTGCACATGCACGAAAGAGCAACAAAATCATCATTGATATATATTCCAAGGCGAGGAATATGATTTTCATGTTTTCGGAAAATTTTCTACCATTTGGAATATCACCGTTGAGCGTGATACCCCGAGTACACGAAAACGAAATTTTATTAGATATTTGACGTTTTCGCGAAAGACGAAACGATTTATTAAAATGTGAAATTCTCGCAAATGTGTAATCTCTGACACACAAAACGAGAATGCAAAGCATAAATTATAATTTAATTTAATCTGAATGTTAGATTAGAAATGATTGTAAGTTTTTTTATTTGCATTAGGATGTGAGAGAACATTTGGATCACATCGTCGAACTCTCAGCAATATTTATTATTTAAAATTGATCAGTAGTTCTCGGTATATGTATGGCCATACGATGATCGCAGTGAGGCTTAGCTCACTTATTTTTCATTGGATCCGAATTTCGAAAAAGATCAAATTCGACAATTGTATATGTCCAATGTTTAACTTATGTTCCAAATTTTGGAAAAGTTCAAGATATTCGACAATTGATTTTATTATCACATGATCCAAAATTTCTAAAATAAAAAAAATCAACAATTGTTTATATCATGTGCTTATTGTATTTTTTAGGTGATTCAATATTAATGGTGTTGACACAATATTGTCAAAATACCTGTAGGGATTGGAATCTAAGCACCATCCGCCAGAAAATTGCCTGATCCCGGGTAAATGGGATTATTGCCAGGACAATAGGTGTGATGGTGATCCAAAAGCATTCTCTAAGTTGCATTTGCATATAGAAATTTTGTATTGTGGATTGTGTTTTGTGACTGTGATTTTGACACTTTGTAGAATAGAGATTAGTTATAAATACAAACCTTATATTTCAAGTTTACACTATAATGTGTCAAAGGCAGATTTTTCGAAATTTCCATATCAATTATCCATTTATCTTCTGATTATTTTTTTTATTAAAACTTTGTTTTTATTTATTTGTCCGTTCTTGACATAAGGGCTTGCTAGTCGTTTTGACAACCTAGTTTTTGTTCACTAGGAACTGAAGAAGATGAGAAAGAAATACAACCTCTTTATAGTATTGATGAAGTTGATGGTTGACGGAAGACAACTTTTGGGATAGTCGGCTTATTTTAATTGTCGTTGAATATGTAAATTATATTTTGGAAGAAGACTTGTTTATGTAAATAAGAGTTGTATAATATATGGATATTTTAGAATGTACCTTATATTGTCTTATACTTTATCCTAGAAATTATAGACGACAGTCGCAAGTACGATACCAAAATATTGTACAGGTGCGTAGCCTGAGATGTATTATTGCACTCGGTTTCCATATTTTGAAAATCGGGACGTGACTCATCTTTTAGTGGTGGCCCATGCAGGTCCCTAGTCGTCTTCTAGCGGTCTAAGTTTTCTAGAACCAAACATATAGGAATCATATATGAATAAGTTTGTGGATTCCAAAAAAAGTTAAAAATTATGACTTTGGAAGATAAAATGTTTTGAATTCGAACCTTAGGATGAAGAAATAGGTTAATATTGAAGATTGAAAGAGAAAATAAAATGGGATGATATTGCTCGGAAGATTTTTATTTTATTTTAAATCTTGCATTGCACTAAAGATATATTCCAGTATTTATGATTATTACATCATATTTTCAGCCTATTGACTCTAGAATTTGTTCTAAGTGTAGGTTATGGAGCGCTTTATACCATGTATATTTTGGGACGGTAGCAAACGTACCTTATACAGGTACAAACAATACGTAAGAGAAGAGTAAAAAGTACCGGACGACTACAATCTTTCTGTCCGTTTGGTATACTTTAAAATTCAAAGACCAATAATCAGGAATGTTGAGGATGGAGCAGAAGTATATCATGAAATTGAAGTATATTGTATGTTTTTTCTTGATAAGTCGAGACAAATCCTCCTACCCAAAGATAGAAGGGTGTGAGGGAACGCTAGACGAATGGAGGGAACTAAATCTCTATGCTAAAATTCTCAAGGAGGGGAATGTATATTTAAAAAGGGGATAACTTTGTTGTGAAGAGAGAAAAATTTTGTTTGCTGTGTACCTTTTTGTAGAAATGACAGATGTAAATATAAGTTAGTACGGACGGAAGTGTAAGGGTGTAACATAGTCTGTACTCTCTGAAGCAAATTTGTATCACCTTTTGATAATAGTGAATGAAATATGCTTGTCCTTTATATGATTTTGTAATTAATCTTAGTTTTGTAATTTCAATTTCGCATAACAAACTCTTTATACTGATCTAGCATATCCTGGTATTTACTTTATACATCTACTAAAATAGATTGTATTTTAGAAATATCCAGGAAATGACTACTTCAACTCCCGGCAAATTGTCACACTCAAAATCTTCGGAACCTCGGACAATGGATGTACTTGAGGTATTCCAAAAGGTCCTAGAAAGCAATACGCATCAAGTTCAGCTTACACAATCTACCTCTACAAAGATATTGGAGCACTTAGAGGTTACGCCAACACCTAGAAAAGGAATGATTATGGACTTCAGGAAACTCAATCCTCCTGACTTCTTTGGAACAGGGAATCCATTGGATGCTGGAAAGTGGTTAAAAACTACTGAAGGACTATTGAAGGGAGCTAAAATAGCATCAGAGGATATGGTACCACTAGTAAGATTACAACTGAAGGATGTGGCAGAAAATTGGTGGAGCTCGCATCACCCGGAAGATTCTAACGATATGGTATCTTGGGATGAGTTTGAAAAGAAGTTTTAGGAGAGATTCTTTCCTGAAACTACAAGAATGGAACTGGAAAGGCAATTTACCTACCTGAAGCAAAATAGAAGTTCTGTGGATGAGTATGCAGCAGAATTCACAAGATTAAGTAGGTTTGCTCCAAGCATAGTAAACATTGAGAAGGCAAGAATAGCTCGATTCTGTGAAGGACTCGATAGTAGATTGAAGGCACGCGTAGCACCTTACCACTGTCAGACTTATGCTGAAGTAGTAGAAGTGGCCAGGGATCAGGAAAGAATATATAACGAGAAATCTGGTTCAAAATTAGGAGGACATAAGAGGAATTGGGAAACCAATTCTTCTTAGACAAGAAATCACGGACAGGGGAAGATCAAATTTGCACAAACTGAACAAGGTAGAAACCGAATAAGTTGTACCTATTATGGAAAATTGGGACATGTAAAGAACACATGTAGTAAGTTCCATGGACTATGTCTTAGGTATGGATCGTCTGCACATCAAGCTCCACAATGTCCTCGACAAACCACAAGAAGACCCAGAACTCAGAACTTTCTACAAGAACCAAGTTTTGAAAACCAAGGATTTAGGCCGAGGCCAATGTTACAAACAAATGGACCTAGACCTATGGCACAAACTGCACCTCCAGTACCTCCCGTATAAACTCGAGTAACCTCAGGATTTCAGCAAAGACCACCGTTTGCCCCACAGGCCCATCAGTTTAATCAGGCACAAAAAGCAAATCAGAATAAAAATAAGAGAAGAAAGAAGCAAGGACAAGCCTTATGATGGATGTCAGTGAAGAAGAGTTGGTGGAGACGTGGTGACATGTACCATACTTGTATCATCTAGCCCTGCATCAGTACTATTTGATTCTGGAGTGACTCACTCCTTTATATCTACATCTTTTGCATCAATACGTGATATTATGACACAACCTTAAGTTAAAATTTAAAAATTCTTACTGGTAATGGTGTTGTGAAAGTTAGTAGAATATGTAAAGAATGTCAAATTAAGATGGGGGAGAAAGTTTTCATGTTAGATTACTAGTTTTTTCTATGAATAATTACGATGTAGTACTAGAAATTGATTGGTTAAACTCAACACCAGGAAAATGAAGAATGACCAAGAATAGTTGATGAGTTTAAAGATATTTTCCCTAATGAATTACCTGGAATACCACCTGATAGATTTGTTGAATTTAGTATTGATCTAATTCCTGGAGCTTCTCCTATTACAAAGAAGATATATCCAATGAATAAAGAAGAATTGGCTGAATTAAATAAATAAATTAGGGAATTGCTGGCTAAGAAATTTATTAGACCCATTGCATCACCCTGGGGAGCACATGTACTATTTGTAAAGAAGAAGGATAGAAATTTGAGGTTGATAATTGATTATAGAGCACTCAATGAAGTCACTATCAAAAATAAATATCCATTACCAAGGATCGATGAATTATTTGATCAATTAGGAGGAGCAACGATATTCTCAAAAATTGATCTTAGATCCGGATATCACCAGGTGAAGGTTAAAAAGGAGGACATACCAAAAACAACTTTTAGAATCCGCTATGGACATTATGAATTCCAAGTAATGTCAATCGGATTAACTAATGCACCTGCAATCTTTATTGACTTAATGAACAGAATATTTTATCAGTACTTGGATAAATTTGTAATTGTTTTCATCGATGATATACTAATTTACTCAAAGAATGAGAAGGAACATGAAGAACATTTGAGGATAATACTTCAAACTTTAAGACAGAAAAAATTATATGGGAAATTGAGTAAATATGAATTTCGGTTAGATAAAATTTTATTTTTTGGTCATATTGTAAGTGGAGAAGGAATAATAGTAGATCCTAAAAAAGATAGAAGCAGTCAAATCATAGCCTATTCCTAAGAATGTAGCAGAGATTCAAAGTTTTGTTGGTTTAGCCGGATATTATAGAAGATTAGTAAAAAAATTCTCAAGGATTGCTGAACCACTTACCCGATTCATTCGAAAGGATGAACAATATATTTGGACTGATAAATGCCAATCAGCATTTAAGGAATTAAAGAAGAGACTCATTTCTGCCCCGGTGCTAGCATTACCATCAGGATCTAGAGAATATGAGATCTATAGTGATTCTTCTGAAAAAGGATTGGGATATGTATTGATGCAACATGGACAGGTTACCGCGTATGCTTTTCGTCAACGGAAACCATGAGATAAACTACCCAACTCATGATATGGAATTAGCAGATGTAGTCTTTGCACTAAAATTATGGAGACATTATCTGTATGGAAAAAGGATCAAGATATTTACAGATCATAAAAGTCTCAAGTATGTATTCACTTTGAAGGATTAAACATGAGGCACGAAGATGGTTAGAGTTACTTAAAGACTTTGACATGGAGATGGAATATAATCCAGGAAAGACAAATAAAGTAGCTGATGCATTAAGTAGAAGACCCACATCATTTTTTCTAAATACACCTAAGAAGATTTTAGAAGCTTTGAGAAAAATGGGAATCGTGGTGATATACCCAATAACAAAAGGAATTTGGGCAAATAAATAAATATAATCATCATTGGTGGAAAGGATTAAGATAGCACAGACAAATGATCTGAAATTACAAAAGTTATGGAAGCAGACAAAAAATGGATTACAAACTGGCTTAATTAAACATGTGGATGGATCTTTAAGATTCAGAAATCGATTGTGTGTACCTTATGGAGATCTCATGACAGAAATAATGTCTGAAGCACATAGTTCACAATTTTCTATCCATCCTGGGAGTACAAAGATGTATAAGGATGTGAAGCTGAACTTCTGGTGGCACAAAATGAAGCAAGAAATTTCCAAATTCGTGTCAAGATGTTTGGTGTGTCAACAAGTAAAAGCAGAACATCAGAGGATTACAAGACTTCTTCAACCTCTACCTATACCAGAATAAAAATGGGAACATATTACCATGGACTTTGTATCAAGACTCCCGAGGAATCAAAAAGGAAATAATGCCATCTAGATAATCATTGATAGTTTGACAAAATCTGCTAGATTTTTGCCATTTTGAGTTGGTCAGTCAACCGAACTTATAGCAGATATGTACATAAAAAATATTGTTAGCCAATACGGGATGCCAGTGAGTATCGTATCAGACAGGGATACACGATTTACTTCCAGATTTTGGAAAAGATTACAAGAAAGTCAGGGTACTCGTCTGAAATTTAGTTCAACATACCACCCATAGACTGATGGTCAATCTGAACGAATAATTCAAACTTTAGAAGATATGTTGAGAGCGTGTATTCTGGATTTTAGAGGATCCTGGGATGACTATTTATATTTGATTGAATTTTTATATGATAACAGTTATCAGGCCAGTATTAAAATGGCAATATTTGAAGCATTGTATGAAAGAAAATGTAAATCCCCAATATGCTAGAGTGATGAAGGGGAACGTCAACTATTAGGACCAGAACTGGTTACTCAAACTATGGACAAAGTTAAAGCAATTTGAAGTCACCTTCAGGCAGCACAAGATAGACACAAAATATGGGCAGATAAACATCAAAGGGATTTGGAATTCCAGGCAGGTGAGCATGTATTCCTAAAGATTTCGCCTACACGAGGGACTATTAGGTTTGGAACACGAGGAAAATTAAGTCTACAGTACATAGGTCATTTTAAAGTGCTAGAACGAATTGGAGAAGTATCATATCGGTTGAGTTTACCACCATCATTGGAAGAAGTTCATGATGTCTTTCATATTTTCCAACTCCGTAAATATGTGCCAGACTCAAGTCATATATTGGATCATTCAGAAATAACAGTGGGTCCAACATTGCGCTTAGAACAAAAGCCAGTAGAACTTCTAGATCGAAGGCAGAAGATTCTCAAGAACAAGACTATTTCTCTGGTACGAGTGTCATGGAATAAAGACTAGCAAGGAGAATTTACCTGAGAAAGGGAAGAGGATATGCAAAAGCAATACCCGTATCTATTCAAGGACTAAAGTTAGTTCTAATCTATGTTTAGTTATTCTCCTAGTTCATTTTCTAATTTCGAGGACAAAATTTATATAAGATAGGTAGAGTGTCATAACTTGTTTTTTATACATTTACATAAATAAATAATTTTTAGGTAATTTTTTTATTTGCAATTTAGCCCTTAGATAAATCCTACAATCATATATCCTAATTTTTTTACTTTTGAACCCTTAAAAAAATTTATGCAATTAAAAATTTTACTTGGACACCTAGCTTTGCTAGGTGTCACTTGGCTGAAGCTAGGTGTCACTTGGCTGAATGAAGATGGAGTGAATAAACCACAAAACACCATGATGGTGTTTGTTGGTATTTTAGGAAGTAGGGAGATGGTTATTTAGGGAAGGTGGAAAGATGGGTTCGGTCCTCTCACCCTCTCTTCTCCATTACACACACCTTCTTCTTATCCCTCCATTCTTCTTCTCCTTCTCATCTACTGTCGCACCATGCTGCTGCTGAGGCTATCTGCTGCTGCTGCTGTGATCCGCCGATGGCCTCCGGCCACCTTGCTCCGGTCGACCACCTCCACCACTTTCATTTTTCTTTAGGTATAATTTCTCCAATCTTTTGAATCTAGATTAGATCCTTCCAAATGAGATTTTATTTTGATTATATGTTGTTATTTTGAGTATTAGGCTATCAATTGGGAAAAAAGTAAGGAAATCAATGATCTCTTTCAATCAAGAAGCAAAACTAGGCAAGCCCTTCTTCCTTATTCTCAATTTTGGCTATTTATCAAATATTTATGTCAGAGCCCAAACTTGAACTTTTCTGAAATTAATTTGTATTCTAAAATTTATATTATTCCAAATATTAATTATGGAATATGGACACTAAGACTTGGACACGGTAGGGTATAATTAATACCACTCTAATTTCTAGTCTTGAATGAATTGAATGTGTAGTACATAAATGTTGATATGGTATGACCATAATAAATAACTACAAGGATTTGTTGGGGTGTGATTGCTAATTTTCATCTTGTGCATGAGCATGAAAATTTTATTTGTGAATGCTTTAGGAAATAATAAATAGGTTGTGAATTATGGGAAGCTCAAGTATATAAGTTTATGTATTAGTTATGATTAATAAAATTTATGAATATAGTCGCTTGTGCTTATATATATATATATATATATATATATATATATATATATATATATATATATAAGCAAGAGCTCATATAGAGTAGATTTTAAGAAATACATATTATACTCCTTTATGGAAGGACCCTTGTTCATGGATTTAATCATGTTTATAAATTATAGTTTAATATTTATATATACATGAACATTTATATGTAGTTCTACTTTTTCCTTGAAAAATACATGAAGAAGTTGTTCATTTTCATAAAATTAGACATTTATAAATCTTTCCAGATTTGATATATATAAGTTTTTGCTTAAAAATTATCTTAGTTTGTAGTTCGAATTAGTATTTTACAAACACTTATATACTAGGGTAATTGAATACTATTTTCTATAAATGTTAAAGTATTTTATTTTGTAATCTTAAGGAAATTTTTGAGAAAAGAAATTAATTTGAGTCTATACATATATTTCTATGAAGAACTATCTTCATATTTGAACTTGGGAGTCCTTTCAAGACGGTAAATAGTACCTTTTGCCAATATTGGTGCTACTACTTTGCGAAAGTATTGATTAAAATTTTACTAGTAATTAAAAACTAATATAAAAATTAGTATATTTAAATTGATCAATATCTCACAAATGTACCCCTTGTAATTAAAATTTGTAATTGGAATTGAATATTCGTAAATCCAAAAGTGGTGTAAATTCTTGATGGGTTATTTGGTATAAAAATTTGATTTTTCTAATCTCTTTGTTTAGTTGATATGATATAGTAAGAATTGCAAAAACATGAATTGCTAGTATAAAAGTAAGACTAACTAAGTTAAAGCAATCGCTACAAACGAGCATTGGTAAGAATGTTTCTTCTAAAATAATTGTAAATTTTAGTTTATATTTTAATGCGTGCGATTCCGGTGTAGAGAGTTGCTCCATCGAAGGGGTCGGCGTACCCAAAAATTCTACCGAGGATTGCTCTGGGTCTTTTATTTTTGAATTATAAAATTTTCGGAGTTCAAAATACGAAGGAGACTCTGCCAAAATTTCCAAGAAATTTTTAGAGAGAATCATTTTCGAAAAAATCCGAATAATCGATTATTCTCTGTTATGAATTAAAAATTTTAATTTAGGATTAAACCATAAAATCTTTAGATTACGAATTTATCTAAATTTAGGACGCATAGGACACTTTTGCACATGCACGAAAGGACAAAAAAATCATCATTGATATATATTCCAAGGTGAGGAATATGATTTCCATGTTTTCAGGAATTTTTCTACCATTTGGAATAGCACCGTTTAGGGTGATACCCCGAGTACACGAAAACAAAATTTTATTAAATATTTGACGTTCCGCAAAATATGGAATGATTTATTAAAATGTAAAATTCTTCCAAATGTGTAATCTTTGACACACAAACCGAGAATGCAAAGCAGGAATTAAAATTCAATTTAATCTGATTGTTAGATTAGAAATGATTGTAAGTTTTTTTTATTTGTATTGGGATGGGAGAGAACATTTGAATCACATCGTCGAACTCTCAGCAATATTTATTATTTAAAAGTTATCAATAGTTCTCGGCAAACGTATGGCCATACGATTACCGCAGTGAGGCTTAGCTCACTTATTTTTTATTGGATCTGAATTTCGAAAGAGATCGAATTCGACAATTGTATATGTCCAATGTTTGACCTATGTTCGAAATTCTTGGAAAAGTTCAAGATATTCGACAATTGATTTTATTATCACATTATCCAAATTTTCTAAAATAAAGAAAATTCGATAATTGTTTATATCATGTGCTTATCGCATTTTTATGTGATTTAATATTAATGTTGTTGACACAATGCTGTCAAAACACCTGTGGAGATTGGAATCTAAGCACCATCCGCCAAAAAAATTCCTGATCTCGGGTAAATAGGATTATTTTCGGGATAATAGGTGTGATGGTGGTCCAAAAGCATTCTCTAAGTTGCATTTGCATATAGAAATTTTGTATTGTGGATTGTGTTTTGTGACTATAATTTGGACACTTTGTAGAATAGGGATTATTAAGGAATACAAAACTTATATTTCAAGTTTACACTATAATGTGTCAAAGGCAGATTTTCCAAAATTTTCATATCAGTTATCCATTTATCTTCTGATTATTTTTTAAAAAACTTTATTTTTATTTATTTGTCCGTTCTTGACATAAGGACTTGCTAGTCGTTTTGACGACCTAGTTTTTGTTCACTAGGAACTGAAGAAGATGAGGAAGAAATACTACCTCTTTATAGTATTGATGAAGTTGATGGTTGACGGAAGACAACTTTTAGGATAGTCGGCTTATTTTATTTTGTCGCTGAATATGTAAATTATGTTTTGGAAGACGACTTGTTTATGTAAATAAGAGTTGTATAATATGTGGATATTTTAGAATGTACCTTATATTGTCTTATACTTTATCCTAAAAATTACAGGCGACAATCGCAAGTACGATACCAAAATATTGTATAGGTGCGTAGCCTGGAGATGTATTATTGCACTCGGTTTTCTTATTTTGGAAATCGAGGCGTGACACATTCTGTTGAAGAAGTCATATGCGGCCACCAAACAGAGGCATATGCGGCACCTATAGCACGTCAGCGGGATGGCTAAAAATAGTAAGGGTAGCATACCCTACAACAACAGAGGCGAGCTACATACGTACACACAAGCTCAGGAGAGAGAAGGGAAGAGTGCATCATCTTTTCCTCATCAGACCGTCAACGGAGTAAAGCGGACGCTACCGCGCTGTACTTAGATTTTATGTCTAAGATTTCTTTGTACTTTTTGTTTGTTGTCAAACAAAAGTTACCCAAACTTACATTAATGGCGAACAAGGCCGACCCAATTTTTTTGTTTAACTTAATTTAATTTTTACGTTTATTTATATATATTTTATATATAATCTATATGATATAACTTATATGTTAATAAATTTAAGTTAAAATTTATAGGTTTTTTGTTACTAAGTTATTTTGTATAATTTGGAATTTATAAGTTATTTGTTAGAATTTTTTTTTGTATAATTTATGTAAAAAATTATATAAACATTAAGTAAGAAAATTTTATTTGATTTATTTATATCAATATTTATATAACTTTAAGTATAAATTAAAATCTAAATATTTAGAAGTTATTTTTTTTCAAAATTTTTTAAATAACTTATAAAAAAATTTATAAATCTTTTTTTTAATTTAAATATAAATTTATAACTTCAAATTTAAAGAAGTTATTTATATAGACATAAAGAAGTTTAAACTAAGAACATTAAGTAAGAAAAAGCTGAATTTCTTTTATTAATGGCAATAAAATTATAAATGTATTATAACATTAAGTTAAAAAATAGAAACTTGTAAATGATGTTTTATTTGCATAAAGCTTGTCAAAAAATGTATAAGACTTTAAAAAAAATCGTCGTCCGTCTTTCGTTGAAGTAGCGTCATCCATAGTAAGAGATTGAAAGTCCAACTCTAAGATATCAGCAAGTTCATCTCTCGAGTCTTGAGTTCTTTTTTCAGCACGGGTCCAATCTTTAACGCAAACACAAGCTTCCAAAATATCTGACAGCAACCGACTCCTCTTCTCGCAGCATCCTTGAACCTACACTAAAACAAGGTTCCAATGCTACCGTGGACACCGGGGCTATTAGAATATCACGTGCTATATTCTAAAATTGAATAATAAGATGAAGAGTCATCTTCATCTTCTTCATAAGAATTTAGATATAAGGACAATTCTTGAGGGGGTTGGAAAAAAAATTGTTTCTTCCTTTGAAGTACACTTTTAGCATATGATAATTTATACATAAAACCATAGCTACTATCTTTAACGGTTGTACCGGGTCAGGTGGATACAACTCTTTCTTCAAATAAAGCAATTAAACTATCTAAAATATTCTTAATTTCTACTTTCAAGCTACGTACATCAACTCTCATTTTTTTTAAATTCGTCTAATAAAATATATACACCATCTAATTTAATCTTGGGATCAAAAATCAAAGCCAAACAATATAGAAGGGGTATATTATCACAATATTTTTTTTAATTTGGCTTCCACTTTGAAAACCACATAATCAAAACCAGGAATATTTCTATATCTAGAAAATAAGGGAGACATGTTAAGAATTTATGTTAAAGCTAAAGGAGAAGTTGGATAATAAACTCCAGATATAATACATGTAGCATTATAAAATAATTCAAAAAATTCGAAAATAGAAGTAGCAATTAACCAATCATTCTCAGTTACTTGATAATCATGTCACGCCCCAGTCCCAAAATACGTTGGACTAGGAATACGTAACACGCCCAGCCGTATGTATACGAACTCCAATATATGAAAACCATATACACACGTACGCTGTACATGAATATTCAATCTACCAGTGGTAATATACTGTCACAAAAAGTCACACACAATCTATATCTCATCCACAGTACAAATAATAAGTAGGAATAAAGAGCTGAATAATATCTGAATATCAAAGATGAGTATCAAGTCTGATAGTCGGGTGGAAACAAATCCACTACAAAATGACTATACTGAAGTAGCAACAAGGATCTCTAAACAGCGGTAATAGAATCACAGATACTCCGAGGGTAAGACCTTCTCAGTCTGGTAAGTAGTGTCATACGCAGGTCCGTAGTCCTGCGGATACTCCTGCTCGTCCATATCTCGAAAGGGACCAGGTTCTCAGAGGGACGTAACAAGATACATAAAAGCATGCCAATAAAGTATTGAAATAAATATCCAATGGTTCGCCTAACCGTCTAAGTGAATGCAGTTTGAGAACAACTTTCCACCAAGTGGACTATCTGGCCATATAGTGGGATTGGCATAATTCTTTCGGAGAATCAGGAGCTTACAAAGCATGTCTTTTGAATGGCAGATGCCGCCAAGTAGTATAGGGGTCATCACGACCGCGTAGCTCCGGTGGAGCGTACGGGTTACATAAAAGAAAAGTGCAAAGGAGCCCAAATATCTTACTTGTTGTTCTCTCCATCCCATGCTCTAAGCATGCCACATCCATGACACGATAAACCTCTAAATAACTGCCAGGTCTACTAGCATACAAAGTTTCTATCAGCAGTCATCCCTAACGCACAGCCCATGCGTACAGGAGGCCAGACCTGTCACGCAGTCCATGAACTATATGAGACTCACAACTCGTGTAACAACTGCGTCACGGCCAATGAACCTAATGATGCTCCATAATAATTGGGTGGGCTCATAAAGTAGGTCCAAAAATATAAATAAAATATGATACGACGACATCGTCGTTGCACCCGAGTTTCCTTGGACACATAATTTATATAGCAATAAATGAACTAAATAAGCAGAAATAAATTATGCAGGCATCATGTAGAATGTAAATAATAGTACGATAGCAAGGTATACTTGCCGAGCAAGAGTCTGTATAGTGCAAGCGTCCAATACGGTGTTAAGTTTGGTGGAAGAATTGGGGTTAGGGTTTGAGTTTGGGAAGTGTTGGAATATATAGAGAAAGAGAGGCGGTGGGAGTTGGGTCGGTTGTTTACACGCGGGGGAAGTGAATGAGTACACGCAGGAGAAAGGAAAAAAAAGTTAGTTTTTGCTACTGCTGTTGTTGATATTTTTCTCCTCCTAACAGGTCCGGGTAGGGGCTAAACGGGTAGTGGGTTTAGGATAGAGAGTTTGGGTTTCGGGTTGAGATCCAATAGGAATTTCCTTGTGCATACTATTGAGCTAGCAACTGTCCAAAAAGGGTCTCCTACATGGAATAAATTAAAAAAATTTATAATGGCTCCATAAATCCCCTAGATGCACAAACATCTCGAATAAAAAATTAAAAAATATATATTTCCTCTATTTAGGGGTTTTCAGAATTAGGGGTTTTACATTCTACCCAACTTATAAAAAATTTGTCCTCAAAATTAAAATAGGGTAGGGTTCTCTATCTAATCTTACTTGATCACAATCTAAAAGAATTCACCCCAAGTTTAATAATGCAATTTCTACCCAACTTAGAATTTACCCTTCCATCATATAAGGCTATATATCTAAGAAAACTATTCCTCAATTTTATTTACTCATGTTATTCAATCCTCAAAACTTTAACACCAATTATATCATATATAATATGCCCTTAATCAATTTTAAAAGATAGTCATCAAATAATGCGGTTGGCCTATGGGTATATCTTGTACTGTCAATGTATCAACTTATACCAAGCACGAGGTTTCGTCTTTCCGAAATAAGGGAAGATGGAAAATAATGATAAAGAGTTCAAGGAAAAGGTACTAGAATAGAAGTATGGGGATCAAGGCGATTTAAAGAATTCAATGGAAATTGTCAAGGCAGATGTGGATTAAAGTTTTATTTGGTAAATTATTATTCGCATGCTCACATCAGTACAGTTATGTACTTGATATGATATGCTCTGACATATCCAGAGGGCAAGTATATTTGTCTACTGGTCAACCATATATCTCAATCCACGTAAAGTAGTATCGCGAAGGGCAAACCAAGCGCACTAAGGCTAGCTAGACCTTAATACACTGATTCTGAAATGTATTAGTGTAGCGCTCCAATAATACATATGTCATGAACAAGCTTGATAAAGAATGAGCTTGCAAAACTAGGCTATAATAGCAGCATAATTTGAGGTAGCACAAAAAATATAACGCTGGAGGTTACAAAATAATTCAATTTCACAAAGAAGATAAGACTATATAGTCTCTACAATTGTCATACTGACTCCTTGTCGAAGTCGCTAGTCGACCAAATAGGGTTTGGGCCTCCAAGTTCTACAGTCTAGATAAACACTATTATCTTATGCCAGTATATAGTATGTGTCATTCGGTTATACTTCATCAATGGATCACAAGGACTATGTGATACTAGGTTGTGAGGTATACTACCCAACTTATAACAATAAACTAATACGGTAATTGTGTTGAGGGGATTCTTCAGAATAACCCGGTTCTTGTAAATAAAGTATAAACTCTTATTAGGGTACATGAGAAAAAGATCTTGGTACTCATTAAGCTCTCTTATTGTATTATATAGGTGACGGTCACCTTAAGTATTAATCATGGTGCTTATAGGACAAGTGTCAATATTGAGAATGGAAGGGTTACTGGTTCTCCAGTGAAATAGAATATAACTTGTATCGAGTTATGGATACAAATTACGGGATCTACGACTAAAGGATAATGATCACAGTCTAAATGAACAACTCAACTATCAGGTTCTAACTACTAAGCACAAAATTTAAAATTCAAGATTACAATTATAACCTTAGCAAACTATATATCCTAACATAGAATAAAATTACTCGGTCTACAATCAGAAGTGTCAGGTGGCACAAGTTGAAAGATGAAGAAAAGAAGAACATAATTTAGTCGTCGCGCGATTAGCGAACGTTAAGGTCGCAGAGAAAAAATATATAAAATTAAAATAGAGGGCTCTAGATAGCATCATGGTTTTCTAAGGAAAAGTGGTATGCTAGTTGCTATATTTGAGGTTTGATCAAGGATAAAGTGTTAATTACATTCCTCTAGGCTTCCTAAGGCGCTGTCTACTAATAATAAGACAAGAAGCTAAATTTAAAGTTTTCTAACACTTTCTCACTATGAAGGTTAAGTTGGGTTCTAATATTCGACCATGAATCTTTATTGATTCCTCAATACTAGGGTCAAACAATATGGCCAAACTTCTAACTAACTCTAGTAGTGTCTATACTACTCTCAAGTCATCCCTAATTATTAAGGGATAATGGTCAATCCATCTAGAGGTAAGGGTGCTATGGTTCATTAAGTATTCTAACTCAGTGATGTGGCAATACTCTAGTTACACTCTTAATAGGAAGGTTACCCTACTTATCATCTAACAACAGGGACTTCTATATTCTAGGAGGGGTTATACTCAAGGAACTATTAGAGAAGTACATGAATCAAGCATGATGCAAGTATTAAATTGGATGTAGAAGCATGAAATATGCTGGAGAATTGTTCGCATATTTTACGGCCAAAACCCCCAACATACATGAAGTCCCTCTCTGCATAAAACAGGGCTTCAAGGTTGTTTGCGTAAAACAGGTTGCCAAGCTGTCCGCGTAAAGCAGAGCTTCAAGGTAGTTTGGCGTAAAATAGAGATTCAAAGATGTCGGTGTAAAACAGAGATTCAAGGAAGTTTGGCATAAAGCATGGCTTCAGAGCTGTCCGCGTAAAAGGTTGTTATACTTCCTGCGTAAAGTCTGCGTAAAAGTCTGCCTGCGTAAAGTCTGCGTAAAATCTGCGTAAAAAGGTTTCTTGCGTAAAGTCTGCGTAAAGGTTTCCTGCGTAAAGTTTTCCAGCATAATTTTTGCGTAAAGGTTTCCTGCGTAAAGTCTGCGTAAAGGGTTGCTGCGTAAAGTCGGCGTAAAAGTCTGCCTGCGTAAAGTCTGGAATACGTTTTAATACAGCGTAAAGTTGTACGAGGAACTCTTCATATTCCTCGGATGAATTTGTCAGTCAGATCAGTGAACCTGATATCTGTCAAAAGTACAGCACGATGATCGAGAGGACGGCTGTGATGATGATTTTGCACAGAGACTCAGGTTGTCGTTTAGTGATATATTGGATACAAGTCATTTTTACGCATTCAAAAGAAAAAAATAGAGTCTTCTGAATATGCTGCATATTCTATATTGACAGAAATGAGTTTTTACGCTCAAGATAAGACATAATCAGATGCCACGTCAAAAGTTGTTTCTTTTACAGGGCTCGAGACATATCTCTGTATTTAATGCACGAGATTTGTTCTAATTGGTCATGACTGGAAAAGCTAAGACTGTGACTAATACGCTCACATCACCATCCTTATATTTCACGCCAATCAGGCTATTTTATGCTGGTTATCTATTATTCATGAATCATCAAGTTTTACGCAGGGGCAGTTACCTACATGGCTTTCATGTCATGATCTTCGAAAAATAGTTATACGCGTTTACCTTATAATGGGATACGTGTCATACGCAGATTTTGTCATGTCCCAGTCCCAAAATATATAGGACTAGGACACGTAAGCATGCCAGCCGCATGGATATGGCAACTCCAATATATGGAAACCAATATATGGAAACCAAACCCATACGTACGCTATAATATGAATATCAAATCCATAAGTGGTATAAACATACGTCACAAGTAACAGGGTATAATCTAAATCTCATCCACAAAAATCAAATATAAATAAATAACCAGTATTTATGAAACTAGATCTCAATAAGAAGTATCTAAGGATGATAGTTGGGTGAAAACAAATCCACTACCAACTCGAATATAAGAGCAATTACAATATAAGTACACCACAACAAACACAATATAAGAATACCAGCTATCAATCACGGCTCGAAGAGAAGACCTCCTTGAAACATAGGTAACCATCCGAATCTGCGCTCCTGCGAACAAGAACAGATACACCTGGAAGGGGCCAGGTCCTCAGAGGAACGTAACAAGATACATAAAAAATATGCCAATAAAGTACTGAAATAAATATCCAATGGTCGCATAACCGTCTAAATGAATGCAGTTAAGAACAACTTTCCCCACAAGTGAGCTATCTGGCTAAAAACAGGGATTTGGCATGGTTCTCTATTGGAGATCCAGGGGCCTAAAAGGTACGTCGTCTTTTGAACGCCGGTGGCCTGCGTGATAGTACATAATATATAGTGGTCATCACCACCCGTATCTCCAGCGGAGAATCCGGGCGCACAGGAAAAAAGTGAAAAGGAGCTCAAATGCGGTACTTGTTGTTCTTCCCACCCCATGCTCTAAGCATGTCACATCCATGACATAATTTGGTTCATAGCATATTCTTAGTACCCTAGCCCAATCCTGCAACCAAACAAGGACAAGGATGGGACTACCGTACTACAATAGGCTATGTCCATGGACCTCTAATAACTGCTAAGTCTTCTAGCATACAAAGTTTCTATTAGCAGTTATCCCTAACGCACGACCCATACTTACAGGAGGCCAGACCTGTCACGCAGTCCGTGATCTATATGAGACTCATACTCGTGTAACAACTGTGTCACGGCCAATGAACCTAATGATGCTACATGATAATGGGGTAGTCTCATAAACAAGGTCAATGCAAATACATAATTAAAAATATACCGCGACGATACCGTCGTGTGCATTTTATATAACAATTAAAATATATGAACTAAAGACAAAAAATAAAGATGCATGCAACATATGGAATATAAATAACAGTACAATGGCAAGGTATACTTGCCTGGCAAGGAAGCTGTAATGTACCAATAACCTGCTCCAGAAGTCGCGTAGAATAAATCCAACATCCTATGTACATATAATATAATAAAATAAAATCATTAGTCATTACACTAGTACACACACAACAATATTTACACTGGACTCAGGGGGTATACTAGGGGTAACACTAGTCATCTAACACGGTCAATTATGCGTTGAATTAAGCGGGGTCTCATCTTCAAGTGCTGTACACAATCAGACAGTTGACTGACAGGTGTCTAAGCCAGTACGTTAAGGTACGCAAGGTAGGCAATTCATAAGTTCTTAGGGTCAACATGGTCAAGGTAAGTACGGGACAGTCCACGGTGTCCTGGGGTCGTACAACCTGAATACACATACTCCTATTTATTATTAGCATATAATTAATTACAATATACATATATACCATATATATATATATATATATATATATATATATATATATATATATATATATATATATATATATATATATATATATCATCCAATAATTATATGTATACCAAGTTGAATTGTATGCATATACTATATATATATATATATATATAAATATATCAACTGAATAATATACGCGTACGAGTACGAGTTTGTGTACGCAGCACTAGGTTCACCGACTCAGGGTCCGATATCAGCTAGCAGTCATAAGCAATACGCATGTCCTAATGGCACACATACGAACATACATAAAAGGAGAAGAAAGACAGGTTCATACCTCGGAGTACATGTACGGGTACGACGGTGAGGTTGACGACGATGATGACGATGGTGACGACTATAACGACGATGATTGTGAGGACGACAGTGATGATGATGATAATGAATGGATACATAAAAGGAGAAGAAAGACAGGTTCATACCTCGGAGTACATGTACGGGTACGACGGTGAGGTTGACGACGATGATGACGATGGTGACGACTATAACGACGATGATTGTGAGGACGACAGTGATGATGATGATAATGAATGGTGAGGTGACAATGAGGTGATAAGGATGATGGGATGATGGTGAGATGACGATGATGCGATGATGATGATGGGATGACGATGATGAGATGACGATGATGCGATGATGATGATGGAATGATGGTGAGATGACGACAATGACGATGAGGAGATGTTGATGATGTGATGACGATAAAGAGAACCATAAAGTGTTGATGATGATAATGACGAGGACAATGGTGTTGACGAGGACGACGACGAGGATGGAGATGTGAACGATGGAGATGATGAGATAATGATGGGTTGATGATGAAGATTAGGATGATGAGGTGATAATGGTGAGTTGATAATGGTGATGGTGGTATAGATGGGCTGCTGTTCCGGCCAGGCGAGGGGAGGTCCAGCAAGGAGGACAGGGAGCAGGAGGAGGAGCATGGAATGATGGAGTTTGAGGTGGTGCCGGTGGTGTCGGCCTGGGTGGCGTATGGTGGTGTTGATGGTAGGGGTGAGCAGTAGGGGCTCGAGGAGAGGTTCAGTCGAGGGAGGAGCGGAGTGATCGTGCTGCTGGTGGTGGCGATTGCTGGTGATGGGGAGTCGTGGATGATTCAGGGAGGAGGTGATGAAGACGAGGGAGGAGGACGGCGGTGAATGGTCGGGACAGGTGAACGGTCAGGCTAGTCTGGGCAGGGCTGTAGAGGAGAACGGAGAGGGAGCAGCCGTGGTGGGGAAGTCCTCAGGCGAGGCTCGGGGTCGGCTTCTTGCTACTCAGTGAGGAGACGGCGGGGTCGAGGACTGTGCAGGCGGGCGACGAGGTCACGGCGAGGAGGCGTGGTACAGGCGGACGCAGTTGATACTCCGGCGAGACTCCGATGGAGGGTGACAGCCAAAACAGAGGGGGAAGATGATGATGAATAGGAAGATGGGTGAAGGTCGGCTGGTAGCTTGTTAGGTTTATAGGAAGAAAAGAAAGAAAAAGTAAAAGAAGGATATTTATACATGTAGGACTTTGGGTTTGGGTTGACCTAGTTAGGTGGGCTTGGTCAACACTCTTTGTGATGGGCCTTGGGCTTATATGGGGATGTTGGGAGGCTACCATTTGCATTGTTTAAATGCAAGGATTGGAAAAATAAAAGGGGTGATGTTGCGCGTTTGCACATCCCGATAAATTTAAAAAAAAATCATATGAAGGGGAAAACTGGGTTTCTTCATGAATTGTCCAATGGTGGGGACACCTCAATGCATTTTTGCATAAAACCCCCCAACAATTGGAAAGATTAGACAAGGACGGAAATTAGATTTTAATTAATTAAATCAAACGCACAAGATGTTCTAGAATTAATTAGAAGTACATGGGGATGAAATTTGGTGGAACACAAGTGTCAGGGACGTAGAGGGTACAGTGTAGAATATTAATAAAATTCGGATTGCACAAAACGGTCAAGATTGTGTCTCCAATTTCGATTGGGATGCACAAGAGTACAAAGTCATATTTATTTAGAATTATAATAATAACGTCCGTGACGTTTATTGTGCGACTAAAATATAGCACCAAAGAGCATGATTATAAGTTACACAAAGGTCAGAAAGGTAGGCGAAAACGTCTAGGATGAGGTTGTGAAGTTTGTAGATAGGCAATGGCTAGTGAGGTGCTCCAATTATCGAAGCAACGGTAAGGTGCGCTACATGATATAAATTATTGTATTCTTAAATAAATGCCGTGTTCTAATTCTAATTGGTTCAAACTAGCCCTAGTTTCACTATCTAAGTAAAGTGGGCCTAATTTTGGGTGAGGGAGTTTACAATCTACCCAACTTAAAATAATTTCGTCCTCGAAATTAAAATAGGGTAGGGTTCTCTCTATCAAATCTTACTTGGTTACAGTCTAAAGAATTCTCCTCAAGTTAACATTGCAGTCTCTACCCAACTTAGAATTTACCTATCTATCATCTAAGGCTATGCATCTAAGAAAGCTATGCCCTAAATTATTTAATCATGTTATTGATTCCTCAAAGTTTTTAACACCAAACATATGATCTATGATATGCCCTTATCATTTATAACCGAGTCACCAAGTCATATGATTAGCCTATGGGGTATATCTAGCACTATCTATATATCAAACTTATACCAAGCAAGATGTTTCATCTTTCTAAAATAAGGGAAGATGGAGATCAATAATAAAGAGTTCAAGGGAGAGGTAATAGAATAGAAGTATCAGGATCAAGGCATTTAAAGAATTCAAATGGGAATTGTCAGGGCAGTTGTGGATTGAAATCCTATTTGGTAATTTCTTATTCGCATGCTCGTATTAGTACAGTTATGTAACCGATACGATCTGCTCAGACATATCTAGAGGGCAAGTACAGGTGTCTACTAGTCAACTATATATCTCAATCCACGTAAAGTATTATTGCGAAGGGCGAATCAAGTGCACTATGGTTGGTCAGACCATAATACACTGATTCTGAAATGTATTAGTGTGGTTGATCAGGCCCCAATAACACATATATCATGAACAAGCTCGATAAAGAATAGGCTTGCAAAAACTAGGCTATAATAGCGACATAAGTCAAGGTAGTACAACAAATATAAGTATGCTAGATGATGATGAAAGGAGGTACAAATTAACTCAAGTTCACAAAAGAAAAACAAAATAAGCAATAATAATAAAAGACTCTATAATCTCTACAGTTATCATACAACCTCCTTGTCTAAGTCGCTAGTCGAGCAAATATGGACATGGGCCTCTAAGTTCTCATGGTTTGGATAGACATTATCTTCTTATGCAAGCATATAGTTAAGATTATTCAGTTATACTTCATCAATGGATCACAAGGACTATGTGATACTAGGTTTATGAGGTATACTACCCAACATAAAAGAATTAAACTAACACTGTGACGGTCTTAAGAGGATCCTACAAAATAATCCTTGCACATGTAAATAAAGCAGAAACTCTTACTAGGGTATATGAGGGAAGATCTTGGTACTGATTAGGGTATCCTATTACATTATTTAAGTAATGGTCATCCTAAGTCTTAGTCATAGCGCTTATAGAGCAAGTGTCAATAGTAAGGATGGAAGAGTTACTGGCCGTCAAAGGGAAAGAGGATATAACCTACATTGAGGTGAGGTACATGTTACGTGATCTACAACTAGGGGTAATCATCACAATCTAATTGAACAACTCAACTATCAGGTTCTAACTGCATGACACATAATTCAAAATTCAAGATTACAACTATAACTTTAGCAAACTATATATCCTATCATAGAATACAATCACTTGGCCTATAATTAGAGGTGTCAAGTGGCACGAATTAAAAGATGAAGAAAAGAAGAAGATAATTTATTCGTCGCACAATTAACGATCGTTAGGGTTGCAGAGGAACAATATATGAAATTAAAATAGAAGGTCTCTAGATAGTATCATAGTTTTTTAAGGGGAAGTGGTATGCTAGTTGCTATGTTTGAGGTATAATTAGGAAAATATTCTATGCATTGCTCTTTGGCTTTCTAAGGTACTGTCTGCTTATCTCAAGACAAGAATCTAAATTTATAGTTCTCCAATACTTATCTAACTGCGAAGGTTAGATTCAGTCCTAATATTCAATTTTGGTTTTCTATTAGTTCCTCAATACTAGGGTCAACCATTATGGTAAAACTTCTAACTAACTCTAGTAGTGTCTATACTACTCTTAAGTCTCCATAATACATCAGGGGTAATGGTAAACCAATCTATAGATAAGGGATTCTAGGGTTCACTAGATATTCTAAACTTAGTGGGGTGTCAACACTCTAGTGGTACTCTTAATAGGAAGGTTACCTTACTTATCATCTAACAACATAAACTTATATATTCTAGGAGAGGCTATACTCAAGTAACTAATAGGGAAGCACATGAATCAAGCAGAATGCAAATTATTCAAATGGAATGGATTAGAAGAAAGATGAGTCATAGTCAAATGTGGATGATATCATATACTCTAACCCTAGGTGCAGGCTTGCTCGGTACAGTAACGTAAGCGAGACAATATATTCTCGACCTGCATGGGCCACCACAAAAATATGTCATGCCCTAGTCCCAAAATACATAGGACTAGGACACGTAAGCATGCCAGCCGCATGGATATGGCAACTCTAATATATGGAAACCTAACCCATACGTACGCTGTAATATGAATATCAAATCCACAAGTGGTATAAACATACGTCACAAGTAACAGGATATAATCTAAATCTCATCCACGAAAATCAAATATAAATAAATAACCAGTATTTATGAAACTAGATCCCAATAAGAAGTATCTAAGGATGATAGTTGGATGGAAACAAATCCACTACCAACTCGAATATAAGAGCAATTATAATATAAGTACACCACAACAAACACAATATAAGAATACCAGCTATCAATCACAGCTCGAAGAGAAGACCTCCTCGAAACATAGGTAACCATCCGAATCTGCACTCCTGCGAACACTCAAGAACACATACACCTGGAAGGGGCTAGGTCCTCAGAGGGACGTAACAAGATACATAAAATACATGCCAATAAAGTACTGAATTAAATATCCAATGGTCGCCTAACCGTCTAAGTGAATGCAGTTAAGAACAACTTTCCCCACAAGTGAGCTATCTGGCTGAAAACTGGAATTTGGCATGGTTCTCTATTGGAGATCCAGGGGCCTAAAAGGCACGTCGTCTTTTGAACGCTGGTGGCCCGCCTGATAGTACATAATATATAGTGGTCATCACCACCCGTATCTCCAGCGGAGAATCCAATGTACAGGAGAAAAGTGCAAAGGAGCTCAAATGCGGTACTTGTTGTTCTCCCCACCCCATGCTCTAAGCATGTCACATCCATGACATAATTTGGTTCATAGCCTATTCTTAGTACCCTAGCCCAATCCTACAACCAAACAAGGACAAGGATGGGACCACCGTACTACAATAGGCTATGTCCATGGACCTCTAATAACTGCTAAGTCTTCTAGCATACAAAGTTTCTATTATCAGTTATTCCTAACGCACGGCCCACACGTACAGGAGGCCAGACCTGTCACGCAGTCCGTGATCTATATGAGACTCATACTCGTGTAACAACTGTGTCATGGCCAATGAACCTAATAATGCTACATGATAATGGGGTAGTCTCATAAACAAGGTCAATGCAAATACATAATTAAAAACATACCGCGATGACACCGTTGCATGCATTTTATATAACAATTAAAATATATGAACTAAAGAAAGAAAATAAAGATGCATGCAACATATGAAATATAAATAACAGTACAATGGCAAGGTATACTTGCCTGGCAAGGAAGCTGCAATGTACCAATAACCTGCTCCAGAAGTCGCACAGAATAAATCCAACATCCTATGTACAAATAATATAATACAATAAAATTATTAGTCATTACATTAGTACACACACAACAATATTTACACTGGACTCAGGGGGTATACTAGGGGTAACACTAGTCATCTAACACGGTCAATTATGCGCTGAATTACGTGGGGTCTTATCTTCAAGTGCTGTACACAATCAGACAGTCGACTGACAGGTGTCTAAGCCAGTACGTTAAGGTACGCAAGGCAGGCAATTCATAAGTTCTTAGGGTCAACATGGTCAAGGTAAGTACGGGACAGTCCACGGTGTCCTAGGGTCGTACAGCCTGAATACACATACTCTTATTTATTATTAGCATATAATTAATTACAATATATATATATATATATATATATATATATATATATATATATATATATATATCATCCAATAATTATATGTATACCAAGTTGAATAGTATGCATATACTAAATATATATATATATATATATATATATATATATATATATATGCATACTATTCAACTTGGTATACATATAATTATTGGATGATATATATATATATATATATATATATATATATATATATATATATATATATATATATATAAAAATATATCAACTGAATAATATACGAGTACGAGTTCGTGTACGCAACACTGGGTTCACCGACTCAGGGTCCGATATCAGCTAGCAGTCATAAGCAATACGCATGTCCTAATGGCACACACACGAACATACATAAAAGAAGAAGACAGACAGGTTCATACCTCGGAGTACGTGCACGGGTACGACGGTTAGGTTGACGACGATGATGACGATGGTGACGACTATAACGACGATTATGGTGAGGACGACAGTGATGATGATGATAATAAATGGTGAGGTGACGATGAGGTGATGAGGATGATGGGATGATGGTGAGATGACGATGATGCGATGATAATGATGGGATGACGATGATGAGATGACGATGATGCGATGATGATGATGGAATGATGGTGAGATGACGACAACGACGATGAGGAGATGTTGATGATGTGATGACGATGAAGAGAAAGATAAAGTGTTGATAATGATAATGACGAGGACGATGGTGTTGACGAGAACGACGACGAGGATGGAGATGTGAACGATGGGGATGATGAGATAATGATGGGTTGATAATGGTGAGTTGATAATGGTGATGGTGGTATGGATGGGATACTGTTCCGGCCAGGCGAGGGGAGGTCCGGCAAGGAGGACAGGGAGCAGAAGGAGGAGCAGGGAATGATGGAGTTCGTGGTGGTGCCGGTGGTGTCGGCCTGGGTGGCGTATGGTGGTGTTGATGGTAGGGGTGAGCAGTAGGGGCTCGAGGAGGAGTTCAGTCGAGGGAGGAGCGGAGTAATCGTGCTGGTGGTGGTGGCGATTGCTGGTGATGGGGAGTCGTGGATGATTCAGGGAGGAGGTGATGAAGACGAGGGAGGAGGACGGCGGTGAATGGTCGAGACAGGTGAACGATCAGGCTAGTCTGGGCAGGGCTGTGGAGGAGAACGAAGAGGGAGCAGCCGTTGTGGGGAAGTCCTCAGGCGAGGCTCGGGGTCGGCTTCTTGCTGCTCAGTGAGGAGACGGCGGGGTCGAGGACTGTGCAGGCGGGCGACGAGGTCACGGCGAGGAGGCGTGGTACAGGCGGACGCAGTTGATACTCCAGCGAGACTCCGATGGAGGGTGGCGGCCAAAACAGAGAGGGGGAAGATGATGATGAATAGGAAGATGGGTGAAGGTCGGCTGGTGACTTGTTAGGTTTATAGGAAGAAAAGAAAGAAAAAGTAAAAGAAGGATATTTATACATATAGGACTTTGGGTTTGGGTTGACCTAGTTAGGTGGGCTTGGTCAACACTCTTTGTGATGGGCCTTGGGCTTATATGAGGATGTTTGGAGGCTACCATTTGCATTGTTTAAATGCAAGGATTGGAAAAATAAAAGGGGCGATGTTGCGCGTTTGCACATCCCGATAAATTACGAAAAAATTTATGTGAAGGAGAAAACTGGGTTTCTTCATGAATTGTCCAATGGTGGGATACCTCAATTCATTTTTGCATAAAAAACCCCAACAATTGAAAAGATTGCACAAGGACGGAAATTAGATTTTAATTAATTAAATCGAACACGCAAGATGTTCTAGAATTAATTAGAAGTATATGGGGATGAAATTTGGTGGGACACAAGTGTCAGGGACGTAGAGGGTACAGTGTAGAATATTAATAAAATTTGGGTTGCACAAAACGGTCAAGATTGTGTCTCCAATTTCGATTGGGACGCACAAGAGTACAAAGTCATATTTATTTAGAATTATAATAATAACGTCCGCGATGTTTATTGTGCGACTAAAATATAGCACCAGAGAGCATGATTATAAGTTACACAAAGGTCAGAAAGGTAGGCGGGCATGTCTAGGATGAGATTGTGAAGTTTGTAGATAGGTAATGGCTAGTGAGGTGCTCCAATTATCGAAGCAACGGTAAGGTGCGCTATATGATATAAATTATTGTATTCTTAAATAAATGTCGTGTTCTAATTCTAATTGGTTTAAAATAGCCCTAGTTTTACTATCTAAGCAAAGTAGGTCTAATTTTGGGTGAGGGAGTTTACAGATTTAGAGGACTATTTGAACGTGGGTAGCAGTTTGTTATAACTGTAGCGTAAATGAGGCAATCTTCTTCATAGTTTGGCCTTTTACGCAACCACAGTCATTTGGCTTTTATGCCAAAAATAGTCATCTGGCTTTTCCGCCAACAACAGTCTTTTGGCTTTTACGCCAACAACAGTCTTTTGGCTTTTACGCCAACAACAGTCATTTGGCTTTTACGCCAACAAGGGTAAAGGGTCTGGTCACAAGGTAAAGGGTTTTTGGCGTAAAACTTTGTTTATCCAAACATAGGATGGTTGAAAGGAAGAATGAGATTTTAGTCAAGCGTGGATGAGATCCTTATACTCTATTCCTATATGCAGGCTTGTTCGGTACAGTTACGTAACCGAGACAATATATTCTTGACCTGCATGGGCCGCCACAAAAAATATGTCACACCCCAGTCCCAAAATACGTAGGACTAGGAATACGTAACACGCCCAGCCGTATGTATACGAACTCCAATATATGGAAACCATATACACACGTATGATATACATGAATATTCAATCCACCAGTGGTAATATACTGTCACAACAAGTCATACACAATCTATATCTCATCCACAGCACAAATAATAAGTAGAAATAAAGAGCTGAATAAAATCTGAATATCAAAGATGAGTATCAAGTCTGATAGTCGGGTGGAAACAAATCTACTATAAAATGACTATACTGAAGTGGCAACAAGGATCTCTAAACAGCGGTAATAGAATCACAGATACTCCGAGGATAAGACCTCATCAGTCTGGTAAGTAGTGTCATACGCAGGTCCGTACTCCTGCGGATACTCCTGCTCGTCCATATCTAGAAAGGGACCAGGTCCTCAGAGGGACGTAACAAGGTACATAAAAGCATGTGTAAACACCCTAAAATTTTCAGTTTTTTAAAAATTAATTTTTGGGAATTTTCTGCAATTTTTTTAGGAATTAACAGAGGTGATGTGGTGATTATGTAATTTTTAATTGCTAATAACTAATATTAAAATGTAATAAAAATATGATTTTATGGTGTAAAATAGAAAACTGGACTTAGGGTAATTTTTCTGGATTTTATTGGGCCTCAAACCTATTTTTAAATACCCAAAAACTAATTAAACTATTTAATAATTAATTAATTATTATTATTATTATTATTATTTTTATTTTTATTATTATAATTGGTATTGTTTAGGCCTGGCCCGACCCAGTGGGCCGAGCCCAGTAGCCCAGCCCTGCCGCCCTAGCGGGTCGGGCGGGTCCGCCCACCCGGAGCCCGCCGCCCGACCCGACCCTGCTACACCCATCTCCCCCAACCCACGAACCCCGCGGATTCCGGCCGCGTTCTCCGGCCACGTCGCCGCCCGCGCTCCGCTCGCCCCACGACCTCCTCGGCTCCGCGTTTCCCGGCCACGTCCCGGCGCCACCCCCGCGCCCGAACCCCTATAAAACCCCCTACTCCTGATCTTCTCCTCCCTCACTTATCCCTAACCCTCCGCCGCACCGTGCCCTAGCTCCGGCCCCGGTCCCCTCCCCTAGCCGTTGCCCTCCGTCGGATCTCCGTCTCCAGCGCCTCCCAACTGCCGAGAGCCGCCCAAACCTCTCCTCCTTCCTCCCCTCTTCTTCGCCGCGGAACCGACGCCGGCCTTCCCTAGCTCCGCCGACCCCCTCGGCACCGCTCGGCTCGGCGACGACACCCGCAGCCACCAGCATACTTGCCGTCCTCCAGCAACCCTCCGGCAGCTCGAATCTCAGACCCTAGTTCTGTGCGTGTCGGACACAGTGTCAGTTGGACACAGGACACAACTCAAGATACGAGGACACGAAGATCTCGGTTTTTCAGACCCGGTTCAGGTATCCGTAACTTCTTGCTCGTAGCTCTGAATTCAGTTCCGTTAATTGCGTTGCGAAGCCTGTATGACCCTCTCGGTGCCCGGATAAACCGCTCGGGGCATCGCGTCCTGTGGTGATCGCACACCGCGATCCAAAAACAGGAAAAACCAGACCCTGTTTCACCCCGGAACTGAGTGCGCCCCGCCAAACGGGACGACTTGGTCGCATGCGGTCTTCACAGATTCGTGCGCGTCATTGATACGGACGTGTGGGATTTCGCGGAAGCTGATTCGGGTGTGCGTGCACACCGAAATCAACGCGTATCCGCGGACATCGTCCCGTGTTCGACTTTTCTGCAATTTACCCTAATTTTGTGTACACACGTCGGATCGAGACGAAACTTGCGCCATCGGACTCGTAGCAATACGCTGGTCCTGTGGGTCAAGTTTGGTTCGATTCTGAGAACGTTGACGAAATCGCGTGTCGTGGGCCCCATAGGCCCCACTCGACGGGCGATTTTGTGATCGGCTCATCGGAATTCAATTTTGAAAGTTCTGTTGGGTTCGTATCAGCGTTCCTGACCTGTTGACACTAAGTTTGGTGAAATTGGAGACCGTTGACCCTGACACATTTTTCGGTGCAAAGCGGGTCCACCGGTGGACCCCGTTTTGACCCGAAATTGCCGTTTTTGCCCTTGACTCCAAATTGGACTCAAGGACAGGCGTTTTTAGCTAATTGACACCTTCTGAGCATGATGGTAATATTTATTTCAGCATTCGGAGATATCTCTGGAAATTTCCCAAGAACAGAACCGTAGTGGAATCCAAACATCAGGCAAGTGTACCTCGCCAAAACTTGCAGTCTTTGCTAAATATTCCTTGGCTTAGTTAGACATCAGAGGGCAAGAATACCTTGCCAACTTTACAGTCTTGTTGCATATTTCCTTATTTTATTTATAACTATTGTACATGCTTAACCTAAGACCGTGTGACGTACTTAGCGTCCGATTAGCAGTCGGGTGCCAATACCGTACGCGGTGTTGGGTACGTCACCTAGAGATGGACATTTCAGACCCTTTACTTTCTCGTACTTGTCTTATCAAGTACATCATAACCCAGGATACTTGACACTATTCATGAGACAGGATCTTCCCGAGATATTCGTGGTGATTCTGTATAGGATACAGGAATTGACTGAGATATGTTATTTATAGACAATATGACTTGTTGCATTAGCTATAATCTCGCTGACATGGACATGAGACGTTATGGTCATGATATGCGTGATTACATTGGGTGGGGAGAGACACACAGGCTACAGGCTGTTTTATATATATATCCACTACTATTGTGAGGTTGTAGACTCTCCAGCAGAGCTAGACCCTTTACCTGTTATTACTGCTACCGGCTCCCCGACACAGAGCTTGTAGCGGTCTCAGTCTGAGTTCTAGTGCTGCTCTCATATTGCATATCACTTAGCTGGTTACATAGTTTATCCAATTATTTACTTATTGCTGCACTGCTTATTTATTTGGCTTGTATTTTATGTACCTTGCTATGTCCTCTGAGGACCTGGAATGGATTATGTCCCCAGGTTTAGCTGAGGAGCAGTACCCCGAGATATACGGGACAGGAGCTAAAGCTATTACTAGACTTGATACTGGAGCAGAACTGAACCCTGAAGACGAGGTGACTGCCGAAGACTTCTCCTGAGTACCTGATTCCGTACTCAGTATTTACTTTATGTTTATCTCTTTTGTTCCTGGCCTACTGAGCCAGAGTATTCAGACATATGTCGGATTGTTCTCCGACCTACTTGTTGAGATTTGTTGCTACTTATTTCCATTTCATTATGCAGTATTTTTATTTATCTTTTATGGATGAGATTAGTGTGACTTGTTGTAGTAGACCTTCTTACAGCTTAAGTGTGCCCTGATGGTTCCATTAAATTGGGTTGACCATCGGTGCGTGCTGCTGGCCATTGCCACGTATCCAGTCCCTCGATATTTTGGGACTGGGGCGTGACATGGTTTTTGTGGTGGCCCATGCAGGTCCAAACTAAATTGTTCGGTTTTAACTTAGGGACCGAACATGCCTGCAATAAGATAGGATAAGTTATAGGATCTCATCCATTGATTGAATCGTTTTTGGACTCTATGTCGAATTCAATTTAATTGCTTGAATTGCATCCTGTTTTGATTCCTGTGTGCGTTCTTATTGTTTCCTTTTGATGCAGAGTAATGGATCCCAGAAGTGGTGACGAGACCCCCTTGGGTACACCGCCTGAAGCTGTGGTTACATGTAAAGCTGAAACAACGCCAGATACCAGAGGACAATCCTCTCAGAGCAATCAAACTGGCCAGCCCAGTTCCAGGTTCAGGCGTGATGACATCCCGCCTCCTCCCCAGTTCCCTCCTACGATGCCTGTCTTTCCCCCAGGGCAGGCAATGGACGGCCAGCAAATGTTCCAGATGTTCTACGCAATGATGCAGGCCCAACAACAGATCCAACAGGAGGCCCAACGTCATGAGGCCGAGAACCTAAGGAACAGCCTAGTCGCAGCATTGGAACATGCAAATCCACCAAATAGGCGGCTAGCGACGGGATCCATCACAGATTTCCGTCAACTCAAACCTCGTACCTTCTCGGGCAAGGAAGGACCAACTGAAGTTCATGAATGGCTTACGAACACGCAGCATCAGTTGGAGGCCGCTGAACTACCAAGGGATAAATGGATGACTGCCGTCAGGATGCAACTGACGGACAACGCGCACCATTGGTGGCTGTCCGAAGAAAGAAGGCTCGAACATGATCAGGTCACCTGGGAGGAGTTCTCCAGACTCTTCCAGGATATGTACATCCCTGCTGTTGCTCGGTCAGAACTCCGAGACAAATTCAACCGCCTGATCCAGGGAAATATGTCGGTGGAGGAATATAACGCCGAATTCATTCGCCTGAGCCGCTTCGCCCCTTCTCTAATTCCTACCGAAGAAGAGAAGGCGGAGAAGTTCTTTGATGGACTCAGGTTCGAGCTCCAGAAGTTAATCGGATCTGTCGCGCCCACATCATACACCGACGTCCTTGCTGCAGCGCGTCGTATGGAGCGTGTTACTCGGAGGGAGTCAAGCCTGAAACGTCCATTCTCCTCAGCACCGTCCAAGTCATCACCTGGAGATTCTGCCAAACGACCCCAGAAGAACCTGCCTCAGAAAGCAGCATCAAAGAACCTACCTACTTGTCATTACTGCGGCAAAGTAGGTCATATTGAAAGAGAATGTAGACGCAAGCTGGGACTCTGCCTGGTTTGCGGATCCGGACAACACTTCTCAAAGGACTGCTTGGAACGTCGAGAGGGAGTTCCGAATCAACCAGCTCCACCTGCACCTAGGCCAGCTCTTCCAGCTGGGGGAGCAACACAGACAGGGCCTGGAGGAGCCAGGCCACCACTACCACCTCAGGCAGCTTTGTTCCAGCAGGCTCGTCAGCAAAGTGGTCCCGCTCAGGGACGAGGTCAGGCATATGCACTAGCAGTCACAGAGGAAGCTATTGCAGGCGAAGTGATAGCAGGTACCATATTAGTAGCTTCAATTCCTGCTGTAGCTTTATTTGATTCTGGAGCCTCGCATTCATTTATTGCTGCTAGCTTCGTAGCCACACATAGAGTAGCTACCGCACCTCTCTCGAAGATGAAGAGAATTCTAACGGGAGGTGGGATTATCCCGGTTAGTGATATCTGTAGATCATGTTCGGTAGTAGTTTGTGGCCGAGAGATGCGAGCCCAATTCCTGATCTTTTCTATGCCTGATTACGATATTGTACTTGGTATGGACTGGTTAAGTCAGTACCATGCGACACTGGATTGCCGGCTTAGAAAAGTGATATTTAGACCCCCTAGCCTTCCTGAGTTTGAATTTCTTTGAGGAGCTGTAGAGCAAGGGGTCCAGCCAACTCTTAGGGTATTAACTGTAGAAGAGGATTCAGGTTACCCAAGAGTCATATCAGAATTTGTGGATGTATTTTCCGACGACTTTCCAGGTTTACCACCTGATCGGGAGATAGAATTCACAATAGACCTAATTCCAGGAGCCGAACCTATCACTTCATCGGTATATCGGCTAGCACCTAAGGAGTTAGTGGAGTTGAAAGCACAAGTTGACGACCTTCTGGAGAAAGGATTTATCCGGCCCAGTGTTTCACCTTGGGGAGCACCTATACTTTTTGTACCCAAGAAGGACGGAACTGTGCGCTTGTGCATTGATTACAGAGCCCTTAATGCTATAACTATTAAGAACCGGTACCCCTTACCACGCATTGATGACTTGTTTGACCAATTGAGTGGTGCTAGGGTATTCTCAAAGATTGACCTTAGATCCGGTTATCACCAGATTAGGGTGAAGAAGGAAGATATCCCAAAGACGGCCTTCAGGACTAAGTATGGACATTATGAGTTCCTAGTAATGCCGTTTGGTTTAACCAACGCACCTGCTGTATTTATGAGTTTGATGAACGGAGTCTTCCATCAATACTTGGATAAGTTCGTGGTGGTATTCATTGATGATATTCTAGTCTACTCCAAGGACCACGAAGAGCACGAGGAACACCTCAGAATTGTGCTAGAAACATTGAGAATGGAGAAGCTGTATGCCAAACTCAGCAAATGTGAGTTCTGTATGGACAAGGTGCCTAACCGTCTAAGTGAATGCAGTTTGAGAACAAATTTCCAACACGTGGGCTATCTGGCCATAAAATAGGATTGGCATGATTCTCTCGGAGAATCAGGGGCCTACAAAGCATGTCGTCTTTTGAACGACAGAGGTCGCCATGTAATATATAGGGGTCATCACCACCCGTTTCTCCGGCGGAGAATCCGGGCGAACAAGGAAAAGTGTAAAAGAGCCCAAACGCCTTACTTGTTGTTCTCCCCACCCCATGCTCTAAGCATGTCACATCCATGACACAATTTGGCTCATAGCCTATCTTTAGTACAATAGCCCAACCCTACAACCAAACAAGGACAAGGATGGGACTACCGTGCTACAATAGGCTATGTCCATGACTACTAATAACTGCTAAGTCTTCTAGCATACAAAGTTTCTATCAGCAGTTATCCCTAACGCACGGCCCACACATATAGGAGGCCAGACCTGTCACGCAGTCCGTGATCTATATGAGACTCACACTCGTGTAACAGCTGTGTCACGGCCAATGAACCTAATGATGCTTTATGATAATGGGTGGTCTCATAAAGTTGGTCCAATGCAAATACATAAATAAAAACAGAATATGACGACATCGTCGTTGCACCCGAATTTCCTTGGACGCACAATTTATATAGCATTAAATGAACTAAATAAGCAGAAATAAATTATACAGGCATCATGTGGAATATAAATAATAGTACGATGTCAAGGTATACTTGCCGAGCAAGAGTTCTGTATAGTGCAAGCGTCCAATACGGTGTTAAGTTTGGTGGAAGAATTGGGGTTAGGGTTTGAGTTTGGGAAGTGTTGGAATATATAGCGAAAGAGAGGCGGTGGTAGTTGGGTCAGTTGTTTACACGCGGGGGAAGGGAATGAGTACACGCGGGAGAGAGGAAAGAAAAGTTGGTTTTTGCTACTGCTGTTGTTGATATTTTTCTCCTCCTAACAGGTCCGGGTAGGGGCTAAAGGGGTAGTGGGTTTAGGATAGAGGGTTTAGGTTTCGGGTTGAGATCCAATAGGAATTTCATTGTGCATACTATTGAGCTAGCAACTGTCCAAAAAGGGTCTCCTACATGGAATAAATTAGAAAAATTTATAATGGCTCCGTAAATCCCCTAGATGCACAAACATCTCGAATAAAAAATTAAAAAAAAAATCTATTTTCTCTATTTAGAGATTTTCAGAATTAGGAATTTTACAAATCAAAACTAAGATTAGCATTACAATAATATGTAATAACAACTTTAAACTCCATAGAAGATTTCAACATTAAATATGTATAATTTCACTTATGTAGTGCATCCTTAACAAATCGCCTAAAAGTAATACCATATTGTGTACATAAAATTTTAAAAGCTTGTTGTCTACTTGCAGAAGGGTTCAAACTTCGTAAACATAATCTAATATTTTCTAAATTTAGTTGAAAGAATTCAAGATATTCTTGTACAATCAAATTAATAATATGACAAGCACATCTAACATGAAAATATCTACCTTCTAACATAGGCGTAAATTATGTTTTCAAAATATTAATAGAAGAAGTGTTATTACTAGCATTATCAAAAGAAATCAAAAATATTTTATTGTGAATATCATATTCACGCACAAATTGTATTATAGCGCCACCGATTACAGCGTCAGTATGTGAATATTTAAAGGCCTTAGACAAATGATGCATTTTTGCAACATTCATCTTGGATCTATATAATGTGCCGTGATACAAATATAAACATAATTTTGCTTAGTAGTCCATATATCAGAAGTTAGAGTTAATTTACTAACATGCATAAAATTTTCTTTCAAAGCAGTATTATCTTTTTGAAAAAAAAAATCAGAGCCTCTGCTCTAGCAGTAGATATAGAAACTTTAGTAAAACAAGGATTAAGTGTATTACTTGCATAATTATAATAGAAATCACTCTCACCAAATGTAAAGCGTTGTTTATCACAAATAATATATCTTGCTAACTCAGTCTTGTTACGAGCATCAGAATAAGTAAAGTTACCTATAGAAGATCCTTGACCACCGATACTAAATTGTGTTTGTCTAGCCTGCAGTGTGTCTTTGTCATAGCAACTTTCATAGTATCTTTTTAAAGTTTTCGTGTCATCATTTTTTTTATTTGTAAACCCGCTTACATTTCTTACATTCCGCAGCCTTAGGTATTGATTTTTGATCTTTTGAATCTAAAACCGGTGCCCCTCACTATCAGTGAGAAATATTTTTGTAAAATAATTACATAACTTAGATTTTTTTTCTATTGGCAACATTTGTAGCAGTAATCATACTTCTAAATTCAGGAGGTGACATTTGTGTCTGTGGCACAGAATCAGAAATAGAATTATTTTCAAACATATTATTATAATAATCATAATTTTTAAAAGGTTAGTTTGAACCTTGTCCATCCATATTTAAAAAAAAAATTCAAAAAAATTTAGAGCAAAATTAATTACTTCTCTACCAAGAGAAGGAGAGAGAGAGAGAGAGAGAGAGAGAAAAGAAAAATCTCAAATCATAAAAAAAAACTATTATATAATATTAAAGTTACTTGTAACATCTGCTAGAAGTCTCCAAAAGAAATCGGAAGAAAATGTATTGAGAGGGAAGAAGTTGGACTCTAGTAATTGCTTTGCTTCTAAACTTTGTAATTGTCTTACATCTAAACTTTGTAAGAGAGAGAAAAAAATTGTAATAGGGAAGAAATTGCGTTGTGTTTATTTTTTATGAATTATAGACTATTTATAGAAATTTTTTGGGGCCAAATAACTCCAAATACCCTCAAAAATGAGTTATTATAATGGGTCTTTTGGTCATTTTTAACAAAATAATCAAAATATCCCTAAAACGGTCAAAAAATTTGCCACTAAAATGGAAGTATTTTGATAAAATATCTCCAACGGTTATATTTCAAAAAAAAAAAAAATAGTCGAACCGGACCGAACCGGGGCCGTCCGAATTGGACCCGGCCCGAACGGAACAGACAACGGATGGACCGGACCGGAATTGCAGGTCGAATTCTCCGTTCCAGTCTGGATCCGAGAGGAGGAGTGGACTGACCAGGCAGGTCCGTTGACCGGGTCCGGCCAACGCAGCACCCTCCTGGCATGATCAAGGCAGTGCGGAAATTAATGGTTCCATGGGAGATATGTACCAATGGCAAAGCTTACATATTATGCTTCCAATGCGTACGTGATTCCATCAAGAGGGCCTCTCCGATTGGGTTGCCGAGTCCAAGATGTCGGTTAGACTCCACACGGACACGTAGGTGTGTGATGGCATGGACATGGATTGTTTGGCGGTGATCAGAACTTATATTTCATATCACAACACTTGCAGACGTACGTGTCCCACCAACAGTATTACGTATACAAACCACTAGAACTAAAGAAATCTTCATCTAAGTTGGTACCTAGAGAGAGAGAGAGAGAGAGAGGGTTGTAAACTGGTAAGGAATTGATGGTCCACATCGACGTCATATTTGCACAAGAATGGAAACATTATCTTGTTTGACCATAGGACAGCTATATCTTGGATGAAAATTCCGTCACAACAACTTAAATCTCCTTTCCCAAAATATAAAAAATGTCTTCATTGTCTCTAAACAAATTTGGTGTGTGCGTGGCAGCGCGTGCCAACAGTTAACATGCACTGAGAACTAGGGTTCAACAAACTTTCAACTATGCTGTTAAGACTTTGCTCAATCACTGCCTGATCACACCTAGCTCGTTCCCGGCCCGGCACAACACTCAGGACATTCAACAACGTGTGCGCTTGTCGACGTGGCATGATCGCTACGTACTAACGTATACGTACAGTGCGAAACTAAATTACAAATATATCTAGCTAGTGCTAGCTAAACAAGCTTGTTTGATAGGTGCCATGAGAGATCATCAGAGACAATAGAGGAAGCTATATATTTAAACTATCGATCGCAACGTTCCTTCCATCGATCGTTAGGTCTGGTGGTCCTATTATATGGGGTCGCTGAGACGAAGATGTCGACTTTAGAGCATTTCCAAGGACACGTCGGTCTGTGATGGCGTTGATGGGGACATAGCTACGGCAAAGACATCATCCGTGCATGACACCTACTATTGTCTCGAGCTCAGATCCAACTTTGATCTAGGACAGACCGAACAACCGTTCTACCAAACTTTCTTAAAATTATCAATTTTTTATTGTTATATATATATGTAATATAATCTTTTATAGTATTTTAAATATTATTGTGTATATAATATAACAGAATAATTTTTTATATACCATTTATGTAACAAGTTATGGAAAGACCTAGTGGGCCAGTGGCCTTCTTTATTTTTTTTAAAAGAATTTCACAAGAAAGTAACTGCACACAACGTTTACACATTTCTAAAATTTCAAGGCAACTATTTGTTTCTTTTGCTTCCGGATAAGTCATTGGATTTGTATAGTAGCTGCACAAATTGTTAACACATTCTTGCACAACGAAAGAAATTTATGTTTCATTTGACCGTATCCTGCCGATCATGAACTGTTGTATTCTCTGTGGAAAGAAGATGAAAAATCAAGTTCTCCTTTTAAGCCACACGTTGGCTTGAAATTCTGATACATTTATCTTTGTATTAGTTTTTCTGCTTTGCTCGCTTGTGAGTTATTGTGGACTAGATCAGTGGGCCACACATACGTCGTCGTCGTCGCATGCTCGCTTCGGTCAAGGACAGATCTAGGTGGTGCAGCCCACCCAAATTTTTTTGTTTTTGTTTTTTTCCTTATAAATTTATATATTTTATTATTCCACACCTAGTCCACCATAATCCATTCTAGCTCACTCCAATTTATATTTCTACGTGTAATGTATGCGGATATGCGTCCACATCTGCGGCGCTGAACGTCAATCTAAATCCCACTACCGGATTCGGTTCGAAAACGTAGTACGTGGGTCAACAACAAAATTACGTCCATATTATTCCACGTCCATTCACGTTTTTCAAATCAAAGCTTCGTTTTTTCATTCTGTTCTCTCGACAGGCTAAGTTCGAATCGTTGCTTCCGAAACGGATTCATCATGTTCTATGTAATCTCTTAGACTAGTGCTTTGTACACGTACAATTTCTCGTAGTTCGGTAACACTAAAATTTTTATTGTTTTACTTTGTATACAGTATATATACTATTCTCGGTCATTGTCTGACTCGGTGCCGACGCAGCATTCAGATATTGCTATTGCCCTCGTGGTGGCGTGATCATCCAACTATTAATTAACTAATGATTACAGATGTCACGAGGGATATATACCAAAGAAGAAGAAGAAAATTAAGCCTGGACTACGTATGCTTCCAATGTTGATTCCATCGCGAGGGCCACTTCAATTGGGTCCTCGTCGAGTAAAAGATGTCGGTCCAACTTTCGAGCACTTTCCACGGACACGTAGGTATGTCATGGCATGGACAGGGATTGTTAGGTTCGAACGACGACATTCTAGATCTATAACGTGTACTAAATGACTAACATAGTAACATGTCACTCTTATATACTAATTAGGTGTACACCAATATTGTTATATATTTAGCAATAGTACATACTGTTTCTCTTGAGCCCGCCTCTCGAGTCTCGTGATGAATAATGTGGAACAGTAAAAAGCTTGTCAAACCATGGAGAGTCGTCACTGATGGTCCCTAAAATAATCTAAGTTGGCGCATGTGGCGAAAATGCCGATAACTACCTATTTGTATACCGACGTCACTCGTTGATCGCTGTTAATTAAATAGCTAGGTTAATTAAATAGCTAGGACTGCTCATTCACTGTCGACACGGTGCCGACGCAGCATTCAGATCATTCTAGTACGTGTCCACGATTGTCGTGGCACTAGCTAGATCTTTGCAACTTTTGAGTATATTCGGTTCCCACGCCAATTACCATATCGGCGTTGGTAATGGCGGTGGAAAAAAAAAGCGGAATTTGGATTATATAATCATGGTTGCAGTTGATAGGTCACCTATGAAACTAAGCGGAATTTGGATTATTCAGCTAATATGTCGTACTATTCAATACCGTCCATCCAATTAGGAAAAAAATTCTCAAAATTTCATAGAGCTCCTCTATTTTGTACTAGTATTGTAAAGACTATTTGAATGCTTGTAACTTCTAATACAACGCACTACAAAAAAAAAATTATCTTTCGAAAGTGAGGACTTTCAAACTTTTAAATGACAACAAATGAAAGTGTAGGTAAGAATTAAAAAGTTATCATCGAACTGATCGAGTTTGCAGAGGGGAGCAGTGTTACAAACAATAATCCATATAAGTATACGAGACAAAGCTCAAGCCACGAGGTTCTCTGAATAAAATGGCATCGTTCCATATATTATGTCCCTCTATACAAAAAAGTAGCTCAAAACATCTCGATACGACTCAAGGCATCGACACCAGATTTCTGGGTCTTGGGGATGAGAAACGGTTATCGCTTCCTCGGACGATCCAACACTTGCGAACAAGCAAACTGTTGGTGGTTCAGCACTTTGAAAAAAGTACCGGTGAGTATAAAGTCAACGAACAGAAGCAACATTCACTAAAACCAACACTAAGTAAGCATGTGATAAAATATTACATTACTAGTGATCTTTATAGTTTTACCTAGGTTCATTTCATGCAATACAGGAGCAGATTCATATTACTTCATTTGGAAACATCTTTGAAATCAGAGTTCAGTTCAATAACTAAGCATACAAGACAAGCAGTTCAAGCACGATATGCCAATTCTTATACTATCAGGGTGTGTGCAGTTTGTCTCGTGAGTTATACTCAAAGACTCTAGGGACAATGCAACATCTATTGGACTATCATTTTAATACTACAAGGCGATCATCATATTCAAGCAAGCATGCAAGTCTAGGTGCGATGCAAGATAATATGCAAAACAACATATCACTTATATAGTGATTCTTACCCATTGCCGAATGGTTATCCCTGCAACAGACATAAAAGTTAAAAATATTTGCATATATGAATATGGTTCTATTCCCTGTCAGTATCTGCATCAACCAGTTATGTATGAAAGAAGGCTAGCCTAGCATGTACCCTAACTATATCATGGCCCATGAAAACCATGATTAGTAGCGATGTTATCACGGCCCAGCACTACACCAATATACTCGCTCATATACTAGTTGCTTTGACACGTGAACCAGCTTACTAATGGACATAAAACACGCCAAATAACGAGGATTTCATTGCCACAGGGTATTTCGTATAGCCTCTCCTAGGCCGAACGGTCCCAAGGCCCAGGATACAGTCCGAGAGACCCGATACTTGTGCACAATTTGTTCCGACCGATGCGATGAATGCTCTATATCAATTAATAACATTTTAATACGTGCACATCTTCATAACAAGCAAACTATTCAATATTTTTTCTTTTATTCAATCGATCGATAGGTTCAATCGTCTCTTTACATATTTAATAGCCACACCCCCAAGATCCCGTATGACCGATCCTCAGTGTGCACTACTAGTCGTATCATTCATATCAATCCATTTAACATATAACGTGTAATTCATAACAGTTCTATCTATCAAGCATCAATGACAAGCAAAATATGGCACGATTTTTCTATCTCTTTTAGCTAAGCATGCAGTTCTACTCTTGTTTAGCATACGATAGAAATGTATGAACATTTTTTTACTTTTTTTTATTAGCATGGCAGCGTTTCGTTCGATAGCGGTGTCCGTGTAACTAAGCATGCATTATTTCTTTCTTGACTTAGCATGGCAATGGTTCTATCTCTTTTAGAAAAGCATACAAGTTCTCTATTAAGCATGCAGGTTCTCATTCTATCATTCTCATGTTAACAATAACTTAGCAAACAAGCAATACAAAAACCCAGATTCATTATTAAGGAGTGCAATAATCAGAGAATAAAGTTCTGTCCACTCACATAGATCAGTCGTCTTCTAGTTCAACAAGGAGCTCTTCAGAAAGGTTTTCTTTTTGAGTCAGCAAACCGATATCTCTTGTATATAGTGCCAACACGGAGCGGGACACTACATACTTACCTACCGAGAAAAGTTTGTCCTCGAAACTCAAGGAGAAACTTTCGATATCCAGAGCAGCGATAGTCCTCATCCCTCACCATCCTCAATTGAATACTTTTGCAATCAAGAAGCACAAAATCACAACTCTCAAGCAATAAATCAAATCCAGAAAACTTTTGCTAGCATCTTTGAGAATATTTACAGACTTATTGTATGGAACGCTCAACTAAGCAATGATATCAATGGGCAAGGAATTGTCATCTATGAACTTCAGTGAAAAGGGCGTAAGGACAGAGGATCGAGTTGCTCTGATACTACTATCTCACGCCCTGATCTCTCGCGGTCCCGATCGCTCCCGCCGGGCGCGAATCACCTCGACAGCGCTCCCGCGGTCATTTTCCCTCGGGACGTGATGTCGTACGAGCCTGGAGATGCTCTCGCACAAGGCAACAACACAAGTCGTCTTGGTTATCCTCGAACTGATCGAGTTTGCAGCGGAGGAGCAGTGTTACAAACAATAATCCATCTGAGTATACGAGACAAAGCTCAAGGCACGAGGTTCTATTAATACAATGGCATCTTCTATACATTATGTCCCTCTATACAAAAGCATCTCAAAATATCTCGATATGGCTCAAGGCATCGACACCAGATTTATGGGTCCTGGGGATGAGGCACGGTTATCGCTTCCTCGGAAGATCCAGCACTTGCGAACAAGCAAACTGTTGGTGGATAAGCACTTTGGGGAAGTACCGGTGAGTATAAAATCAATAAACAGAAGCAACATTCACTAAAATCCACACTATGTAAGCATGTGATAAAATATTACATTATTAGTGATCTTTCTAGTTTTATCTAGGTTCGTTTCATGTAGTACAGGAGCAGAGTCATATTACTTCATTTGGAAATATCTTTGAAATTAGAGTTTAGTTCAATAACTAAGCATATAAGACAAACAGTTCAAGCACGATGTGCCAATTCTTTTTACTATCCGGGTGTGCGTAGTGTGTCTCGTGAGCTATACTCAAAGACTCTAGGGACAATGCAACATCTAGTGGACTATCCTTTTAATACTACAAGATGATCGTCATATTCAAGCAAGCATGCAAGTCTAGGTGCGATGCAAGACAATATGCAAAATAACATATCACTTATATAGTGATTATTACCCCTTGTCGAACGGTTATCTCTACAACAAACATAAAATTTAAAATATTTGCATATATGAATATGGTTCTATTCCATGTCTGTAACTGCATCAAACAGTTATGTATGCAAGAAGGCTAGCCTAGCATGCGCCCTAACTATATGATGGCCCATGGAAACTATGATTAGTAGCAGTGTTATTATGACCCATGTAAACCCCCAGATTTTCAGGATTTAAAAAAAAAATTGAATTTTTCTGAAATTTTTAACTAGTTAAAATCAAGGTATTCTAGTTTTAAATAATTTTAAATGTTTTTACTAAATATTAAAATATTATAAAAATAATATTTTTTGGTGTAAAATAAAATATTAGACATGGTAATTTTTCTGGAATTTATTGGACCCCAGAACTATTTTTTTAAAGACCTAAAAACTAAGTTTTTATTTAAACCACAATAAACCAACCTGAACCGGATTAAACCAACCGGTTTAAATCCTGAACCGAATCATGAACCAACCCGAACCGGACCCAATCCTTATTGGGTCGGATCTGGACCCGTTAGCCGACCCGACTCTCTGACCCGACCCAAACCCGTTACCTATCGGATCGGATCCGATCCGATTCTAAAACCCGACCCGACCCGCCTACCTGCCCGCTACAGTAAATCCCTAACCCCCGAACCCCTCATCTCCCTGCCGTTCCCCATCGTCGGCCGACCCGTCGCCTTCTCCGCCTTCCGAACGGCCGACGACCCTTCGGTTCCGATCCCCTCTCCGCCAGTAACGGCCGGTAGACCGTTCTCCGCCTTCTTCCCCTTTATAAACCCACCAAACACCTCCATAGCCACCGCCATCTCCATCAGCCACCGCTGCCTCTCCGGCCACCCCCACACTGTCCTCCGCTGAGCTTCCCCAGCGCCGACGACTTCTTCTCCGCCACCACCACCTCGAACCATAACCCTACCACCACCAGCTCCGGCCACCTCCGCCGAGCTTTCCTCCGGCGACGAACTCGATGACAAGCCCCGGCAACCCCCAGCAGCACAGCGCCACCTCCGTCGTGCCCTAGCCACCGCCGCCGCCGTCACCAAGCCCCGCCGGCCGTGTCATGCCGCCTCGCGGAAACGCGTATTTTCAGTCACCTTCGGAGCCCTGTTCAGGTGACTGTTTCTCTCTCCTTGCTATCCCGTTTTTTGTTCCATCTGCTGTGACGCATAGACTACATGACCCTCTCGATACCCGTACAATTTGTTCGGGGTATCGCGTCCTGTGGCGATCGCAAACTGCGACCCAAAATCAGGAAAAAATTATCCTATTTTTCCCCGGAAGTGGGTGCGTCCCGCTAAACGGGACGACTTGGTCATGTGCGAAATCTACCGAAAGGTGCACGCCGTTAATACGAACGTGTAGGATTTTACGGAAATTGATTTAAATCTGCGTGCACAACGGAATCAACGCGTATCCGTCGACAACACCTCGTATCGGCCTTGTTCTGGAACTCGTTGTAACTTCGTGTATACATGTCGTATCAAAACGAAAATTATGCCATCGGACTAGTAGTAATACGTTGGTCCTGTGACCCAAGTTTGGTTCGATTCTGAGAACATTGACAAAATTGCGTATCGTGGGCCCCACGGCTCCATTTGACGGGCGATTTTGTGATCGGCTCATCGGAATCCAGTTCTGGACGTTCCGTTGGGTTCATATTATTGTTTTGCACTTGTTGACACTAATTTTGACGAATTTGGAGAACATTATCTCTGGCATATTTTTCGGTACGAAGCGGGCCATATGTGGACCCCGCTTTGACCAGAAACTGTTATTTTTGCCCCTGTGTCCAAATTGGACTTATGGACAGGCAATTCTAGCTATTTGATATCTTCTGAATCTGATGGTAATGTCTAATTCAGCATTAGGAGGAGTACCTGCAGATCCCGCTGATACCAGAGCAACAGTTGGAGTCAGAACCCCATGCAAATGTACATTGCCAATCTTGCAGTAATTGCTACATATTATTTCCTTGATTTATTTATATGTTGTATCTGTTCAACCTAGGACCGTGTGACATTACTTAACGTCCGAATAATATTCGGGTGTCAACGCCGTAGCGGAGTTGTGTAACGTCACCTAGACATAGATATCGAGACCCTATACATTCTCGTGCTTGCATTATCAAGTACGCCATACCATAGGACACTTGAAACTGTTCATGAGACAGAACCTTCCTGAGATATTCATAGTGATTCTGTATAGGATACAGGTTTATGACATATACTTTATACATGCTTAGATATCATTATGACTTGCTGCATTAGATATAATCTTGCGTGACATGGACATGAGACGTCGTGGTCATGAGACGTATGGTTACATTGGGTGGGGAGAGACACAAAGGCTACATGCTGATTATATATGTAAACCCTTATTAATGTGGTACTCAAGACTCTAAACCCGAGCTTGACCCATTACGTGATATTACCGCTACCGGCTCCCCAACACCGAGCTTGTAGTGGTCTCAGCCTGAGTTTTAGTGATGCTCTCATCTTGTATTTCACTTAGCTGGTTATATAGTTTATCCTATTATTTCATTAATTATTGCACTATATTTATTTTAGCTTGAGTTATTTTGTACCTTGCTATGTCCCCTGAGGTCCTGGATTCTGGATTATGTCCCCAGGTTTAGCAGATGAGTTCTATTCCGAGGTATATGGAGCAGGAGCAGGAGCAGGAGCAGACACTGGAACTGAACCGATCCCCGAGGATGAGGTTATCGTCGAGGATTTCTCTTGAGTATTGCTTAATCTATACTCAGTATTTGCTGTTATTTTACTCTTATTTCTTGTCAGTTGAACTATTGTATCAGACTTATCCTCGGGTTGTTCCCCGAGATATATTTTATTGAGACTTCTTGTTGATTTATATTTCTGATATTTTTTATATCTATTCTGTGGATGAGATTAGTACCATTGCCCATATTATTGTTTTACAGCTTAAGTACACCCTGATGGGTCCATTAAATTGGGTTTGCCTATCGGTATGTGCTGCTGGCCATTGCCACGTGTCTAGTCCCTCGATATTTTGGGACTGGGGCATGACATAGTTTTTGTGGTGGCCCATGCAGGTCAACGACTAAATTGCTTCGGTTTTAACTTAGGAACCGAGCAAGCCTGCGGTAAAGAATAGGATAAGTTTGTAAATACCCTATTTTTCCGATAATTTTTTATATATAATTTTCCCGGATGTTTTCGGGATTTTGGATGAAGAACCGAGGTGTTTAGGAGTTAAAGAATTTTACGGGCAGTTTACGGGTCTTAAAATATTCTGGAAGTAAAAATTTATTTTGTATGATGGAGAACCGGACGCATGGCATTTTTCGGTAAATTTATTGGACGCCGGAGCAACGAATCGAGGACCAAAAGCTATAGAATTCCGAACCCGAACCAAACGAAGCCCGAACCAAACCAACCCTACCCGAATCCCTTGGAACCCTAGCCGCGAAGCTACAGTAGCATCTATAAAGCCAACGCCTAGGGATCCAGGCCGCCCCTCTCATCCGCCGACTCCCCTTGCCGAGAACCTGCCGCCGCCTCCCCTCGGATTTCTCAGCCGACCCATCCAGACCCAACCCCGTCCACGAGCCGCCTCCCAGCCACTCGAACTCCTCCCTGCCGATCGTCCCCTTCGCCGCCACCCGATTCGTCGATACCGCAGTTGGCTCCTTCATCCGCTGCAGGCCGCCTCCAGACCCTCGGCCCTCGACCCGAGAACCGGCCGTCGCCCGAGAACCGGCCGCCGCTCGAGACTCGCGGCGCCGAGAGACGCTGAACCTCCCCAGCGTGCGAGATGCACCGACCCGGCCGCGCGAAGCCGCTACCCTAACCCGACCTCGAGGCCGACCCCTCCGGCAAAGCCCTCGACTGTCCCGACCAGAGCCCTCACTCGGACTCACAGCAGACCCGATCAGGATTCGGCTCGCGTCGAATTGACTTTCGGACACTTGGAATTCAGCATTCACGGAGCCCTGTTCAGGTACCGATTTCTTTCACCTCGCAACTCCGATTTCAATTCCGTCAGTTGCAACACGTAGACTGTATAACCCTCTCGGTGCCCGTGCAACTCGCTCGGTGCATCGCGTCCTGTGGTGATCGTACACCGCGATCCAAAAATAGGAAAAGCAATGCCCTATTTCACCCCGAAACTGAGTCCGCCCCGCCAATCGGGATGACTTGGTCGCACGCGATCTTTACCGAACCGTGCGCGACATTGATACGGTCGTGTAGGATTTCGCAGAAGTCGATTCGGAGGTGCGTGCACCCCGGAATCAACGCGTATCCGCCGATGACACTCCGTATCCGTCCTTTCTGGAACACGCTGTAACTTTGTGTACGCAAGTCGGATCGAGACAAAACTTGCGCCATCGGACTCGTAGCAATGCACTGGTCCTGTGACCCAAGTTTGGTCCAATTCCGAGAACGTTGACAAAATCACGTATCGTGGGCCCCACAGTCTCCACTTGACGGGTGATTTTGAGATCGGCTCATCGGACTCCAATTCTGGAAGTTCCGTTGGGTTCGTATCATCGTTCCTGACTTGTAGACACTGAGTTTGAGGAATTTGGAGATCTTTGACCCTGACACGCTTTTCGGTGCAAAGTGGTCCACATGTGGACCCCGCTTTAATCCGGAAATGACCTTTTTGCCCCTGTGTCCAAATTGGACGTAAGGACAGGCAATTCTAGCAGTTTGATATCTTCTGAGACTATTGGTGATGTTTATGACAGCTTTTGGAGTAGTCCCTACCGGTTCCGCTGATCCAGGGACGATTGTTGATATTCCAACATCAGGCAAGTGTACCTTGCCAAACTCTACAGTATTGTTATATATTTTCCTTGCTTTATTATAGTGCTGTGCATGCTCAACCTAGGACCGTGTGACGTACTTAGCGTTCGATTATCAGTCGGGTGCCAACACTGTACGCAGTGTTGGGTACGGTCATCTAGATGGACATTCGTGACACTTTATTCTCGTACTTGTCTTATCAAGTACCATATGACCCAGGACACTTGACACTATTCATGAGACAGGATTTTCCCGAGATATTTGTGGTGATTCTGTATAGGATACAGGACTTGGACATTATACTCTTAGATACTTTATGACTTGATGCATTAGCTATGATCACGCTTTACATGGGCATGAGACGTTATGGTCATGATATGCGTGGTTACATTGGGTGGGGAGAGTCACACAGGCTACAGGCTATTTCATATATCTATCTACTACTATTGTGAGGCCTCAGACTCTCGTAGCAGAGCTAGGCACATTACGTGTTTATTACCGCTACCGGCTCCCCGACACAGAGCTTGTAGTGGCTTCAGCCTGAGTTTAGTGCTGCGCTCATCTTGCATTTTCACATAGATGGTTACTTACTTGCCCTATTTATTCATTACTTGCTGCACTGTATTTATTTTGGCATGAGCTTTCTTGTACCTTGCTATGTCCCCTGAGGACCTGGATCCGGATAATTTGTCCCCAGATTTTACAGACGAGGCTTATCCCGAGATATACGGGACTGGAGCAGGAGCTGATCCAGGAGCTGTACCGCCATCCGTGGACGAGGTCTTAGCTGATGACTTCTCTTGAGCATCCATGTTCATGCTCAGCTTTTATTATTTATTTCAGTCTTTTACATTCTGGTCTGTTGAACCATTGTACTAGATATTTATCGGGTTGTTCCCCGAAGTACTTTGTGAGACTTGCTGTTGATTTACATTCCTTATTTATTCTGTGGATCATATTTTATATCTTGTGTGGATGAGATTAGTTGTGCCATGATTGTCGTAGACTTGTTTTACAGCTTAAGTATGCCCTGATGGATCCATTATATTGAGTTGGTCCATCGGTGCGTACTGCTGGCCATTGACACGTGTCTAGTCCCACGGTATTTTGGGACTGGGGCGTGACATGGTTATTGTGGTGGCCCATGCAGGTCTACGACAAATTGTTCAGTTTCAACTTAGGGACTGAACCAGCCTGCCCTAAGGATAGGATAAGTTCTAGGTTCACATCCATTATTTAACCATTATTGGACTCTATATCGAACTCGAAATTGTTACTTGAACTGCATCCTGTATTGATTCCTCTGAGCGTTCTTACAGTTTATCTTTGGATTGCAGAGTAATGGATTCCGGAAATAGAGATGATATTCCTTTGGATACGCCACACGACGCTGTGGTTACTTATGGAGACGGAGTGACACAAGGGGATGGAGGACCAGCATCGCAGAGTGATCAAACCGGACAGCCTAATCCAAGGTTCCGAAGAGATGACATCCCACCTCCACCTCAGTTCACTCCCCAGATGCCAGTATTCCCGCCAGGACAAGCCATGGACGGGCAACAAATGTTCCAGATGATGTATGCTATGATGCAAGCACAGCAACAGATTCAGCAGGAGGCCCATCGGCAGGAGGCCGAGTATCTGAGAACCAGCCTGGTATCCGCATTGGAGCAGGCTAATCCAGCAGCGAGACGAACATCGACGGGATATATCACCGACTTCCGTCATCTCAAGCCTCGCACATTTTCTGGTAAAGAAGGGCCAACAGAATTTCATGAGTGGCTCACAAACATTCAGCATCAGCTGGAAGCCGCTGAACTTCCAAGAGAGAAGTGGATGACTGCAGTCAGAATGCAGTTAACTGATAATGTGCACCACTGGTGGTTAGCAGAAGAAAGGAGACTTGGACAGGATAGAGTCACATGGGAAGAGTTCTCCAGACTTTTCCAAGAGATGTACATCCCGGCAGTTGCACGGTCAGAGCTCAGGGACAAGTTCAATCGCCTCATCCAGGGCAGCATGACAGTGGAAGAATACAATTCTGAATTTATTCGCCTGAGCCGCTTTGCTCCAACATTGATTTCGACGGAGGAAGAGAAAGCGAAAAAGTTCTTTGACGGGTTGAAGTTCGAGCTTCAGAGATTGATTGGCTCAGTGGCACCTACAAATTATACTGATGTTCTAGCAGCAGCACGACGCATGGAGCGCGTCACTAGAAGGGAATCGAATCTGAAGAGGCCAAACACCTCCGCACCAACCAAGGCAGTACATGGAGATTCTGTAAAACGATTCCAGAGGAGTACGCCAGATAGAGTAGCACACAGGGCCATATCCCTTCCTACTTGTCATCACTGCGGCAAGGTAGGACACATTGAGAGAGAGTGCAGGCGGAAGTTGGGACTATGCCTGCTTTGCGGATCAAACCAGCATCTATCCAGAGACTGCACTCACCATAGAGGAGAAGCACCCAGACTAGCTCTACCTGCACCGCGACCAACTTATCCAGCAGTAGGAGCACAGCAGACAGGAGTTGGTGGAGTCAGACCACCAGCCCCAGGAGGAAACCAGCAGAGACCACCACTGGCCCCACAGGCAGCCCTATTCCAGCAGGCTCAGCAGCAGCAGAGAGGTCCAGCACAGGGGCGAGGGCAGGCATTCACTTTAGCTGTTGAGGAGGAGGCTACAGCAGGCGAGGTCATCGCAGGTACTATTTTAGTAGCTTCATTACCAGCTGTAGCATTATTTGATTCTGGAGCATCGCATTCATTTATAGCAGCTAGCTTTGTAGCCACCCATAGAGTAGCTACCGCACCTCTTCCGAAGATGAAGAGAATTCTTACGGGAGGCGGTATTATTCCGGTTAGTGATGTCTGTAGATCATGTTCTGTAGTCGTTTGTGGCCGAGAAATGCGAGCTCAATTTTTGATCTTTTCTATGCCGGATTATGATGTCGTACTTGGTATGGACTGGTTAAGTCAGTATCATACGACCCTTGATTGTCGGCTTGGGCGGGTTATATTTAGACCGCCAGGACACCCAGAATTTGAGTTTCTTCGAGGAGCAGTGGAGCAAGGAGTTCAGCCTACTCTTAGGGTACTATCTGTAGAAGGGGAGACAGGTTACCCAAGAGTCATATCAGAATTTGTGGATGTATTTCCTGATGATCTTCCAGGTTTACCGCCTGATCGGGAAATAGAATTTACAATAGACTTAACTCCAGGAGCAGAGCCAATCACCTCATCAGTATATCGGCTAGCACCTAAGGAGTTAGTGGAGTTGAAAGAACAGGTGGATGATCTTTTGGAGAAGGGTTTCATTCGGCCCTGTGTTTCACCTTGGGGAGCACCCATATTATTCGTGCCGAAGAAGGATGGAACGGTACGGTTGTGCATTGATTACAGGGCACTAAATGCTGTAACCATCAAGAACAGGTATCCCTTACCACGCATTGATGATCTATTCGATCAGTTGAGTGGTGCAAGGGTATTTTCGAAGATTGACCTTAGATCCGGCTATCATCAGATCAAGGTGAGGAAAGAAGACATCCCAAAGACAGCTTTCAGGACGAAGTATGGGCATTATGAGTTCTTGGTGATGTCGTTTGGTTTAACCAACGCGCCAGCAGTGTTTATGAGTTTGATGAACAGAGTCTTTCATCAGTTCTTGGATAAATTTGTAGTTGTATTCATCGACGACATTCTCATATATTCCAAGAGCCCTGAAGAGCACGAGGAGCATCTCAGAATTGTGTTAGAGACCTTGAGGCAGGAGAAGCTATATGCCAAGCTCAGTAAGTATGAGTTCTGTATGGACAAAGTACCTTTCTTGGGACACATCATATCAGGAGAAGGACTTTCAGTGGATCCAGAGAAAGTTGCGGCAATAGAGACTTGGCCTACACCCACATCAGTCGCAGAGGTGAGAAGTTTTCTCGGACTTGCGGGGTATTACCGAAGGTTTGTAGAGAATTTCTCAAGGATTGCAGAACCGATGATGAAGCTGACACGGAAGGACCAGGAGTTTATATGGACAGAAGACTGCCAGAAGGCTTTTGAAGAACTGAAGAGAAGATTAACAACAGCACCTGTCTTGACTCTTCCTTCAGGGTCAGGAGGTTTTGTTGTTTACAATGATGCATCAGGCAGTGGACTAGGGTGTGTCTTGATGCAACATGGCAAAGTCGTTGCTTATGCGTCAAGACAGTTGAAGGTCCACGAGAAGAACTACCCGACACATGATCTGGAGCTAGCAGCAGTTATATTTGCATTGAAGATATAGAGGCACTATCTTTATGGAGAGAGGGTAGAAATCTTTACTGATCACAAGAGTCTAAAGTATGTGTATACTCAGAAGGAGCTTAACATGAGACAGAGACGTTGGCTGGAACTGATGGTAGATTTTGACATCGATCTGCAGTATCATCCGGGAAAGGCGGATGTAGTTGCAGATGCACTCAGCAGAAAGCCTACGGCTTATTTCTTGACGATGCAGCCCGAGTTGTTGAGAGATTTACAGGAGCTACAGATAGAGGTTGTCGTACCAGGACAGAATGGCTTGATGGCTAACCTTGAGATTCAGTCATCACTCGTAGAGAAGATTAAAGAGGCATTGCCCACCGATGCTAGATTCCGAAGACTCAAAGAAAGGACAGAAGCAGGCATGCAGACAGGACTTCGCATTCACGAAGACGGGACATTGAGGTTTGGAAATCGCCTGTATGTTCCAAATGGAGAATTGAGACAGGAGTTAATGACCGAAGCATATAGCTCCATGTACTCTGTTCACCCAGGAGGAACCAAGATGTATCGAGACTTGAGACAGTATTACTGGTGGCATGGAATGAAGAGAGAGATCGCAAGATTTGTGGCCAAATGCTTAGTCTGCCAGCAAGTGAAGGCAGAGCATCAGAGGACTGCAGGTATGTTACAGCCGCTTCCTATACCAGAATGGAAGTGGAAACATATCACGATGGATTTTGTCACAGGATTGCCAAGGAGCCCCAGTGGAAGAGACGCAGTATGGGTGATAGTGGATCGACTCACTAAATCGGCACACTTCTTGCCATTTAGAGTTGGGCAGTCCACAGAGGTACTAGCCGACATGTATATGCGACAAATTATCAAATTACATGGAGTGCCTGTTAGTATTGTATCGAATCGAGATTCGAGATTTACATCTCATTTCTGGAGAAGCATGCAAGAGAGTCTGGGCACCAGACTCAAATTCAGCACGGCATACCACCCGCAGACAGATGGCCAATCGGAGCACACCATTCAGATATTGGAGGACATGTTGAGATCATGTATGCTAGACTTTGGAGGATCTTGGGAAGATCATTTGCACTTAGTAGAGTTCTCCTATAATAACAGTTATCAGGCCAGCATCCAGATGACACCATTTGAAGCTTTATACGGAAGGAAGTGCAGATCACCTGTGTGTTGGAGTGACGTTGGTGAACGTCAAATACTGGGACCAAAATTGGTCACACAAACAGTGGAGAATGTGAAGCAGATTCAGAATCATCTATGAGCAGCTCAGGACCGACAGAAGCATTGGGCAGATACGCACAGACGTCCCCTAGAGTTCAAAGAAGAAGATCACGTATTCTTGAGGATTTTGTCCACTCGTGGTACTATCAGATTCGGGAGCAGAGGCAAGCTGAGCCCAAGGTATATTGGGCCATTTGACATTCTAGAGCGTGTTGGTGAGGTAGCTTATCGGCTTGCATTACCTCCATCTTTAGAGGGAGTGCATGACGTATTCCACGTCTCACAGTTGAGGAGGTACGTGACCGACCCAAGTCACGTAGTCGATCATTCAGAGATCGCAGTAGGCCCGAGCTTGAGGTATGAAGAACAACCAGTTGGCATCCTTGACGTCGGTGAGAAGACATTACGGGGACAGACGATCAGACTGGTTCGAGTAGCATGGAAACACCATTCACATGGAGAATCGACTTGGGAACGAGAAGATAGTATGCGCCAGCGATACCCCCACTTGTTCGAGGAGGCAGTTGTAAACTAGGCATCTTGTATTTCCATAACTCTTTCTTGAGTAGCTTATTCTTTGATTGCGAGGACGCAATCCTTTAAAGGAGGGAAGATTGTAAACACCCTATTTTTCCGATAATTTTTTTTATATAATTTTCCCGGATGTTTTCGGGATTTTGGATGAATAACCGAGGTGTTTAGGAGTTAAAGAATTTTACGGGCAGTTTACGGGTGTTTAAATATTCTGGAAGTAAAAATTTATTGTGTATGATGGAGAACCGGACGCATGGCATTTTTCGGTGAATTTATTGGACGCCGGAGCAACGAATCGAGGACCAAAAGCTATAGAATTCCGAACCCGAACCAAACGAAGCCCGAACCAAACCAACCCTACCCGAATCCCTTGGAACCCTAGCCGCGGAGCTACAGTAGCATATATAAAGCCAACGCCTAGGGATCCAGGCCGCCCCTCTCATCCGCCGACTCCCCTTGCCGAGAACCTGCCGCCGCCTCCCCTCGAATTTCTCAGCCGACCCATCCAGACCCAACCCCGTCCATGAGCCGCCTCCCAGCCACTCGAACTCCTCCCTGCCGATCGTCCCCTTCGCCGCCACCCGATTCGTCGACACCGCAGTCGGCTCCTTCATCCGCTGCAGGCCGCCTCCAGACCCTCGGCCCTCGACCCGAGAACCGGCCGTCGCCCGAGAACCGGCCGCCGCTCGAGACTCGCGGCGCCGAGAGACGCCGAACCTCCCCAGCGTGCGAGACGCACCGACCCGGCCGCGCGAAGCCGCTGCCCTAACCCGACCTCGAGGTCGACCCCTCCGGCAAAGCCCTCGACTGTCCCGACCAGAGCCCTCACTCGGACTCACAGCAGACCCGATCAGGATTCGGCTCGCGTCGAATTGACTTTCGGACACTTGGAATTCAACATTCACGGAGCCCTGTTCAGGTACCGATTTCTTTCACCTCGCAACTCCAATTTCAATTCCGTCAGTTGCTACACGTAGACTGTATAACCCTCTCGGTGCCCGTGCAACTCGCTCGGTGCATCGCGTCCTGTGGTGATCGTACACCGCAATCCAAAAACAAGAAAAGCAACGCCCTGTTTCACCCCGAAACTGAGTCCGTCCCGCCAATCGGGATGACTTGGTCGCACGCGGTCTTTACCGAACCGTGCGCGACGTTGATACGGTCGTGTTGGATTTTGCAGAAGTCGATTCGGAGGTACGTGCACCCCGGAATCAACGCGTATCCGCCGACGACACTCCGTATCCGTCCTTTCTGGAATACGCTGTAACTTTGTGTACGCAAGTCGGATCGAGACGAAACTTACACCATCGGACTCGTAGCAATGCGCTGGTCCTGTGACCCAAGTTTGGTCCAATTCCGAGAACGTTGACAAAATTACGTATCGTGGGCCCCACAGGCTCCACTTGACGGGTGATTTTGAGATCGGCTCATCGGAATCCAATTCTGGAAGTTCCGTTGGGTTCGTATCATCGTTCCTGACTTGTAGACACTGAGTTTGAGAAATTTGGAGACCTTTGACCCTGACACGCTTTTCGGTACAAAGTGGCCCACATGTGGACCCCGCTTTAATCCGAAAATGACCTTTTTGCCCCTGTGTCCAAATTGGACGTAAGGACAGGCAATTATAGCAGTTTGATATCTTCTGAGACTATTGGTGATGTTTATGACAGCTTTTGGAGTAGTCCCTACCGGTTCCGCTGATCCAGGGACGATTGTTGATATTCCAACATCAGGCAAGTGTACCTTGCCAAACTCTACAGTATTGTTATATATTTTCCTTGTTTTATTATAGTGCTGTGCATGCTCAACCTAGGACCGTGTGACGTACTTAGCGTCCGATTATCAGTCGGGTGCCAACACTGTACGCAGTGTTGGGTACGGTCATCTAGATGGACATTCGTGACACTTTATTCTCGTACTTGTCTTATCAAGTACCATATGACCCAGGACACTTGACACTATTCATGAGACAGGATTTTCCCGAGATATTCGTGGTGATTCTGTATAGGATACAGGACTTGGACATTATACTCTTAGATACTTTATGACTTGATGCATTAGCTATGATCACGCTTGACATGGGCATGAGACGTTATGGTCATGATATGCGTGGTTACATTGGGTGGGGAGAGCACACAGGCTACAGGCTATTTCATATATCTATCTACTACTATTGTGAGGCCTCAGACTCTCGTAGCAGAGCTAGGCACATTACGTGTTTATTACCGCTACCGGCTCCCCGACACAGAGCTTGTAGTGGCTTCAGCCTGAGTTTAGTGCTGCGCTCATCTTGCATTTTTACATAGATGGTTACTTACTTGCCCTATTTATTCATTACTTGCTGCACTGTATTTATTTTGGCATGAGCTTTCTTGTACCTTGCTATGTCCCCTGAGGACCTGGATCCGGATAATTTGTCCCCAGATTTTACAGACGAGGCTTATCCCGAGATATACGGGACTGGAGCAGGAGCTGATCCAGGAGCTGTACCGCCATCCGTGGACGAGGTCTTAGCTGATGACTTCTCTTGAGCATCCATGTTCATGCTCAGCTTTTATTATTTATTTCAGTCTTTTACATTCTGGTCTGTTGAACCATTGTACTAGATATTTATCGGGTTGTTCCCCGAAGTACTTTGTGAGACTTGCTGTTGATTTACATTCCTTATTTATTCTGTGGATCATATTTTATATCTTGTGTGGATGAGATTAGTTGTGCCATGATTGTCGTAGACTTGTTTTACAGCTTAAGTATGCCCTGATGGATCCATTATATTGAGTTGGTCCATCGGTGCGTACTGCTGGCCATTGACACGTGTCTAGTCCCACGGTATTTTGGGACTGGGGCGTGACAAAGTTATAGGATCTCATCCACTTGATTAAATTGTTCTTCATCTCTATATCGGATTCGAATTAAAATTCTTGACATGCATCTTGCCTTGATTCCTCTGTGTGCCTCTTATAGGTTATTTTGAATGCAGAGTAATGGATCCACGAGCGAACGACGAGACTCCTGCAGGATCACCGCAAGGTGCTGAAGTCACCCACGAAGAAGATGGAGTGACGCTAATGAGTGAAAATCCCTCCACTCACCGAAGCAGTCAAGCCAATCAGCATACCTCAAGGTCCCGGCATGATAACATCGAACCACCGCCGCAGTTCACTCCACCAATACCCGTATTCCCACAAGGGCAAGCTATGGACGGGCAACAGATGTTTCAAATGTACTACGCGATGATGCAAGCCTATCAGAAGGTTCATGAAGAAGCCCAGCAAAGCCAAACGGAGGAGTTCATTTACAGACTTAGCTCTGAGCTACGAAAGTTAATCGACTCCGTTGCAACGGACGTTCTTGCTGCAGCACGGCCCATGGAGTGCATCACCAGGATAGAGTCCAGCCAGAAGCGGTCGCATGCATTAGCACTAGACCAAGCACAACAGGAAAGAGCTGCAAAGCGACTACAGATGAATCCACCACAGAGAGCATCTACACCAATAGCACTAGTCCTTCCTACTTGTCACTACTGTGGCAAAGTAGGCCATCTCGTCAAAGAATGTCGACTCAGATTGGGATTATGTTTAGCTTGCGGATCTAAACAATATTCGGTAAGGGATTGCCCTAAACGTCGAGAGAAAGCATTGATGATTCATCAACCAGCCACATCAGCACCAGCCAGAGCACCACAGAGAAAAGTCGCAAAGAGATCTCACCTGCACCAGCCACTCAGAGCATCTCCGCAAATACTGCCTATCTGTCAATATTGTGGCAAGAGAGGCCATATTGAGAACGAGTGCAGACGCAAATTTGGATTATGCTTGATTTGCGAATCCAACCAACATTTAGCCAAGGATTGTCCTGAGCATCAAGATAGAGCACTAATGTTAAACCGACAAGCTTTACCAGTACCAAGGCCAGCCTATTCAGCATTAGGAGCAACACAAACGAGAGTTGAAGGAGTTATACTACCAGCTCCGAGAGGATATCAGCCGAGGCCACCCTTAGCACCACAAGCAGCACTCTTCCGGCAAGCTCAGCAACAACAGAGGAATCCACCACAAGGACGCGGACAGGCTTTTGCAATGACCATGGAAGACGCGTAGACTCGTGGAGTAGCGAATATGCGTAAGTTATTCATTGATGTTATTTCTAGTATTGCTTTAGCACGTGCCTGTTAGTTCGTGACCTTAGCCTTAAACCTAGTAATTTTGAACTTATTAATAATTGATAACCTAGTTTTCTAAGCTGTAGTTTTCTTTTCTTTAACCAGATTTCCTTCACTCTTGAATTACCAAACTTTTATTCTTCTCTAGGGAAATATTTTAATTCTTCCCTAGGTATTTTGTTTAACCCTCATCCTTTGATTCTCCTTAATCATGATTCTTGATAGTGATGTGCTTCGAACCTGTTTTACAACCGTATCATTTCTTTTGACCGGTTATTTCTTTGATTGCGAGGACGCAATCCTATTAAGGGGGGTAGATTGTAAACCCCCAGATTTTTCAGGATATTAAAAAAACAAAATTTCAAAAATTTTCTGGAATTTTTAACTAATTAAAATCAAGGTATTCTGGTTTTAAATAATTTTAAATGTTTTTATTAAATATTAAAATATTATGAAAATAATATTTTTTGGAGTAAAATAAAATATTAGACAAGGTAATTTTTCTAGAATTTATTGGACCCCAAAACTATTTTTTTAAAAGACCTAAAAACTAAGTTTTTATTTAAACCAAAATAAACCAACCTGAACCGGATTAAACAAACCGGTTTAAACCCAGAACCTAATCCTGAACCAACCCGAACCGGAACCAGTCCTTATTGGGTCGGATCCGGACCCGTTAGCCGACCCGACCCTCTGACCCGACCCAAACCCGTTACCTATCGGATCGGGTCGGATCTGATTCTAAAATCCGACCCGACCCAAACCGCCTACCCGCCCGCAACAGTAAATCCCTAACCCCCGAATCCCACGTCTCCCTTCCGTTCACCGTGCCGGCCGACCCGCCGCCTTCTCCGCCTTCCCAACGGCCGACGACCCTCCGGTTCCGATCCCCTCTCCGCCAATAACGGCCGACCGACCGACCGTCCTCCTCCTTCTTCCCCTTTATAAACCCCCCAAACAGCTCCACATCCACCGCCATCTCCATCAGCCACCGCTGCCTCTCCGGCCACCCCCACACCGTCCTCCGCCGAGCTTCCCCAGCGCCGACGACTTCTCCTCCGCCACCACCACCTCGAACACCACCAGCTCCGGCCACCTCCGCCGAGCTTTCCTCCGGCGACGAACTCGACGACAAGCCCCGGTGACCCCCAGCAGCACAGCGCCGCCTCCGTCGTGCCCTAGCCACCGCTGCCGCCGCCAGCAAGCCCCGCCGGTCGTGTCGCGCCACCTCACGAAAACGCATATTTTCAGTCACCTTCGGAGCCCTGTTCAGGTGACTGTTTCTCTCTCCTCGCTGTCCCGTTTTCTGTTCCGTCTGCTGTGACACGTAAACTACATGACCCTCTCGATACCCGTACAATTTATTCGGGGTATCGCGTCCTGTGGCGATCGCAAACTGCGACCCAAAATCTGGAAAATAATTACCATATTTTCTCCGGAACTAGGTGCGCCCCGCTAAATGGGACGACTTGATCATGTGTGGACTCCACCAAAAGATGCACACCGTTAATACGGACATATGGGATTTCACGAAAGTTGATTTGGATGTGCGTGCACACCGGAATCAACGCGTATCCGTCGACAACACCCCGTATCGGCCATGTTCTGGAACTCGTTGTAACTTCGTGTACGTATGTCGTATAGAAACGAAACTTATGCCATCGGACTCGTAGTAATATGATGGTCATGTGACCAAAGTTTGGTTCAATTCTGAGAACATTAAAAAAATTGCGTATTGTGGGCCCCACGGCTCCACTTGACGGGCGATTTTGTGATCGGCTCATCAGAATCTAGTTCTGGACGTTCTGTTGGGTTCATATTGTCGTTCTGGACTTGTTAACACTAAGTTTGACGAATTTGGAGAACATTGTCTCTAGCACATTTTTCGGTGTGAAGTGGATCACATGTGGACCCCGCTTTGACCAGAAACTGTCACTTTTGCCCCTGTGTCCAAATTGGACTTATGGACAGGCAATTCTAGCTATTTGATATCTTCTGAATCTGATGGTAATGTCTAATTCAGTATTCGGAGGAGTACCTGCAGATCCCGCTGATACCAGAGCAACAGTTTGAGTCAGAACCCCAAGCAAGTGTACCTTACCAATCTTGCAGTAATTGCTACCTATTATTTTCTTGATTTATTTATATGTTGTATTTGTTCAACCTAGGACCATGTGACATTACTTAACGTCCGAATAATATTCGGGTGTCAATGCCGTACACGGAGTTGTGTAACGTCACCTAGACATGGATATCGAGACCCTATACATTCTCGTGCTTGCATTATCAAGTACGTCATACCATAGGACACTTGACTATGTTCATGAGACAAAAAATTTCTGAGATATTCATGGTGATTCTATATAGGATATAGGTTTATGACATATAATTTATACATGCTTAGATATCATTATGACTTGCTGTATTAGATATGATCTTGCGTGACATGGACATGAGACGTCGTAGTCATGAGATGTGTGGTTACATTGGGTGGGGAGAGACACACAGGCTACAGGCTGATTATATATATAAACCCTTATTAATAGGGTGCTCAAGACTCTAAACCCGAGCTTGACCCATTACGTGATATTACCGCTATCGGCTCCCCGACACCGAGCTTGTAGTGGTCTCAGCCTGAGTTTTAGTGATGCTCTCATCTTGTATTTCACTTAGCTGGTTATATAGTTTACCATATTATTTCATTAATTATTGCACTGTATTTATTTTGGCTTGAGTTATTTTGTACCTTGCTATGTCCCCTGAGGACCTGGATTCTGGATTATGTCCCCAGGTTTAGCAGATGAGTTCTATTCCGAGGTATATGGAGCAGGAGCAGACACTGGAGCTGAACCGATCCCCAAGGATGAGGTTGTCGTCGAGGATTTCTCTTGAGTATTGCTTAATCTATACTCAATATATTTTATTGAGACTTGTTGTTGATTTATATTTCTGATAATGTTTGTATTTATTATGTGGATGAGATTAGTACCATTGCCCATATTGTTATTTTACAGCTTAAGTACACCCTGATGGATCCATTAAATTGGGTTTGCCCATCGGTGTGTGCTGCTGGCCATTGCCACGTGTCTAGTCCCTCGATATTTTGGGACTGGGGCGTGACAGGCCAGAACTACACCAATATACTTGCTCATATACTAGCTGCTTTGACACGTGAACCAGCTTACTAATGGACATAAAACCCTCCTAATAATGATGACTTCATTGCCTCAGGGTGTTTCTTATACCCTCTCCTAGGCCGAACGGTCCCAGTGCCCCAGGATACAGTCTGAGAGACCCGTTGCTTGTGCACAAGTTGTCCCGACTGATGCGATGAATGCTCTCTATCAATTAATAACATTTTAATATGATCCACATGTTCATAACAAGCAAACTATTCAACCATTTCTCTTCTATTCAATAGATTGATAGGTTCAATCTTCTTTTTACTTATCTAATAGCCACACACCCCAAGATCCCTTAGGACCGATCCTCTGGGTGCACTACTAGTCGTATCATTCGTATCAATCCATTTAACATATAATGAGTTATTCATAACAGTTCTATCTATCAAGCATCAATGACAAGCAAAATATGGCACGATTCTTCTATTACTTTTAGCTAAGCATGCAGTTCTACTCTTGTTTAGCATATGATGGAAACATATGGAACATTCTTTTACTCTTGTTTATGTAAACCCCCTCAACAATTTTTTTAGGTAGAGTGGGTATGATGAGAATTTTGGTTTAGCTTCAGGTTGTTTAAGGATTAGAAATTAGGGTTATGAAGACTGGTTCTTTAATTTATACTCTTGGTACACCTTACCGTTGCTACAATATTTGGAACACAACAATAGCCTTTACCTTCTGTCAAATTTTGTACTCTTGATCTAGATGAGCCAACCTAGGCACAGAATATTTCTGTCACTCACAAATACACTCCCTTGTGCTCTATTTTAATTGCACAACTTTCTAGTCACAAAAATTAATTCTTTAATCCTATGCCTTTTACCTATGTCGTTGTAATCGATTTGGGGACACAAACTCAAACCGTTTCGCCTAACCAATTAAAGGGCCCAAGACTAACACCAAGCCTACAACGTCCATAATATTTGTGTTACTCCCAATTGAGATCCCATGTACTTCTATTTTATTTAAGAACACCTATGACACAATATTTATTTAATTTGGTGAAACTGACTGAACTTAACTCCAACTAAACCCTCACACCCAATCATGAGACTCATACAAAACACCCAACACCCTCTCTATCCTACAAACACAAAAAACCATTTTCTATATCAAATCCTCACTCTTTTTCTTCATTTGTAAACCCCAAACTTTAAGGGACTCAAATACAAAAGTAATACAAGGTGTCAACCTCCTATTGGTGCAAGCCAAATGAAGAACCTCTAATTTGGTCATGTGACCGGTCAACACTCTATCTCTCTCTCTCTCTCTTGGCATGTTACTATTCATTCTTATCAACTCATACCAAATCCTAGCCCTTGATTTAAACCTTCCCCATCACAACCACCCATTCCCCCTATTTTAATACACACACACACACCCTCAATACCTAGGTCGGCCCTAATCCTAAGGGAACTCTTTCTCACCTCACTCTCTCTCCTCTCCTCCCTCTCTCAGCCGACACCTCCCTCCATTCTTCTTCTTCCTCACCTTCCTCCGGCCAATACCACCACTGAGCACCACTACCACCGAGCACCACCATCACCACACAGCCACCAACACCATTCCCATCACCACCACTGAGTCGCTCCACCATCAGCTACCACAACAGCAGCCGGAGCACTACCACACCCTCGACCACCCTCACCACCACAGCCAATACTAACACCACTGTCACCACCGTTAACACTGCTACCACCGTCAACACCACCACCACAGCCAACATCATCACCACTATCATTCCGTCAACACCACCACCATTGCCACCATCATCAGCCGCCACTGCCACCTCCTCACGACAGCAGCTCCACAGCGGCCAACCACCACCAACAACGTAGCAGCTAGGGCACCGCCTCCACCACCGAACACCTCCTCTGGTATCACTCCGCACTTTTTCTCATTCTTCAATTATTTTTGTAACTCTTCTAGTTCATTAAAAACCCTAGCTAGGTTGTAGGTTCCATTGAGCAATACTTGTTAAGACTTTATTAATTATCCATGTTTAGTTTATATCCAAGATTAATAGCATTAATTGTTTGGGGTTATATATATGTGTGAAATGCATGAGTTGATGAGGATATTGTTCAAATAAAATTTCTGTTGGGTAGTATTGATGGTATAATTGGAAGAATGAAGATGTGATCATTATGCGTATTAAGAGGTGACAACTAATTTATGATTGATGCACGTGTGTTTATGGTTACATTGATGAGATGGGTTGAGGATGAACATTGTTCTCAGTTGATAAAATCTACACTTGATGAAAACTAGTGTTTGAGGATAATGTTTGAGGGCGATATGCGATTTGATGATTATGTATTTTAATATAATGCTTCCTTGGTCAACTTTGGTCAACACCCTAGTTAGTATGTTTAGTCGTGAGTTGTACTATAATAAAACCTAGGTTAAGTTCTCAATGACACATTTTCAAATAATAAATAGACTTTGAGTTAATTATTAATTAGTTTTAATTACTTCTCTAGGTCTTTGGACGCCTCAGACTTGGACGTTGTACTTGAGCCCCATCTTCAGCCTGTGGATCCAGGCAAGTGTACCTTGCCATACTGTAACTCAGTTCCAGTTTTACTTATTTATTTCATCTATACATTATATGCGCTTTGGATCAAAATTGTTACTTAGTGTCCGGGTCATATCCGGGTGTAGACATTCATCGGTAACGTCTAGTATCGATTGTTAGATATTTTTTGATATCTTTATGTACCTACTTGGTTACATCAGAACCATAGGACACATTCAGACACTGTCATCATGCCAGACTTCCAGTATCCTGATAGTGTCAGCATGACCGTAACCTGTAATGACTATAGGATCGTGATTGGTGCTAGTTACTTCAGTATGACGAGACTGTTTAGATAGAGGTTCAGGTTCAGCGAGCTGCGGATGCGTCTCGTTGACCGTATTGGGAGGGAAAGACAGTTAATAGACACTTGGGCTACTTCGCATGCACTATATATATCTTTATTTACGTAGAGATCCTATATCCGGAGTCGTAGTACTTACTGTGTGTCTCTGTGCTCGGAGCTACGGGTATGCACCATGTGTCTCTGTGCCTCGGAGGCATGGATTTATATTTAGAAAGTCCACGTGTCAAACATTGTCGTCAAGTTGTGTCTCACTTAGGTGGTTATGCTAGATTACACCAGCGTATAACATATTTTCTTTCTGTTTTACTATAACATGGTGTTTCTGTACCTTGTTACGTTCCTCCGAGGACCTGGTTCCCTTCCAGGCATTAGCAAGGAGGACTACCCGGAGGAGTACGGACCAGGTGTATATCGAGGAGCAGGACTTGTAGCTGAGGACAAGATCCTTCCCGAGGACTTCGCTTGATCACCGGTAGTGACTTCACCTTGGGTCCGGTATCATTATCTAGTTAGCAGATATCGGTCCTAATTATCTTATTGCTTTCTTTCATTCAGTACTTGTATTAACGGATTTGTCCTCGTGTGACTCCATTAGTATTGTATTATGATACATTTTTAGACTTATTTTCTTTATGCACATTAGTAGACTTATTTTTTCTGTGTTTCATATTCTTATGTATATGGATGAGATTAGTTATATTGCTTATGTTTTAATTGTTGGGTTATATCATTGTACTTTATAGCTTAGGTGCACTCCATCGGGTCTATTAGATTGGGATGACCGTTAGAGTGTACCCGCTGGCCAATGTCACGTGGCTCAGTTTCTTATATTTGGAACTGGGGCGTGATAGTAATTTAGCATGGCAGTGGTTTGTTCGATAGGCGGTGTCCGTGTAACTAAGCATGCAACATTTCTTTCTTGACTTAGCATGACAATGGTTCTATCTCTTTTAAACAAGCATACAAGTTCTATATTAAGTATGCAGGTTCTCGTTCTATCATTCTTATGTTAACAATAATCTTCTTAGCAAACAAGCAATACAAAAACTCATATTCAGTATTAAGACGTGCAAGAATCAGAAAATAAAGTTCTTCCTACTCACATAGATCAGTCGTCTTCTGGTTCAACAAAGAGCTCTTCAGAAAGATTTTTTTTTTGAGTCAGCAAACAGATATCCCTTGTACATAGTACCAATGTGGAGTGGAGCACTACATAAAAGTATGTAGTATCCCGCTCCTCGTTGGTACTATGTACAAGAGATATCGGTTTACTGACTCAAAAAAGAAACCTTCTTGAAGAGCTTCTTGTTGAACCAGAAGACGATTGATCTTGGTGAGTGGACAGAACTTTATTCTCTGATTCTTGCATGCCTTAATAATAAATCTGAGTTTTTGTATTGCTTGTTTTTTATTAGTTAATGTTCCCAAAAGAATGATAGAACGAGAACATCCATGTTTAAATAGAGAACTTATATGCTTGCCTAAAAGAGATAGAACCCATGACATGCTAAGTCAAGATAGAAATGATTACATGCTAAGTTACACGGACACCATTGTCGATCAAACCATTATTATCTTTGTCATGCCCTGATCTTTAGCGGTCCCTAGCATGCTTTCGTAGGCACCCAAAAATAAAATCTTTACTCTTGAAATAATATGTAGTAGTGAGAGTAAGGATCGTTCCCACGAAGAGTAATTAGTTTAATCTTTATGCTATGTGAAATAGGATGGGGGGAGAGTTTTGGATCAAAGCAAATTAAAAAGAGCTAAAAATAATTAAAGTATTAAAACAATCAAAGAAATAAATGTTGGTCTCAGTCAGCATCCACCATTAGAATCTTAAAACTGGTCATCGATGCAAGTATATATTAATTCATACTTTGAATATTCACCGTTAGAAGTATTTTCTATCTCTCTTAGGCTTAGATAATTAGAAACAAGCGATCTAATTAACTTTAATTACTAAATAATCCAAGACAAGCGCTGAAGATTTAATCTAGTAATTTCTTAAAGAACAAAGAGATCGATGAAGCAAAATAACACAAGCACAAGCGGTTGCATTTAATTTTGTCAAAAGTTTTTCTCCTAAGATCTAATAAAACAAAGCAGTTTATTAAATCTTGGTTGCTTCATAAATTAGAAAAATTAAACAATTACGGATTTGATGTCTAATTTAGCAGTAGATCGAAATGGATAATAGACTAGTAGGCCTCCTAGTAATTAAACAAAACAATCATGAAAGTAGGCACAGAAAAATATTCAATACTCAAAGCATAAATCAAACATATAGAATAATTTATATCTCACAAGTTTATTGATTCCAAAGATTCTGTTTCCTTCGACCAACAAGGCTTTTAGCTCTGCATGTTCATGAAAACTTCAAAAGAATATTGGAGAAGAAGAAGAAGAGTTGTGTGTTGTTCTCCATTTTCTCCTGATCTCTACCCCTTTTATAGACTCTAAATTAGTTGTTTGAAGATAAAAATATCTTCCCAGAAATCCTCTAAGAGTTACAATAACCCAAACAATAAAATAAAATCTTTGAACAAGTTGAGAAATGGTTAATTCAGCTCCACTTTTAGTGCACAGCATAGTTGACTCAACTTCAATCCTGATTTGGTCCATGATACAGCTAGAATCTCGGAAAACTCAAAACAGTAAAATTGTACCTCTATCACTTAGCTTTCCGAATCAATTTGGATCAGCTCAATTGAACTTCGGATGAGAAAGTTATAACCATTTTTCTACAAGGTGTCAGAACTGTCCAGAATTGATAATTAGCTGCATTTTGCATTTACTGACTCCAATTGCATCCTAGATCAAAATATAAAAATAATGAGTATCTTTAGACATCAAATGAGAATAAAGGAGTATACATTAAAGAATAAAAATATGATATTTTATGTTCTCATCAAATACCCCCACACTTAACCTTTGCTCGTCCTCGGGCGAAACTCTAATTTATTTTTCCAAAAAGAAATCAATGTTGCAATGTCATAAATAAAAAATAACCAAGCTCTTCAAAACTCATAACATATCATGAACATATATTTTTAAACAACTTCTAATTACTTAGTAGGTATTTTTACTTGAAAATGGAGTAAACTAAATAGGTAGACCCCCACAACAATAAACACTCAACTCTCATGTGTTTGAAGGTATATATCTCACTCAAATTCATCCAGAAGAAATGATCTACCATAAGCTTGCATATATTCTCATTCTCCACCACTGGGATCACATGCATAACATAAATCATAAGGACTTTTCATAGGTTGTAACGTGGTTTAGGATTAAGGTAGATATATTTGGGAGTGTAGCTCAAAAGCCATCAAAACTAGTGGAGCAAAAATGAATCAACTCAAGATCAATATAAAATATGTAAAATCAATCACTTCATTTAACTTCTTCTTCAATTTGGCTTTTAAAGCATTTAAACAATGTAAAACAAATTCCACCAATTTTTTTTCATTTTTTTTCTCTTCTTTTCTCTCACTCAAATTTTTTTTTACAAAAATGGAACTTAGAAAATTTGACGATGAAACTATGTTCAAATTTGTTGGTTGTAACCAAACCACAAATTTAGACACCCCCACACTTATTTTTTTCGTACACCCATACATATCAAATGATCAACAATGCTCCACTAGCTTTGCGACTTGGGTAAAGGTATAAATATTATAAGTTGAAAGCTTGTAGTGTGGGTATACCAAGAAAAAGGCAATAAAGCTCAAAGAGGTTCAACAAAAAGAAAATTAATTACAAGGTGGGCTATTAGGCTTATGTAACACATAACAAAGATGGCCTTAATCATGTTCATGCATGAATGTGTCAATGTGACCTCGAAAAGAATCAAAGCAAGTTCTAGATAAACAAATCAGGGGAAGAATATCTCTCATGAAAGAATAATGAGACTGATGTGTCAGTCTAAAGGCTCAAATCCTCCCTAGCTTTTGTCTACTAATTTTGATACTACCATTTTCAATAAAAAATAACTAAACTAATTAATTCTAAGTTGAAAAAAATTACTTATTTAATCATGTTATGAATTTTTTTTAAATCTAGTTGAATCTTACTCATGACATACACAAACAAAAATCATTAAAAACCAAAAAAAAAAATTCTTTTATTTAAAAATTATTATTATTATTATTATTTAGAGAAACAGCAAACTAAAAATGCTTCAAATAAAGTAAATCCCCTCCCCCACACTTAAAACTGACATTGTCCCCAATGTAAGGTGAAATGCAAGAAAAAGGCAAAATAAAAAATAAAATAAAATAAAAATGAAAGAATAAGAATAAGAACAAACTCCCCTTGGGTTGCCTCTGTTTATTGTCGTGGATGTTTCCTCCTTCAATTGATACAAATTGGATCTTCAAGGTCCAATTTATCCACATTCTCTACTTTGAAACCTTCATAGAAAAGCTTGAGCCTTTGGCCATTTACCTTGAACACTTTGGAAGTTGCTAAACTTTGAATTTCAACCAGAAACAGACGAAGTCGTGACTGGTATAGAAGGACTTTTTGACCAACTTGAAACACCTTCCTAGAGATCATCTTGTCATGAAAATTCTTCGTCTTCTCTTTATAAATTATATCATTCTCATAGGTGTCATTGCGAATTTCCTCCAACTCTTGTAGTTGTAACTTCCTATGTTCTCCATTTTCATATGCCTTCATTTTGAAACTCTTGATAACCCAATAATCCTTGTGTTCTAACTCAACAGGAAGATGGCATGGTTTTCCAAACACCAACCGGTAAGGTGACATACCGATAGGCGTCTTGTATGCATTTCTATACGCCCACAAAGCATCATCCAAGCGCAAACTCCAATCTTTTATACTTTGATTGACCGTCTTTTCAATGATGGACTTGATCTCTCTATTTGATACTTCCGCTTGTCCACTAGTTTGTGGATAATAGGCAGTTGACACCTTATGGGTCACATGGTACTTTCTCAGCAATGTCTCCACGGTTCGATTGCAAAAGTGAGTGCCTCGATCACTTACTAAGGCTCTTGGAATCCCAAACCTGGAGAATATGTTGGATTTGATAAAATCTGAAACAACTTTAGAATCATCAGTCCTAGTAGCTTTAGCTTCTACCCATTTTGATACATAATCAACAGCAAGCAAAATATAAACATAACCAAAAGATACAGGAAACGGTCCCATAAAATCGAGGCCCCAAACATCAAAAATTTCACAAAATAGTATAGAATTTTGTGGCATTTCATTCCTTTGAGATATATTACCTGTCTTTTGGCAATTGTTGCATGTTTTACAAAAATAATATGAATCACGAAATAAAGACGGCCAATAGAAACCACATTCTAATACTTTTCTTGTCGTCCTCTTCACTCCAAAATGTCCTCCACATGCATAAGAATGACAAAAGGTGAGAATTAAAATAATTTCATTTTCATGAACGCACCTTTTTATCACTTGATCTGCACAGTGCTTCCACAAGTATGGGTCATCCCATACATAGTATTTGGCATCACTTTTGATCTTATCTCTTTGAGCCTTGACAAGCCAGAAGGAAACATATTAGTAACCAAATAATTTACAATATTTGCATACCAAGGCAATGTCACACTTGAAGCAAACAATTGCTCATCAGGGAACGTTTCTTGTAGACAAAGTTCATCCTCCATATGAACTAAAAGACTTAAATGATCTACAACATGATTTTTTGTCCCTCTTTTGTCTTTGATCTCCAAATCAAATCCACTTAAGAGAAGTATCCATCGAATTGACCTTGGTTTTGCCTCTTTCTTCGTCATCAAATAACGAAGAGCTTCATGATCAGAATAAACAATGACTTTAGTACCAAGCAAATAAGATCAAAAATTTTCTAAAGCAAAAACAACAGCTAAAAGTTCTTTTTCAGTAGTAGAATATTTTTTTTGTGCCTCATTCAAAGTTCTTGAAGCATAATAAATGGCGTGAGATGCTCTTCCAATCCTTTGACCCAAAACAGCACCTACTGCATAATTACTTGCATCACACATTATCTCGAAAGGCATATTCCAGTCAGGGGCTGGATAACTGGGGTAGAAGTTAATAGTTTCTTTAGTGTATCAAATGCCTTTTTACATGCTTCATCAAATTCAAAAGCTACATCCTTTTGTAGCAACTTGCAAAGGGGTAACACTATTTTGGAGAAGTCTTTGATGAATCTTCCATAAAAACCTGCATGTCCAAGAAAAGAACGAACTTTCCGCACACTGGAGGGATAAGGTTAAGATTGAATAATATCGATTTTGGCTTTATCTACCTCAATTCCCTTAGATGAAATAATATGACCCAAAACTATTCCTTGGTCAACCATAAAATGGCATTTTTCAGAGTTTAACACAAGATTAGTTTCTATGCATCTTTGAAGAACAAGTGTAAGGTTATACAAGCATTTATCAAAATAGTCTCCATAAACTGTGAAATCATCCATAAATACTTCTATAATATGCTCAACATAGTCTAAAAATATGCTAACCATACACCTTTAGTAAGTAGCTGGGGCATTGCAAAGGCCAAATGGCATACGACAATACGCAAAAGTTTCAAATGAGCATGTAAAAGTTGTCTTTTCTTGATCCTCTGGAGCAATTGCAATTTGAAACTAACCTGAATAACCATCAAGAAAACAATAGTAAGAATGACCAGCTAACCTTTCAAGCATTTGAGCAATAAAAGGTAAAGGAAAGTGGTCCTTTCGAGTTTCAGTATTTAATTTTCTATAATCTATACAAACCCTCCACCCATTCTGGACACGAGTGGGAACTAACTCATTATTTTGATTCTTCATGACAGTTATCCCGGTCTTTTTAGGAACCACTTGCACCGGGCTAACCCACTGGCTATCCAAAATAGGATAGATCACTCCAACTTCAAGAAGTTTTAGGATCTCCTTTTTTACTACCTCCATCATGGGTGGGTTCAATCTTCTTTGCGATTGACGGAAAGGTTTTGCTCCTTCTTCAAGTAAGATGCAATGCATGCATGTAGACGGGCTAATTCCTTTTATATCCGTAATTGTCCAACCAATAGCCGTCTTATGCTCCTTAAGGATCTGAACAAGCTTTTCTTCCTGTGGTGCACTGAGTTTATTGGAGATGATCACTGGTAATGTTCCTCCATCTCCAAGGAATACATACTTGAGGTGACTAGGGAGAGGCTTCAATTCTGGGATAGGGGCCTGCAAAATAGAGGGTAAAGGCCTCTTGTTAGGAATTGGTAATGAAATATAAGAAACGTTACCTGATTGTTGTATTTTTGAAAAATCATTCAATGCTGCAACAGTTTCCTGCAAATCAGAACTCAAAGCTAACTCCTTATGCTCTTTTTCAAGATGCTCACTAATGGCCACTTCCAATACATCTTTGCCATCAAGTTCAAAAATATCCTGTGCTAAAGAATCAACCACACCAATAGAGTAAACAGTATTATCATCATCAGGATATTTCATGGCATCACAAATATTAAATTAAACAATTTTACCATCAAATTCCAAAGTAAGTGTGCCAGTATGAACATCTATCTTAGTCTTGGATGTCTTTAAAAATGGTCTTCCTAATAAAATTGGAGCAGTTTGATCTCCATTTTCCATATCAAGCACATAAAAATCAGCAGAAAAAACTAAATTATCAATTTGTACAAGAACATCCTCGACTACTCCCTTAGAATAGGCATTAGATCTATCAGCCAATTGAATCACAATACCAGTTTTATTCAGAGGTCCAAGATTTAAAGATTCATATATAGAATATGGCATGACATTGATAGAAGATCCTAAATCTAACATGGCTTTCTCATATTTATTGTTACCTATCTTACAAGGGATAGTAAACATTTCAGGATCTTTGCATTTCGTAGGGAGTTTTCGTTAAATTACTGCAGAAACACTCTCCCCAACTTTTACCTTTTCATATCCTTTAAGCTTTTGTTTCCTCTTCATTGTACACAATTCTTTTAAAATTTTAGCATAGCGAGGTACTTGTTTGATAGCATCTAAAGTCGAATATTTACCTCATATTTACGAAAAGTCTCATATAACTCATTATTTTGTTCAAGTTTTCTAGATTCTGTTAAAGCTTGAGGAAAATAAGGTACTGGCTTATAATCACAAAGGGGTGGAAACTTACAATTGGGTACCTCATCATCATTGGAGGCGTTCGTGTCTGCCACGGTGCTTTTCTTTTCTTCTTGTTTTGACGTTGCAGGTGCTTCTTTTACTGGAATGTCAACCTCTTTATTGCTTCTCAAAACGATTGCACTTGTATTTTCTTTTGGATTTACTATCGTTTGAGATGGTAGTTTTCCATAACTTTGTGCCTCTAACTTATTAATTGTTGTAGCCATTTGGCTCATTTGATTGTCCAAGCTTTGAATGCTAGCCCTTGTCTCCTGTTGAAATTGTAAATTATTAGTGGCAAGAGACTTAACAATATCTTCTAAAGACATACCAGAGTTAGAAGTTTGGTTTGGTTGTTGTTTAGGATATGGCTGCTTGTACTGTTGGTAACTTGGGCGATTTTGATTGACAGGATGATTTGTTTGTGGATTCCCATAGTTGAAATTGGGATGATCTCTCCATCCTGGATTGTAAGTGTTTGAATATGGATCATACTTCCTTTGCGGTTGTCCAGGGAAAGCACCTACCACATTCACTTGTTCATTGGACTCCTCTTGAAGAGTTGGACACATGTCAGTTGGATGTCCTGCTACTGAACAAATTCCATAAGCTTTTGATATTTGTATATTACTTACAGCCATTTGACGAACAAGAGACGTTAAACTAGCAATTTGTTATTCTAGGGAAGAAATATTTATCTCGTTAGCATGCCTAGATGGAAGATCTAGCCTAGTGCCAAATTATTGAGAATTTATCGCCATATTTGCAATTAAATTTCTTGCGGCCTCAGGAGTTTTGTCTACCAAAGCTCCTCCACTAGCAGCATCTATCATGCTTCTATCAGTTGGTAGAAGGCCTTCGTAGAAGTACTGGATAAGTAGTTGCTCGCTAATTTGATGATGGGGGCAACTTGCACATAATTTTTTAAAACGTTCCCAGTACTCGTGGATAGACTCTGCATTGTGTTGTCTTACCCCACAAATTTCTTTTCGGATGTTGGCCGCCCTTGAAGCGGGAAAGTACTTCTCCAAGAATAGTCTCTTCATTTCGTTCCATGTTACAATGCTCCCAGAGGGTAGATAATAGAGCCAATACTTAGTCGAATCCTTTAAAGAAATCGAAAAGGCTCTTAATTTGATTTGCTCTTCGGATACCCCCGTAGGTTTCATAGTTGTGCATACCACATGAAGCTCCTTTAGATGCTTGTGAGGATCTTAACCTGCAAGGCCATAAAAAGTGGGCAATAAATGTATTAGTCCATATTTTAATTCAAAACTAGTAGTAGCATTTAAAGTAGGAAATGTAATGCATAAAGGGTGTTGGTTCAAATCAGGGGCTGCAAGTTCTTTCAAAGTTCTATTTGCAGCCATGACTTCCTCTTCTTCTGGATTAGATTTGCAAGAGAGTAAGGAATCCGTAGCAAGGTCATTCTCGTTAGAGTTTCTTTGAGCTTCCTTCCTTAACCTGCGTAGAGTTCTTTCTATTTCTGGATCACTCTGAAAATTACTTTGATTAGAAGATCGAGTTGCAATCATAAAAAAGTAATAAAATGATAGCAAGCAATCAAGAAAAGTATATGAGAATAAAAAAAATTTGTGTTTTTTTGTTTGCTAATAAACAAAAATAATTTAATTATAAGAAAAGATCACAAAAGGCATAAAAAATAACTAAAATTACTCCCCGGCAACGGCGCCAAAATTTGGCGTGCTGTCGTAGACACCCAAAAATAAAACCTTTACTCTTGAAATAATATGTAGTAGTGAGAGTAAGGATCGTTCCCACGAAGAGTAATTAGTTTAATCTTTATGCTATGTGAAATAGGATGGGGGGAGAGTTTTGGATCAAAGCAAATTAAAAAGAGCTAAAAATAATTAAAGTATTAAAACAATCAAAGAAATAAATGTTGGTCTCAGTCAACATCCACCATTGGAATCTTAAAATTGGTCATCGATGCAAGTATATATTGATTCATACTTTGAATATTCACCGTTGGAAGTATTTTCTATCTCTCTTAGGCTTAAATAATTAGAAACAAGCGATCTAATTAATTTTAATTACTAAATAATCCAAGACAAACGCTAAAGATTTAATCTAGTAATTTCTTAAAGAATAAAAAGATCGATGAAGAAAAATAACACAAGCACAAGCGGTTGCATTTAATTTTGTCAAATGTTTTTCTCCTAAGATATAATAAAACAAAGCAGTTTATTAAATCTTGGTTGCTTCATAAATTAGAAAAATCAAACAATTATGAATTTGATGTCTAATTTAGCAGTAGATTGAAGTGGATAATAGACTAGTAGGCCTCCTAGTAATTAAACAAAACAATCATGAAAGTAGGCACAGAAAAACATTCAATACTCAAAGCATAAATCAAACATATAGAATAATTTAGATCTCACAAGTTTATTGATTCCAAGGCTTCTGTTTCCTTCGACCAACAAGACTTTTAGCTCCGCATGTTCATGAAAACTTCAAAAGAATATTGGAGAAGAAGAAGAAGAGTTGTGTGTTGTTCTCCATTTTCTCCTGATCTCTACCCCTTTTATAGACTCTAAATTAGTTGTTTGAAGATAACAATATCTTTCCACAAATCCTCTAAGAGTTACAATAACCCAAACAATAAAATAATATCTTTGAACAAGTTGGGAAATGGTTAATTCAGCTCCACTTTTAGTGCATAGCATAGTTGACTCAATTGCTACAAGGTGTCAGAACTGTCCAGAATTGATAATTAGCTCCATTTTACATTTATTGACTCCAATTGCATCCTAGATCAAAATATAAAAATAATGAGTATCTTTAGACATCAAATGAGCATAAAGGAGTATACATTAAAGAATAAAAATATGATATTTTATGTTCTTATCAGTCCCGATCTCCCCCGTCGGGCGCAAATTATCGTGCCAGCGCTTTCGCGGGACGGTCGTACCCCTCGGGACGTGATGCCGTACGAGCCTGGAGATGCTCTCGCACAAGGCCACAACACAAGTTGTCTTGGTTATCATTGAACTGGTCGAGTTTGCAGCGGAGGAGCAGTGTTACAAACAATAATCCATCTGAGTATACGAGGCAAAGCTCAAGGCACGAGGTTCTCTTAATACAATGGCATTATTCCATATATTATGTCCCTCTATACCAAGCAGCTCAAAACAACTCGATACGACTCAAGGCATCGATACCATATTTTTGGGTCCTGGAGATGAGGCATGGTTATCGCTTCTTCGGAAGATCTAGCACATGTGAACAAAAAAACTGTTGGTAGGTCAGCACTTTGGAGAAAGTACTGGTGAGTAAAAGCAACGAATAGAAGCAACATTCACTAAAACCAACTCTAAGTAAACATGTGATAAAATATTACATTATTAGTTATCTTTCTAGTTTTACCTAGGTTCGTTACATGTAGTACAGGAGCAAAGCCATATTACTTTTTTGGAAACATCTTCGAGAATATGAGTTTAGTTCAATACAACTAAGCATACAGTAGGGACAGTATTATATCGTCCAGTGTGTAGCATGTATCTGGATCCATAATTGATTTCTTTAGGAACAAGCTATCTCTAGTGGACTATTCAATTCATTTTAATGGATAACAGCATATTCTAGTAAAACAGACACATCTCATTTAGCATTCAAGATAAGGAACATAAGGAATACAAGTGATCACTTATTCAGTTATCGTTACCTATCGTCGAACGATTATCCTTGCAATAGACATACAAGTTAGCAACAATTGCATATATCAATAAGGTTTTATTCCATGTATGTCTCTGCATCAAACAGTTAGGTATACAAGAAGGCTAGCCTAGCATCGTCCTAACTATATGATGGCCCCCGAGTGTTGGATCCCCGAGATTAGTAGTTGGGACGTACAAGCCCATCTCACTAATGACCAATTGGCTAATAGTTGCTGAGATGCATGGTTTCTATGCACTAAAATACGCTCAAAATAGCAGTCGAGACTCATGGTTCAGTACTACACTAAAAGCCACACCCTCCCGTAAGTAAGGACTTCTAGCCTCAAGGTGTTCTAGATCTCTCCCAGGCCAAACGATCCCCAGTATCCCAGGAACCGCTCGAGAGATAAACCTTGTGCACAAGTTATTGGACCGATGCATGAATGCACTTCTATCAGATAAAGACTATATGATGCACATGTTCAAGAACAAACAAGCATTTAAATCAAGCAATATAGCCAGAGCTCTCAATTATCTTGCCTAATAGCCACATCGTCCCGTAAATAAGGACTTCTAGCCTCAGGGTGGACTATTAGTCTCGATGCAACTGTTCAAGCTATTCATTCAATTAACAAGTAACAAGCAAGAACAGTTATATAAATCTAGCATGCATTTATATCTCTTTTCAGTACGATAAGGAACAGGCAAGCAGTTTTTATTTAAACAAGCATGGCAGCAGTTATTATATATCTTATATAACTAAGCATGCAAATACTACTTTTACTTAGCATATATAGAAGGAACATGTTCATGCATCTTTTACTCTTCTTATTAGCATAGTAATGGTTCTATCGATAGCGGTGTTCGTGTAACTTAGCATGCAATTATTTTTATCTTGACTTAGCATGGCAAGGGTTCTATCTCTTTTAGGCAAGCATATGAGTTCTCTAGTTAAGCATGCATGTTATCATTCTATCATTCTTATGGGAATATTAACTACTAGCAAACAAGCAATACAAAAACTCAGATTTATTATTAAGGCATGCAAGAATCAGAGAATGAAGTTCTGTCCACTCACCAAGATCAATCGTCTTCTGGTTCAACAAGGAGATTTTCAAGAAGGTTTTCTTTTTGAGTTAGCAAACTGATATCTCTTATACATAGTGCCAACGCGGAGAGGGGCACTACATACTTACCCACCAAGAAAAGTTTTGTCCTCGAAACTTCAAGGAGAAACCTTCAATATCCAAAGCAGCGATAGTCCTCATCCCTTACCATCCTCAATCGAAAACTCTAGAAATCAGAAATCACAACTCTTAAGCAATAAAACAATCCAGAAAAGTTTTGTGCACATCTTTGAGAATATTTATGGACTTATTGTATGGAACGCTCAACTCAGCAATGATATTAATGGGCAAGAAATTGTCATTTATGAACTGCAGCAAAAAAGACGTAAGGCCAGAGGAACTGAACCATAAAATATCTACGAACTGCAGAAAAAATACGTAAGACCAGATTAAATTACCTATTTATTTTTGTATCCTTGATACTCTTTGTTGTGGCTCGGATGTTTGGAGCATAACACTATCCTTTCCTTTCAACAACTTCCATCCTTATGACCTAGACTAGTCACTCTACACCTATGACATGACTATCACTCACAAACTGGCATTTTCATGTTTTGTTTTAGTCGCACAATATTCGTGACACAATTGTACACACATGACACATATATATCCTTTTTCTGTTGCGGTCAATTTTAATACTCAACACTGACTCAATTCTTCCGGCAACCTTGATATTCATGAGCCTAACTGGAACCTACTCACTGATGACACAACTGTTACTTCCAAATATACACACCCATGCTCCATATAGACCCCACAACATTCGTGGCATATCTTCTTCTAAACCCTAGATCCAACTCTGTTGCAATTGAATTAAATTATACATAGGCAACCCAAATATCCCAACCACTGATATAGTCGTATCCCATTCATGCCAACCTACGTCCGTGACACTTGTGTTGCATTAAATTGAACCCCTTGTACTCTTTACACAATACTAAACACCTTGATGAGTTATATCGCCTTTTGACGCTTATTGCTGAACCATTCATCGGCATCCATGATATGCAATGAACAACTTCTCGGTACCATCTCACCCTAGTTGTATTTGGCTATGATATTTCCTATTGTATTATAGACTCATGACCTAATTAGAAGCAATGAGAACTGGTAAAACTTTTTTTATAGAGTTATTGAATCATCAACGCCATGGTATTACATATATTTTCTTTGATAGGCTGTGACAACGGTCACGAAATTCTTACCATCTAGAATCCCTCCTTGAATTTAGACTTACTAAAAATCCTTAGAAATATGATCATGCTATAATTCCTACGGCCAACTTCATTCTTATAAGTTGGGTAGAGCCCTGAGTAAGCGTACCCTTATTCTTAGAATGCGACGTCAAACTAGAACTCCATTTGGTAACTGCGTCCCCATCTTTAGTACAACCTTCTTAACTAAAATCTTTTCTATTATGTTTATTTTTAATTTCGAGGACAAAAATTTTATAAGTTGGGTAGATTGTAACCACCCTGATTTTTAGAATTAAAATTTTAATTTATTAATATTGGTATTCTGAAATTATTGTGATTAAGGGAATTTTTCATTTATTTTTAGCTAATTATAATATATAATATTCATGAATTTATAATTATGTGTATTAAATTAATTATAAATATTGTGCAAAAAATATATTTTTGGGTGTACAACTACTATTAGTGTATTGTATAATTTTTCTGAAATTTATTGAGATCTAAAACTATTTTAATGGCCGCACACACACACACACACACACACACACACACACACATATATATATATATATATATATATATATATATATATATATATATATATATATATATATATATATATATATATATATATATATATATATAAAGCAAAAGAAAAAAAACCAAAACCCTAAACCCATTAACCCTAACCCTACCCTTTAGCTAAACCCAAACCCACTAACAACTCTCGCCCCGCGTATAGGAACCTCTCCCTGTCTCTCTCCCTATATATATATACAACCAACCCCAAACCCTAACCCTAACCCTAAACCCTAACCTCCATCACCGCCGACCGCCCGCACTACTGTGCCGCCACCCGGGAGCAGATCCCCCCCCCCCCCCGCGCACAGCGTACAGCCATGTGGCCTCTCTTTAGTGCGCAGCCTCCGCCCTCCTTGCTAGTATGTTCACAACCTAACCCTCTAGAATTTCCTTCAAGTGAAACGAATTTAGGCACCCGGATTTGATCGAAAAATCGACCGAAATTTGGCCGAAAAACTATTCGAAAACAGTTCAGAAATTCAGTCCAAGTACCCATGTTCATGTCCAATTTTCTACCAACTCGTTAATTATTTTCAAAATATAATTGAAAGGACTTTTTCACAATATAACCAAGATTTTTACTGTTCTTTTAGTTTTTATTAGTTTACTTTAATGGGTAAAAAATCTTGTTCAAAATAACCAAAAACTTGTTTTTAAAACATCCAAAATCTCGCGATACGGGGTGCGTCTCGCCAAACCAGACAACTTCGTCATGTACGAGTTGCACAGAAAGGCGCGTAACGTAAATATGGACATATGGACTTTCGCGGAACATTATTTGGATGTGCGTGCACACCGGAATCAACGCGTATCCGTCGAAAAGCACCATATCGGCCTGTTCTGATACTTGTCCTAATTTTGTGTGTGCTTTCGCAACAAAACTTACGCTATCGGATTTGCAGCGTTACGCTAGTCCTGTGACCCAAGTTTGGTTCGATTCTCAGAACGTTGACAAAACATTATTTTGTGGGCCCTACGATTCCACATAACGGGCAATTTCATGATCGGCTCATCGGAATCCAGTTCTAGACGTTTTATTGGGTTCGTATCATTATTCTGGACTTGTAGACACTGAATGGGAGGAATTTGGAAAACTTTGTCTTCAGCATATTTTACGGTGCAAAGTAGGCCACATGTGGACCCCGCTTTTACCCAAAACTGTCAATTTTGTCCGTGTGTTCAAATTGGACTTATAGGTAGTCAATCCTAGATATTTCTAGTATTCTGAGAATATTGGTGATGTTTGTTTCAGCATCCGGAGGTTTACGTGCAGATTCCACTTTTTCAATAGCAGTTGACGGAGTTCAGAATCCAGGCAAGTGTACCTTGCCATGATGTATCACAGTTCCTTGCCTTTATTATCTTATTTAGTTATTATAGTTATTTGATATGTGATATGTGTGTTTATCCTAGGACTGTGAGACGTTGCTTAGCGTCCGAACAAGATTCGGGTGTCGACGCCGTACACGGAGTCGTGTAACGTCACTTAGAGAGTTGATTCCACGATCTTATTTTTACGTGCTTGCTTTACCAAGTACGCCATACCGTAGGACACTTGACACTATTTCATGTGACAGAATATTTTTTGAGTTATTCATGGTGATTCTGTATAGGCTTATAGGATTCGTGATATGAGACTTGCATATTATATGGATATTATTATGACTCGTTGCACTAGCTAGAGGTCATGATCTTGCGTGCTATGGACATGAGACGTTGTGGACATGAGACGTGAGGCTATATTGGGTGGGTAGAGACACACCATACTACAGGCTGATTATTGATATATATATATATATATACTATACTACTAGAGGTGTTGTGGCACATATACTGGAGTCGTGATACTACTAGAGGTGCCTTGGACTCTGTCTCAGATCTTTGGCACATATACTAGAGTCTTGATACTACTTGCTGCTATAGGCTCCCCGACACAGAACCTGTAGTATTTTCAGGCTTAGTACGAGTGATGCTCTCACGTGCATATCACTTAGATGGTTACAGTAGTTTATCCTTGAGTATGTGGCATTATATTGTTTTACTTTTGGCATTTTGTTTCTTGTACCTTATTACGTCCCTCTGAGGACCTCATCCCCTGCCAGTTTTTGCAGCATAGACGGTATGGAGCCTTTGGAGTTGCTGATGGATTTGCTTGTCTTGCAGGAATTAGTACCAGGTACTTATATTATATCTATCGGAGTTATGGTTATTTATTCATATTGTTTATTCATCTGCTGATGTAGCCTAGTTTTATAGACTCGTATTTCTTTATCGAGTCTATTCGAGTTTGTGTGTTACTGGGCGATCGACTTTAGCATATGTATCTCATTCTTGTGTATTCTATTCATTATGGATTGAGGCATAGATATTTATATTTACTTGATTATTTATATAGTGACTATTATAATATAGCTTATACGTATTCGAGTCGGATCAGAGTCTGGTCGAATGCGTAGCTGGCATGTTACGTATTCCTAGTCCTACGTATATTCCTAGTCCTACGTATTTTTGGACTGGGCATGACAACCAACGCTCAACTAAACTAAAGATTAACTCTCTATCGTGTTGCAAAAAATATATCTTGTCAACATAATAAAAGCCAAATATTTTCAACAATGCCACTTGGTGGTCGTTAAACCTCCAATACCCAAGTCTGTTATCGTAACGCCACGAAATATGCTCTCGTCACCGTTCACCATTATTATAATCGTATTTCTATATATGAAAAACATAGACGATGTTATTAGTAGACATGTACAAAATATCATTCATATTGATTTACACAATTAAATTTTATTGTACATTCCCATAAAATACCAAACTAGATATATGTTTCGCACGTTGTTGGATTATCAAATCCGTATTAGGCCCTCCAAGAATACGTTCGTCATTTTGGCTGCCCTTCTGTAAAATGAAGGAGAACGAAAGAGTTGTGTCTGCTCACGAAGACTGTTGTGTCCACTTGCAAAGAAGAGAGAAAGACGTCTGCTTGGATTTCTGTTGTGTGCTTACTACATTATGTTGTTGTTCTTCCTCTTTCTCTTTCTCTTTCTCTTCCTCTTCTTATAACTCACCTCCTACCCCTCCTTACTCCTCTTCTTTACTTTCTGTCTTTTCTTCTTTCCCCCCATTGTCTTCACTCCCACGTCTCTTCTTCACACCTCCTTACTCCTCTTCTTTACTTTATGTCTTATCTTCTTTACCCTTATTGTCTTCACTCTCGTGTCTCTACTTCTTTTTATTGTGTAGTCTTTTCTTCTTATTTTTGGTCTTGTCTAATCTCTCCTTGTTGTGTAGTCCACTACATTTTATTTATTTTTGTCTTACGACCCCACAATAGCATCGGTTTAATATAAAAATTGTAGTGGTATGTTCCTCCTAAGCAGGATAGGGTGATAGCCTACGCATCCAGGCAACTGAAAAAGTACGAGAAGAATTATCCTACGCATGACCTGGAGCTAGCGGCAATTGTGTTCGGGCTAAAATTATGGTGACACTACCTCTTTGGAGTGGCTTGTCAAATTTACACCGATCACAAAAGTTTAAAGTACCTATTCACCCAAATGGACCTCAACCTACGACAGAGGCGTTGGCTAGAATTAATAAAAGACTATGACTTGACGATTAACTACACACCTGGCAAAGAAAATTTTGTATTAGATGCGTTGAGTCGAGTGTTTGTGGGATCCCTGTCCGTTGATCGCAGGTTACAAAGGGACTTAGAGAAAATTGTCGCCGAACTCCGAATTCGATATCGCGGTGCGCGGGTTGCTCAGATGTGATTCATACCCAACCTGTTAGAGAGAGTCACATCTACTCAGAGGGATGACCCATTCCTAAGAAAAATACGCGAGCAGATTCTAGTGGAAAAAGCGATGGACTTTGCAGTAGATGAGAATAGAGTATTGTGAGTTAAGGGAAGGCTATATGTCCCTAACGACTCAGAACTCAGAAAGGAGATCCTTACGAAAGCTCACTATGTAGCCTATGCGGTCCATCCTGGGAGCACGAAGATGTATAGAGACCTTCACAATATTTTCTGGTGGCATGGCATGAAGAAGGATGGGGCGCTCTTCGTGTCGCAATGCATAACATGTCAGAGGGTGAAAGCAGAACATAAGAGACCAGGCGGATAAATGCAAAATCTTGCTATCCCGGAATGGAAGTGGGAGCACATAAGCATGGACTTCATCGTTGGCTTGCTGTCACCCCCACATTTTATATTAGGGGTATTTTCGTCTTTTCATATTTTAATGTATTAATATTGCATGATGTGTGTATAGATATATATTATATTGTATAGTGTTCTTTAATGCATGAGATAATAGACCAGACCTAGATGCCCACTAGATGGAGCCCTGACCGAAATATAGAGTGATAGATTTAATTTGTAATTTTGGGAATTTATGTATTGAGGATTATATTTATTGCCATAATTTTAATTGTTTGTTGCGCCTTACTGTTGCTTCGATAATTGGAGCGCTACCCTAGCCTTTACCTTCCAACAAATTTCACAACCTTGTCCTAGACATGTCCGCCTTCTTTTCTGACCTTTGTGTAACTCATAATTATGTTCTCTTGTGCTTTATTTTAGCCGCACAATTTTTATCACAGACGTTATTATTTAATGCGATAAAAATTCAACTTTGTATCGTTGTGTGTTCCAATCAAAATTAGAGACACAATCTCGACCCATTTCGTGCAACCCAAATTAGGGTAATATCCTATTATGAGTCTTTTTCATTTATGATACTTGTGTCCCACTTAATTTCAGTCCCTTGTACTTCTAATTTATTTTAGAACACCAACTTTATTAATTTTTAATTATATTAACCTAAACATAATTTTGTGCAAATTTCTAATTGTTGGGCACTTTTATGCAAAAGTGCATTAAGGTGTCCATCCCGTTGGACACGACACGTGAATAAAACTATTTCTCCTTCATGGGTATTTTTTCATAATTTTTAGGAGTGTGTAATTCAACACCAAGCTCCTTAAGACCCTGGCCCTCCAAACCTTGAACCAATTGAATCCTAGCCATTTATTTTGAACCTATTTCAATCATGGCCCTTGAAATCATACATGAGAAGCCCAATTCCAAGAGGGGTTGACCAGTCAACCAATTCTAGGTCACCCACACCCTAATTGTATAAATAATCTTTTTCCTTTCTTATTTTTTTTCCTTTCTTTTCTATACCTAAACTACTTCCCCAGCCGACATACACCACAACCCCATCCCTATTCATCTTCTCCTCCCTTCTTCTTCTTCTTCACCGGAGTTCAACTGAACCCGGCCGGAGCTCATCCACTAGCCCAGTACTCGCCTCGACCACTCGACCCCGCCGCCGGATCTCTTCCTCCGCCGTCCTCCCCTTCAGTCAGTCGCCTGCCGACCCTCCCACTGAACTCGCCGGAGTCACCTGAACCCAACCAACGCTGCCATCGACTGCCCTGTATCCCGTCCACCTCGTCGACCTGTCGTATAAAGCCGACGACAGCCACGACCCTAGCCTGAACAGATTCCACCGACTTGCTATTCACCTGAACGTCGGAGACCCGCAGCCCGACTTTGTCTTCCCCTCCGGCCACGATCACCTCCGCCGTATCATCATCATCCTCCCATCGCTACCACTTGTCGACTTCTTCCTGACGCCTCCCCCTCACCGAAGACTCCTCGACCAGAGCCCTTGCCTGAACCGCTGTACCCCAGCCCGCGTACGCCTGAACAGTCCCCGCAGTCCCTCGTCGACTCTCCTCCCCGTCCTCGTCGCCACAACCTCGCTGAACCACCTGTTGAGCCTCGCCATCATCAACACCACCACATGTTCATCGCCAACATCGTCACCATTACCATCACCATGATCATCATCATCGCCTTCACCATTATCATCACCAACACCTTCACCTTGACTCACCTTCACCATCATCATCGTCGTCGTACTCGTAACCATCGTTGTCTTTATCATCGTCGTCAACGTCGTCGCCATCATCGTCATCGTCGCGCTCGTGCACGTGCACGCCGAAGCCAAGGTGAGGAGCATTCTCTTGTGATTGTTGGGTATGCATACGTACGCGTATGCGTATATTGTCCATTAGTATGTGTATTCAATATGTGCTTAATATATATAATTAATATATATATATACATACATATATGTATTGAACATGTATCCCTAGTACATGTTTAATATATATTTATGTACATAATAAATTCTATTAAGTATGTATATTATAATTGTAATTAATTAGTATTAATGAATATGATAGATAATAATATGTATTTACCCAAGTGTGACCACGTAGCATGTTAGCAGACTGCCATATATATACTGACGTACTGGCAAGACCCGTATCATTTTGACTGTCTGTCTTGCACAGCAATTACAGACGCGACACCCGTGCAATTGACACATACTTGACCTTAGTTGACCAGTGTCATATCTAGCATAGCCCTAAGTCCAGTATATTTATAAATGTGTGTTAGAGTAATATCTGATGCAATATTGTATTATATGATGTCTATAGGATTATTGGATTGTACAGACAAGACCTCAGAAACCGGACATTGTTATTGCCAGCAGCAGGACCTCAGGCGAGTACATTCTCTGACAGTTTCTATTATGTTGATTATCTCTATAACTCTTGCTGTATAGCGTACATGACTCTGACACTGTTGTTTACACGATTTAGCATTATCGAGACCTATCACGAGGAGTCGTGATTTGGAATCCATCGTGCTAGCTGGAGAAACGGGAAAATATTAGTAGCTTATGTGATCATATCCAAACTTTACATGCATCATAGCTCACCCACACCTCACATCGGTGCAGCCTTACCATTACATGCCTCATAGCTATTACATGTGGTTAGCCTGACTATTACTCGCATCATAGCTTTCCGGATGGTTAGCCTGACCTCAAGGATGATAGCTAACCAATGTAATGAGTCTAATCAGTCCCAAGCCGATCACATGATATGCTGATGTTTCATGCACTTAGTTAGATATTCTTGACATGTATCCCTAGTATATTGATATAGCATTCCTTATGTTCTAGTCATGATTCTAGCATCCACATATATACCAGCTCATTGTTCTTGCGTGTACTTGTATTTCTATTTCATTGCTAGATGTACATTGATGATGACATATGTTCCAGTATTTCTTTATTCCAGCATCTCATTATTCCAGTAATTCTTATTGGCAGTATTCATATATGTCTTGTATTTCTACACACTGTATTATAGTTTTTGTCAATATACATGGAACTGCTGTTAGAGGTATATTTTATTCCAATCCTGACTGGATATTTTTTCCAGACTGCGACTTGGAGGACTTGTTCCGACATACTTGGAGACTGGATGTTATTGATTGCAGGTTGGACTATTTATTGTTGTTTAGACTTGTCTTGTATTTTATTGCTTGCTTCGATATCTCATCGTGCTTTAGCTTATGTGATTGAGTATATTCCATATTATATTGTGATATCCGTGTCCTCTTATGGAGTTGGATATTCATGTGAGATTGATTAGATAGTATCATGACCTAGACAGCGTTCTACCATCGATGCTGCGGCGTAGGCTGGACGTACCCACGCTCTCGTGCCCCTATACCGGGTGCGGGTTGTGACACGTTTTTAGTTGTGGCTCATGCAGGTCAGACTTCGTAAGTTGTGCGATGTCGTGGTAGTGTGACGTCTTAGTTGTACTACTGCATGCCTGCGATAGAATATAGGATATTAGGATGAGAGAGGATACTCAATCACAAATTATTTGAGAGATTCCTGGGACGACCCTTGAGAATCTCATTATAAATTTCAATTTAAATACTTCTCCCTTGTTCCGTCCGTTCTCACTTGTTGATATTGAGTTTGATTCTTGTTGACCAGTTGTTAACTTTAATTCTTGGTATCGTCATTGAGTTTTGATTTCATATCGAGATAAATTTTACGGGCTAAAATTTACGGTATCATCTGATGACATATATTGATGAAGACAGTGAGAAAGATAAAACGTCTACTTTGATTATGGAACCTAGAGTTTATCGCAGACATATTACCTGTCGTGATGAGAACGTAGAAACCTGACTTGGATGAGAACGTAGAAACCCCATTGGATAGGAGGCCAAGATTTAAGGGGACAGATCTGGCCAAAGCCAATAGGAAAGTGGCAACGTCAGCTGCAGACTATTGGCGTCACATCAATGGCGGTCAAAACCGTATTTTCGAATTATTATCTTTAAGCCTAGACTATTATTCCAATGCTGATTCCATTGCGAGGGCCATTTCGATATATTGGGTCGTCTAATCTAAAATGTCGGTTCAAGTTCAAGTTCAACTTTGGAGCTATTCCACGGACACGTAGGTATGTGATGGCATGGATTAGCAATAATGCTAAGTTTACTGCCAAATGCTTACAATCTTCTTACAACCCTCTCTCCCTCCTGCTATGTGGATCACATCCGATTTTATATTTTTCTCCAATAAATGATTGCCACGTGACGTCTCTGTCACTTGACGACCACCCGAACAGCCACCGGATCCCACATTTTTCTCCTTCTCCAATGGACGGTCGTCGTGTGGCTACCACGTGGATGCCACGTGACTACCACGTGGATGCCACGTGACTACCACGTGAATACCACGTGGCGGTTGTAAGAGAGTTGTAGGCATTTGGTTGTAGTCATAGCATAGACCCATGATTATGGTTGAACTTCTAGATCTATAATGTGTATACGTACTGTTTCTCTTGAGCTCGCTTCTTGAGAGTCATGATGAATATTTCTCAAACTATAGAAAGCTTGTCATCCATGGATCGATAGTCGTCACTGATGGTCCCTAAAATAACCCAAGTTTGTGTATGTGGCGAAAATCGTCGATCGTTGTTAACTAAATAGCCAGGACTGCTCATTTTTTTGATTGACTAAAATGTCCGCATCGTTTTTTTGTTGGTATATTATTTTTTGTTGCAGCTCAAAATAAGCACTTGTGAGGGATAAATAATTTTTATTTGTCAGACTTTCGACGAAGGAAGTTCAGTTTCAATATCCATTCTACTTTTTCAACAATCAGTGGCATAAAATTATCATTTTTAATTAACTTTTAGTCAAATTGAAGAAAAAACAGGAGAAAAGAGGTAAAACGAATATACGGTTCTAGTAAAATTTAAACTGAGGAAAAAATAATTCTAACTGAAACAGTATTAATATTGAACTAATTTTGAGTCAATTTTTAAGTGCATTTATCAAAGCCAACACTAAATACTCTTCAGCACCGAAGAGTAGTGTGCTCAATCACTGTCAGCTGACTCGCTGCCGACGCAAAACTCGCGCCATTCTACGTGCACTTGGCGTGGCATGATCGTGACAGTACTGGCGAAAACTGCAATTAATTGCTTATCAATTAACACTGCTCACGAGGGAGAGATTCACCAAAGATTGGAGTACTATTAAATTATGCTCGCCACGTTGCTAGCTTTGATCGTTAGGTGGACTAGAGTGAGTACTCCTACATATCGGATCGCTAAGTCGAGTCGAAATTTTCAAATTTTTGGAGCATTTTTCCCGCAGACACGTCGGTCGGTGATGACGTCATGGACAGGGACTGTTAGCTGCAGGCGAAGACATTATCCATAACATGTGATTAATTAGATGATGCATACAAAAAGAAGTGGTCACACCTACCACTATCTCGCGCCCCGTAATTGTAGTGACAGGTTTTACAGTTATTTCTCACCTCTGAAAGAATTCTAATGTCTTTTTTTTTCGTTTCTGGAAGTAGTTACGGAGTAGGCAAGACTGTTTGATTTTTTTTTTCTTCTTCTATATTTTTAGGGTCAAAAAACGGAAATGATAAATAAAACAGGGACCGCAGATTGGTCCGCTGCGGACGGTCCACCCCTCCTCCTCCCCCTCCCCCCACCTTCGGCCACACCCATCCAACTTGCTCCTTTCGGAGCCCATCCGTACGAAATTCGGACCCCCCTCCAATGGGAGGCCGACGTGTGGCGTACGGACGGACCCGTATGCGGGCAACCTAGTAGCGCCGGTAAAAAAATGTAATCAAGGAAGTTGGATTCGAACATCATTCACATGCAAACAATATACTATAATGGGTTTTTTAAACTTATGTTCGTGAATAAGTTGTGAAATTTACAATTGGATCTGAATAATCGACGTAAATAGTATTTGGATCTTGGACGGAATAGATTGTGTTGTTGTAAGAATCCTTGTATCTACTTGATAGTAGATGTCTATATTTACTATAATTTTATTTTATTTCTATGTACTGGAGTGACTATTTCATCATCTGTGTACATGAATGATAAGTCAACTTTTGATCCAAGTTCAAAATATTAATTAGGTCGATTACGGAGAACTAAATATAAATTTGTAACTTTTTGGAGATCCAAAGTCTCAAAACCCCTACTATAATCTACATAACAACTGGATATTAATTTTTATGGGAAGAAATTCTGTATGAGAATACCTCCTTCAGCTTTCCGAAACATGGTATCTCATGACAAATATTTATGTTTAAACCTTTTATCTCCACCAATTTTAGTCTTTGAATCAATTTGTTTTCAAAATATACCATTCTGTTCAAAACCTAAGTTATGGACCCTCTCATTTAGTTGTCAAATAAAACTAACTCTAACAAATTGTAGCAATTATAGTCGATTAAAATAAGGTGTAACTATGTAGCCAATTTCTTTGATGTCAATATGAATCTAGTAATAAATTAAATGCCAATTGATATTTTCTTTGATTAGAAAGATAATAAATTGCATTACATAAAATAGTGACATGTACGTACGCAAAAAAAAGAAAAAATTAAATATAATTATTATAAATAATGTCGTTTCTATAAATCGAACTTAAGCAACCAAAAAAATACCTTCCACCTTAACCACTTAAGTTAGAATTATTTAGTTATAAAAAAATAATATTAGATAGTTAAATAATTAATTATTTTTTAAAAATAGTTAGTTGAGTATTTACAAACAGTTTAGATGATTCAAATGTGAATCGTTTCCAAGTCTTGTAAGAGTAAAGATATATGTCAAAATATCAAGTGAAAATATATTAAAGTAATGCGATAAATAGTTACAATTTGTCGTAGTTGGCTATACTAAATGGTTACAAAAAGGACTATGTGGTTGTAAAATATTCTAAATGTTTATAGCTGTTCTGTTTTAGTTGGAAAGGAAATTTAAACATATAACTCAATACACATTTAATTAAAAGGTGCATGGAAGAATCAAGATGAATTAGCGACGAATACAAACATTGCTACTAATTAAATATGTCGTTAATATGACTTAGTATCGTTTTAACTTGTTCGTGATGCACAAGCAAAACGTCACAAATGTTGTCATTGTGACGTATTCAACAGCGTAATATTGTGTCGACATGTGTCACGAAAGAATGATATAATTAGAGACTTTTTTATTTTCTTTTGTGACATCTACTTTTTAAATTCAGCGACATATATTACGTTGCTATACGTCATAATTTTTTTATGTTTATATTTTATATAGGGACGTACCAGCAAAGTTTAGCAACATCCTAATATATTTAGCTATATCTAGATAAAATTTAGCAATATTTTTTTGTGCCGATACAATATAGCGATGTTCTTTCAAAAATTAAGTTTGATATAGCTTATTCAGGTTGCTTCAATTATGTATTTATGATTAAGGGTAATCTAATCTTTTACTTCTCACTCTGGATACAAATTTTCGTGTACTTCATTGTGAAACTATAAATGTATTTTTCAAAAGTAATGTCCAAAATCAGAATTATAACTCTACATTTCTAAGTAAAAAAAAATATTGCTTTCAGAGATGTGTTTGCACATTCTACCATGAACAGAGTCCAGGACCTCGGCCGTGACCGCCGCCTCGAGCTCGAGGACCTCGATCTCGTCCGCCGAGCTGCTCCACTCCTGAAGTCCCATCTCCGACGCCATCTCCATCATCCGCTCCAACATCGGTCGACACGGACACATGCACGAATGGTGCAGTCGACGACGTGGGTGGTGCAGTTGACGACACCACGAGCCGTCGGCAGCCGCGGCCTGATTTCTAGACGCCGAAGCTCCACCACTCTCCTCTCCGGTCTTCATCGCTCCGCCTGAGCCCTAGACACCGGAGTTGCGGGGAGCTCGGTGTAGCTGTCGGCTGCCACGACCTCTCATTCGTGGTGTCGAACTTGTCCACCGATCCTGTCGTCCCCATCGTCGACGAGGCCACCGGCGCGGCCACCACCGTCACGAACGAGCCGAGCTCCGGACATGGTCTGGACACGGTCATAGAGACCAGACACAACTGGACACACTCATGGAGAAACACAAAATTATGGACACATGATATTCATAATAATTTTATTAAAAAAAATACTTTCTAAATTTTTTTTACCAAACATAAATTTTAATTTTAATTTTTGTTTTTTAAAATCACTTTTCAGATGAAAGTAACAAAACACAAAGTTAAAATTTACATACTCAGAAAACAACTATATAATTTATTTTCATAAAATGGTTTTCAAAACAAAATTTCAGAAAGACTATCAAAACGGACTCTTAGTTATATTCTTGGTAAACCGCAAGAAAGAGAAATTGAGATAAAACAACACAGTCCAAGATTTTTTCATTTAATTTTCTAGACGCTCAACCGATGGAAGTACATAAGAAAAAAAAAAATATAGGCGAAGATTCCATCTGAGTTTAGTCTCAACATAAAATAAATTAGAACAAAGATTAAATCTGAGCTTTACTGTCATAAGGGTTGCGTTTCCACTCGGGAATTCGTGTGCCCTTCGAAATTAATTTTTATTACGTTTTCTAAAAGATGTCGTCTATTATTAAGGAAATTGATTTTTAAGATAGAGGTGCTTTAGTCATCGTGGTTTCAATTTTTCAAATCAATTCTATGTATCCATATTATGATATTACATGGTGTGCATTTATACAAGTTTTATAGAAAAATATAAAAACTTATTTGGTAACACAAACTTTTATTTGTGTCTTAAGTAAACTAATTATGTTTTTATGGAAACAAGAGATACTAAATTCATTTGCACACGATGAGAATCCGACTTAAATTTTGAAATATGAAACAAACTCTAAAAGTGATGTCCTTAAAATTTAATATTTATTTAGTTTTCATTTATATCTTGATATAATAGTATTATTAACAAAAAATATTCAAAAATAAAATAATTAAAAATATATAATATCCAAAATAATATACGTTATATTGAAATACTAATGAAACTAAGATGTTTCAAACTGAAAAGCATGAAACTCATGGTCCAAACAAATAAATAGAAAACGATAAGCTAACAATGTTTGGAGTAATTCATAATGCTAATAATAAAAAAGAAAAAGAAAATCTTAGACCTTGAAAGGCTTTCTCAAATGCATGATACAGTCACTTATATATTACTCGTCTTGCTATTTTTTTAGACAAAAATACTAAATAAGTTTGCATAACAAACTTTTTGAAAAACTTATTTCTTCAATGCATAACATAGCGAAGCCATTGAATTTCTCTTTTCTGCAGATATGCGGACTAAAATGATTAGACTAGGTCCATTAGACTTACATATACTAAATAGTATAAAAATTTGGTGTCCCCTAAAATCTTGGGCCTAAAAAAATCGTCTCATGGATCTCATATCAAGTTGAAGCCTAATACCAGTAATTCTTCTATGATGGGCAACATCAGTAAGAGCATCTCCAATAATGCTCTATATTTTTCAGCTAAATCCTTTTTGAAAGTCATCTAGGAGCTTTTTATATGATTTTTACCCCGATGATGCTCTCTAATTTAGAGAGTAATAATTGTATTATTTTTCCATTATAATTCTTTTTGATATATTTTATTCATAGGAAATAAAAATATTATAACAACATATGACGCGAAAGACTGGAATGAAAAATCGAAACGGTCTTGATAACAGTATATATATATATATATATATATATATATATATATATATATATATATTGAAAATAAACACACTCCTTCCATCACCGGTCATCGAAAGAGTTTATCTCCACCACGCCATCGAAAATCTATAAAAAATTAAAAATCAAATGCAAAAATGTCAGAAAATATACTTGGATCTGAAACTAAATTTTGTGTTTTTGTTATTTGGGAAAAAAGTGAGATCAATTTAAAAATAGTAAAAATATAATAATAATAAAAAACTTAAAATAGGTTTTAATCATTGTTCACTAACATTATGAAGTTCTTTCTCTCTCCAAAGATTTAAAGAACTCCTTTTAAAACAAAATTTACATTTCCTTTCTAAATTTTGACTAAGAACTTCAATGGAGTCCACTAAGTCCTGAGCATACCTGTTAATTGGACTGGGCTGGCGCAGCCTGACACGAGTCTGGCCCGAACAAATGAATCATGTGTACGTTCCACCGCAATAATTTTGGGTCCGGACTTGTCCAGCCCGTATATATCAGAGCATGTCGTACTTTATATCTTAGCCCATGAGAGAGGTCCGATCTGAAGTCCAGGTCCGTCCTGATCCTGCACGCGACTGCTTATTGAGTGCTAGATCTCTGATCTGTATATGGCTCAATTTTGATCTGGGAGAATGCTCAGATCTAGCTGTTGTATAGATTGCTAACTAACAACAATATATCCGATTGATATCTTTAACTGGAGTGGGCTATGTGCGAAGTATTGGAATTATGGTAGATCAAAGGGAACAATTGAGACAGTAGGTAATCTTTTATAGAGGCCAAGTTCCTCTTGTGAATATAGGAAGTAACCAAAGCGAATCTAACTCCATATAAAGTGAAATGAATAATTCTATTTGGTACCTCTAAAGTATTTCTTCAAATCATTCTCCTTATATGATAGATGACGTGACAGTTAATATGACAGCTGAGATAACAAATTATAAAATTAATATTAATGTTAATATTAACATTAATATTAATATTAATATTGAATTTTTTTGGATGATTAATTTTTTGGATTAAAATTTGTTATATCAGTTGTCATATAATATTATTTAGCATGTCACGTCAACCGTCATATGAGAAAAGATGATTCGAAAGAATATTTCGGAGATACGAATAGCATTACTCAAAGTGAAATATCAGCTCTTGATGGTTAATTGTATGAGAATTCCTGTTGGGAAACCTTCATGCTCGACCGAGGAAGTGCTTTTTGTCCTAACCAAGTCTGAAAAAATACCAATTCTGGAAAAAGGGATCCGAGCCGTTGGTTTCTTATTCTCCAATTGTAGCCTCTCCATAATAGTCCATACAGAAGTAAGCTGTACCAATTTTAAAGTTTTTGATTAACTTCCTTCAAGTCTAGGCTAATACTTAGCACATATAATAAGTAGACCCAAAGACCAGAATTCTTCTGTGGGGTCGTGGCATGTTATGAAGGGCTCCTTTGGAGATGGACATGGTTAGAAACATCCTTTGGGAACTTAGTTCCTAATCCGGTGAAATGACATTAAAAAAAAAAAAAAAAAAAAAAACCATAATTCTACTTCTGACTCGATGTCCAGCCCGATCTGATCTGGCATGGTCCGAAATCCTCCATGTCGTAGGCCATGCGACGTGCTCGGCTCATATTTTCACCCTTAGGTCCGATCCGACCCGCTATAATGTATGAACCTGAATGATCCGGCCACCGAAATTAGGGTCGGGCCGTCCCAGCCCGGCCCACCTGACAGCTCTTAGTCTACTTTAATGGACAAGCAGGACACCACCAGCATTCAATTACAACCAACAAGCCCATTACCAAACACATTATAGTAAGTCTGTCAAGCCCAGCAGCTCCATGACTATCTCAATACTTCTTTTTTTTTACTAATTTGGGCCAAATTTATTGAAAGGCCCCATTTTTTTAGGATCAAGGAAAGCGCTTCGCCTATAATACTTGCTGATTAATAAAAGTGCCTTTCTTGTAGCTAATTTTATATATATTCTTTTGGTATCTTTGCTTGCAAACTCGAGAGAGAGAAAAAAATTGTCTAAACTTCCATTCTTTTATGTGGATAGATATTTCTTTAACTTGGCCCGTATTGATCTTAGTATATGTATAATAGGATAGGGGGACACACGGAGTGTATGCAATTCCACTGTAAATTTTTTAATCAGTCGAAACAAAACAATTATAGTTTGACATGATATAGTTAAATCAGATTATAAAATATAGAGTCATGATTTATAAATCTTTTTCCTTCATATATTTTTATGAGATATTATATAAATTAACAAAAAGGTGTATATATATATATATATATAAGAAGCATATACCTTTCTTTTATCTTTTTTTAATTTTTATTCCAGCTTAATTGTCCAACGTGACATAAGAACCGACATGATTTTACCCTAATCGATTATTGACCCGCCTTTGGATGGGTGTGGCAATTGTCTCCTTCCTCAAGACATGATTCTCAAAAACTGGTAGGGTTCAAGTTTAGATAAATTCTACAGACGCGAACAATTTATTTTCTTAAGATAAATTTGAGGCTGTACATTTGTTTTCTTATTTATATTTTTTGAAGCAACAACAAAAACTGTTTAATAAAAGTTGCTTTGATGGATTTAGAGTTGTTTACTGGAAGTTACTTGTGTTTTTTTCCTTGAAAAATAATATCCAAGATTATTGCTAATGGGAATAAAAGTTGTTTACTGGAAGTATTTTAAAAAACGACACCCATCCCAAATCAAGCCCAACTGACTTTTCATTTTCATTGCTAATGGGAATAAAAAAGGCCTCCAGTAAGCAATCCCAGACCCAGCCCAATAAGTCCAGTATCCCGTTTGTCTTCCGGCGATCCAAGTCCTATGAAACAACGCTACAAAGAGAGCATTATTCCATCTCTCCGGCGGGGCGAGCGAGCGAGAAAGGATGCTCCGGCTGAGAGCATTCCGTCCGTCGAGCGACAGTATCGGGAAGATCCAGCTCCACCCGACCCACCCGTGGCTCGTCACCGCCGACGACTCCGACCACTTCTCCGTCTGGAACTGGGAGCACCGACAGGTCTGCTTCTCCCTCTTCCTTCGATCGATGCGTGTTTTCTTCTTCGGTGATACCAATTCTTGATTATTCCTCAGGTTATCTATGAGCTCAAGGCCGACGGAGTCGACGAGAGGTGCCTGGTCGGCGCGAAGATGGAGAAGCTCGTCGAGGGAGAATCCGGTACTCTCTCTCTCTCTCTCTCTCAAGTTTCAGGCGGTTGGAAGAGTTGGCAGCTCGTCAAGTTTCAAGACTCACGAGGACGATGATGTATTGATGGACCCTTATCCTGGTGGACCTAAAGATTTGCGACTTATTCCAAGTTTCAAAACTCATGAGGGCGTTCGAGATTTGGAATGGAATTGAGAGGAACGTGATTTCAAAATTTGTACTTGAAAATTTGTACCTGATTTCAAATTTTGATTATGTACTGTTATGTTCAAATTTGTACTTGAAAATGACCAGTAAAGTGATTTCAAAATTTGTTCATGCAAAGTGATTTCAAAATTCTGAGAAAAATTGTGATTAATGTTTGAAAATGTACTGTTCGACCAGTACTGGTCGAACTTAGGCCTATTGTTCGACCATTACAGGTCGAACAGTCAAATATATGTTCGGATGATCTTAGTCGAACTTGTTTTAGATTGTTCGACCTGTAATGGTCGAACAATAGACCTTTGGTCGAACAGTACATTTTCAAGCTAATCTTACAGAATATGTCGAATTATAATCACTTTGCATATTTGTATCACTTTGCATTTTCACATAATATGTTGAATTTTGAGTCTTTCACAAGTCACATTTTGCAATCCAATACAATTTCATAATTAAAAAATTAAATTACATCCGGATAATACTAATCGTCCAAATTAATCGGATCACCATCAGCAAATGAGCTTCTGGAAGGAACAGTTTCACGATACATTTCAATCAGTTGTTTATAAATTTCGTCCCAACCAGCAACATATGGAAGACGCAAAGTAGACCATCTGTCGATAATGGGTGGTAGCGGTGCATCTTCGGCCAAATTTACCTGCATACAAATAATAACATGTCAAATATCCTTCCACCATCCCCGCTATCCGATCGTTTAACCAAAACAACCATATTATGACGACTTCCTACCGTATATGTCCAACTCACCAACGATTCACGATTGTCAAATATCTCATTTGTCTGAAATTCTTCTAATAAATCAAGTTGTTCATACATGAGATGGTTAATAATGTTCATTTCAATGTTCATTTCAGTGTCATTTGGAGTATTTTTCTGTAAAGAAAAAGACCTACAGCTTAATAAGTTGAACAAAAAAATGAAATAAAAAAAAACACAATATTTAACCAGCATTATTCGGGCAGAGCTCTTATGTTCGACAAATATAGGTCGGACAGTAACCGACATGTTCAGCAATCATTGTTCGAACTATACATGTTATGTTCGACCTCTGCCAGTCAAATTGTTACTGAAATGTTCGGCCAATATAGGTATAACAGACAGTGGTCCGTTCTACTAGTATTGGTCGTACTCATCGTAATTTTTTTTTTTGTCCAACACTTCTCATACACTACTTCAAACCGAAAAATTACGTAAAGAGAGAACGTACATTGTGTCTTTGAAGTGGACTTTCTTCCTCCATGATGTCTTCTTCACAATTTCAATGTAGGATTTTTGAATTTTTGGGTTGGGTTAGAGAAGGTAAAAATTAAAGAAGGAAGAAGAAGATGACTAGTGTGTAGGAGGAAGGTTGGTGGGGTGTGCTTAATAGGTCATGTGGGTATATGGGTCTTTTAACATGAATTTATTTTCCAACTTAAGTTATATGGTTGTGCTTAGTAGGTCATGGGGTATGGATAGCCGGGCCCTTAAAAATTATTAAGCCTCCACTTAGTACACTTATAACCTCCTTTCTCTCTTGGTAATGTTTGGTTCGCGGATTTGGAGCACCGAAGTGGCCAAAATTCGGATTTATGATCACTTTACGTGTTTAGTTGGAGGATTTGTAGACAAAATTTACTGTGATTTAAAATTACCAGTAAATCTTGTCTGTCACGAAATCGAAGTTTTGACATCATAGTTTTTTCCATCGAAGTTGAGTGCGGAAGTAAAAAAAATTTATTCCAACTTCGCGTGTTTGGTTGGAGGACCACTTCTTCTTTACTTCAACAAAAAGAAGATCTACTATTCATGTAACTTCAACAAAGAGTTACACTTTTCCACTTACATCAACAACTCCAACCAAATACCAAAATTTAGAATTTTTTACTTCTAATCTCCACTTCTTCAACGCACATAAACGAATAATTTTTTTAGTTCACTCGACTTCATCACAATGAGTACACAAAATATCATTTTTTGAATTTTATACTTCATCGAACCAAATAGTCTCTTGGAAAGAAAAAAAGTGGGAGAAGTGAAAAGTAGCGGGACAAAGGCCAGTGATATGTCTGAAGAAGTACAGTTCCTTCAAACACAAAGTTTGATAAAAAGCTAAAGACTTCTCACAAGCCAAATAGGACATAATGTGTTGAACCTTAGGCTTCAACTTGATGAGGTATAGTGGCTTTCAAGTCAAGCCTCCTGAGACTCCATCTATGTACAAAGATAATAAGTTTACCTAAGTCTATGAGGCAACACCTCAATTACCAAATTAGTGATGTTATGAATTAGACCATTCCACCTAGGTCCGTCATTGCTTGCCAGTCGTTGGTGAACACATCTAGAAGAACAACTTCTTTTTAGGTTTGATAGTCTTTGTTGAATCATCTAGAAGAACGTCTCTCTTTTTAGGCAAGTTAGACTTGGAAGATGAAATGGTTTGCTCACACTTGAAATTGTTTACTGACACACACCACACACACGCACACATATTGGTCTGTTATACTAGCAGTCTAGGTTTGAATTATACCATCTGTCAGAAACAAATTTGTCAGACAGCTATTGGGATAAGACACTTTACACAGCTGCTTATATTATTAATTTATTTCTTAGTGCTTCTTTGCAGGATGAAGTGTCTGACAAAGTATGGTATGACAAAGAGCGCCATACAATCACCTACGAGTGTTTGGTTGCAAGGCCTTCGTGTATGTACCGAAGGACGAAAGATCCAAACTTGAGCCGAAGACGATGCGGTGCGTCTTTGTCGGCTATGGTCAGGATGAATTTGGCTATAGACTTTACGACCCAGTGGGAAGAAAGCTCTACAAAAGCAGGGACGTGGTATTCGTCGAGGATCAGACCATGACCAACACTCAGGATTCCGAGATGCCTTCTAAGGCTGAGGAATTGCCTGAGTTAGAGTCATTTCGCTTCGAGTAGTTTTTAGAGGATATCGCAGAGAATCTACTTATGGGGGAGCCAGTACATGGAGTTGCTCCCAACCTTGATCATCAGTCTGCTGATGGTGGTCAGGGTGACCCTCAGGAGGATGAGCATGCCGATGATGATGATGGATCTGCTGTATAAAGATGGGACGTCCATTACGGATCACTTGAGTGAATTCCAGGGCGTGATGGACCAGCTATTCTCGATGGGAGTCAAGTTCGACGACGAGGTTCAGGGACTGTGGTTGCTATGTACATTGTCAGACTCGTGGGAGACCGTGTGAGTGTCTATGATCGCTTATGCTCCGGAAGGCGTGGTCAGTCTGGAGTTTGCCAAGAGCGGGATATTGAATGAAGAGATGCAGAGACGTTCTCAGGGTACTTCGTCCATATCCCACTCAGAGGCGCTAGTTTCAGAGAGCCGCGGAAAGAGCAAGAGCAAGGATACAAGTGGTGGAAGAGATAAGAGCAGGGGCAAGTCCAAGGGTCGGTACGAGGACTCGAAGTGTTAACATTGTGGCAAGAAGGGTCATATCAAGCGAAATTGTTTCGCTTGGAAGAGAGAGAAGAAGGGCGACAAGGGGAAGAAAAGTGACAATACTAAAGCGGCGGCCTCGGCACATGGAGGCGACGTGATCATTGTAGATGATGAGGTAGTTATGAACCTCGCCTGCTATGACAACTCTTGGCTGATGGACTCAGGTTCTTCAGTGCACGTATCTCACAACAGGGCACTATTTGCTACAGACACAACAGGCGACTGTGGAGTGTTGAAGATGGGCAATGGAGATGTGTCGAAGGCGGTTTCCATCGGAGATGTGCATTTGAGGACAAAGACGGGTGCAGTTCTTGTTCTCAAAGATGTCTGTCATGTCCCTGATATCCGTTTTAATCTGGTGTCGGTTGAAAGGTTGGATGACGAGGATTTTTTCAGTCTCTTCATGAACAGTCAGGGGAAGCTTTCCAGAAGTTCGATGGTGATTGCCTGAGAAAGCAAGAGGTCCGGACTCTACTATATGAAAGGGAACGTACTTGGGGCAAAGGAGGTGAATGCAGCTACTGATGCGTCTACCGAGTTGTGCCACAGGCGGCTTAGCCATATCAGCGAGAAGGGGATAAGCTACTTGGTGAACATGAAGGTGATTCCAGAGCTCAAGTCTACAAAATTAGAGAGGTGCACGCAATATTTGGCGGAGAAGCAAAATATGGTGTCTTTTCAAAGTCACCCAAGTTCGAGGAAGTCGGCGTTGCTCGAGTTGATTTACTTGGATGTCTGCGGTCCTATGAAGGTAAAATTCATTGGTGATGCTTCTTATTTTGTAACATTTATTGATAATTATTCCAGAAAAGTTTGGGTCTATGCCTTAAAGACCAAGGATCAGGTGTTGCCCACTTTCAAGGAGTTTCAGGCCTCTGTTAAAAGGGAGACGGGCAAGAAGATGCTTTATGTTCGGTCGGACAATGGTAGCGATTATATTGATCATGTTGATGCTTATTGCAAAGAGCAAGAAATACGACACCAGAAGACTCCACCAAAGATACCGCAGCTTAACGATGTAGCGGAGCGCATGAACATGACGCTGATGGAAAGGGTGCGGTGTTTGCTGTCAGAAGCAAACTTTCCAGGCAGCTATTGGGGAGAGGCACTTTACACAGCTGCTTATATTATTAATTTATCTCCTAGTGCTCCTTTGCAGGGTGATGTGCCTGACAAAGTATGGTACGCCAAAGAGCCGTCATACAATCACCTGTGAGTATTTGGTGGCAAGGCCTTCGTGCATGTACCGAAGGACGAAAGATCCAAATTTGAGCCGAAGACTAGGCGGTGTGTCTTTGTCGGCTATGGTCGGGATGAGTTTGGCTATAAAATTTACGACCCAGTGGGAAGAAAGCCCTACAAAAGTAAGGGCGTGGTATTCGTCGAGGATCAGACCATGACCAACACTCAGGATTTCGAGATGCCTTCTGAGGCTGAGGAATTGGTTGAGTTAGAGTCATTTTGCTTCGAGCAGTTTCCAGAGGACATCGCAGAGGATCTAGTTATGGGGAAGCCAGTACATGGAGTTGCTTTCAACCTTGATTATCAGCCTGCTGATGGTGGTTAGGGTAACCCTCAGGAGGATGAGCATGCCGAGGAGGCAGTTTCTGAAGGGGAGGAGGCTGTTGATATACAGCCAGCACCAGTGGTTCCGTTGAGGAGGAGCGATAGAGAGCGTCGACCATCTACAAGATACTCATCGGATGAGTATGTGCTACTGACTGACGGGGGAGAGCCCGAAAGCTTTGCAGAGGTTATGGAAGACGAACACGGGCAGGAGTGGATGGAGTTTATGCAGCAGGAGATGAGTTCCTTACATGCCAATTCTACTTATGAACTGGTGCGGTTGCCAAAGGACAAAAAAGCTTTGAAAAATCGATGGATGTTCAGAGTGAAGCAGACAGATAATGCTACTCGTCCTCGATACAAAGCGAGGCTGGTAGTTAAAGGCTACGGTCAACGGAAGGGCGTGGATTACGATGAGATTTTTTCGCCAGTCGTCAAGCAGTCGTCTATACGGGTGGTGCTAGCATTGGCAGCCGGTTTTAACTTAGAGGTCGAGCAGATGGACGTGAAGACGGCATTCCTCCACTGTGATCTTGAGGAGGAATTGTACATGGAGCAACCCGAGGGATTCTGTGAGAAGGACAAGCCACACTTGGTCTACCGGTTGAGGAAGAGCTTGTATGGTCTGAAGCAGGCTCTGAGGCAGTGGTACAGGAAGTTTGAGTCGTTTATGGCGGAGCATGGTTATGCATGGACGACCTCGGACCACTGTGTGTTTGTGAGGTACTTTGTCGAGGATGATTTCATTATTTTACTGCTCTTTGTTGATGATATGTTACTGGTGGGTCGGAATGCCACTAGGATAGCGGACAGAAAATCGGCCTCGGAGCAGTTTTCTCTATGAAGGATTTGGGTGCAGCGAAGACTATTCATGGGATGGAGATCCTCGACGAATACTGGTATCCCTGCTTCTGTAGAGCTTTCTTCCCACTAGGTCGTAAAGTCTATAGAATTACTCATCCCGAACAGAGCCGACAAATACGCACCGCCTCGTCTTCGGCTCAAGTTTGGAACTTTCGTCCTTCGGTACATGCACGATGGCCTTGCAACCAAACACTCGCAGGTGATTGTATTATAGGAATATCCAATCCAAATCAATTGAAGTATTCCTATTATATGTAGGAATACTCAATCCAACTCCGGAATATTTTTCACATAGGTTGGGAACCCCACCCACTCCAACACCATCCTCAAAATTATTTGTCAACGAGCATTGGTTCAAGTGGTCAAATCTTGGAGACATAAGAACTCGGGAAGCCGGTTCGGATGTTCGGGTTCGCCTAGAGTATAAATAGGGAGGAATTGAGATATGAGAAATTCAGGTAACGGGGTTGATTGAGAGCCAGACTTAAAGGAGCGTTCTATCTGGCTGGCGAATCGTGGTACCGCACTGCGTGGATGAAGATCAGTCCGAACGGTGGATTGAGAAAAAATGCATCTGACGCAAAAAAAATGGAGGATCGACGGACAGAGATTCAGACTCGACTAGGCCGGGGAGAGAGGACGATATAATTGATACCTAAATTGTGATTTTGGTCCGGAGGAATATGAAAGCACACAGATTTTTTCATGCAAGCTATATTTGACTGCTATTACTGTCTTTCTTCATAAATAGAAGGGGTGATTTGGCTTTCCAGGCCGATTTCCTGCTAGGCTTTCCCTTGCTTAGTAATGGACCTCATGTTTGAACTGCAATGAGTCGACATGCTGTTGTGAGCAGTATTTTTGTTGATCTGGTCATCCCATTGGCATCTGGCTTGGTTGTGCCATGTACTGCCATCTCCCATGCTTTCATTCATAAGAAGAACGCATTCAACGTCCAAAACGCCTAGCTGGCCTTGAGCCTTCTTCCTGACTAGGGTTCTTATAGAGCTTGCATAAGAATTTGATTTTACGTGCTGGCAATCAATCCAATGCAGTCTTGTTCTTAAAAGGTTCCAATTGGTCGTTTTAGTTTAGCTGAATATAAGCCATTTATAGACAGACAGATCATGCTACAATAATGTTTTGGGGTCAGCTATGGACCAAACAAAAGCTCACAAAAGAATGGACAGTTTTTGTGACCAATCTTCCCAACCCGATCTTAAGCGCCACTGTCTTGGTTCCAATGTCCTAGTCAAGGTAGCTAATGAGCAAGAAAGACCTTGTGTTCTTGACATAGAACATAGAAGTCTAGTTGGATGGTATTTGGTAGGCAGAGTTTACATTTTTGGTACTGCTGTTTTCGCTAATGGAACCAAGGATCAGCCAGCCTAAGTTCCCCTTGACTAAAAAAGAGTAACTCGCTTAGGTGGATATGATTAAAGCTCGTCCTACCAGAGTTGAGCCTGGCAAAGTTATTAGGTTTAGGTGCTTGTCGGTTAGTTGGTGATCAAATCTTATATTTGAATTCCAAAGATTCGCCAAGTGATCCTCTGCCTTCAAGCGGATATTATTAAAACTAAAGTGACAAGTCTGCCGTGTCCCTGATTTGGCAAATTCTGCATGTTGATGTGTGAACCTTCATCTCACTGTTTGGCTTCAAACCGAAATTTGGTTATGATAGTTGGAAGATGATTACAAGATTAGTTATATACTAAAAATGTTCCCTGATTTAGTCTGAAGGAACAAATAGATCAGAATCAATAACAACATTTATGCGGGTAAATTGATCATCAATCGATTGTATGCCTCTTTCTTGCTGGATATTACCAAGTTCATGCTTAATCTTTAAGGTCAAAGAAGAAATGAAAGCCAGAGAAGCGCAAAGTAGGCAATTTGCTGAACATGGGGGCACTTATAGCAGTTGATAACCCACAAAGTTTCAACAACTGAAAGAATCTCGTTGAGACCTCCACTGTTGCAGGTATATTAAAAGCCAAAAGTAATGAACTGAACAATTAAAATTAAAACTATACAATATTGGATGTTGGTTTTCGTTCCATTATACTCGAGATGAATGCAAATGTTATAGTTAAAGAAATCTCTTGAAGTTCTGTTCCTGGTAGCTGCACTTCTGTAGCTCCTAGTCTTGCCAATATACTCTTGACATCTCTGATGCTCCTTCATTCATTGGGGCACTTCTTGCTACAAATGGTTGTGCTTTCCAATAAATTTCTACTCATAAAAAATTTGAAACTATATATTATCATTTTCTTTTCTTCCCTTCTCTCGACCTCTTTCTCACTTTCACCACTCCCACACATCTTCTTTCTACTATTTCATCTGGAATGCACAATTTTACTGTATCAGCACAATATTTCTTTACAAGTGCAACTTTGACTCCTCTAAAGTAGTTGCACAAATATTCTAGTGTTATACTATGCATAAAAGTCAAATCAAGGGGCTAAGTAAAGTTTATATTTAGGTTATTTTTTGTTAGAAATCAATATGCTACAAGAGTAATGTTATTTATTTACCATCAGGTTTAATTTTTAAATCATATTTTGAAAATTTTGCGATGCCCCCTCTTTCTTTAATTTTGGTGTATTGGGGAACGGCCAACCCCAAACTTTTGGGGTATGCTTTCTTGCTGTTGTTATTACTTTCTTTGACCAATTGGAGTGATGGTTATAGCTTGTCAGAGAGATTTTATGTTTGGTTGTAATATGTACAGCTTGGTCTTAGCTTCAGAGTGTGGGTTTGATTTTAATTTTAAAACTGAAAACATTGTTATTACAATCATATATAAGCATTTTGCACATATGGTGTTGTGTTCATAACGTATTACCAATATAATGATAGAACAACTAGGATGAAACCAATACAAACAACCAAATATATCATTTTTAGCTAAAACTTGAATCAATGTTTTATTATTAGAGGCCCCATACGGAGAAGAGGATGGCATAACATTAAAGTGTAGCCCCATACGAAGAAGAGGATGGCATAACATGAAGGCCTATAGAAAGATGAGTATGACCTGTTTTTCTCATCTTGTTGAAGCTTGGTGACTTTTTATTTTGAGATTAGTTTGGTTCCATTTGAAATGCAAACACTCAATTTGAAACTAGGACTGTCCAGATTTTGACAGTCCTAATAGCTATTGGACTGTCAATATATATATATATATATATATATATATATATATATATATATATATCTCCTATTGGTCCACATGTGTATTGACTCATGTAGGAATATGAGCCTATGGCTCATATCCATTTTTTTCATATGTGTGTGTGTGTGTGTGTGTGTGCGTGTGCGTGTGTGTGTAAAGACAGAAAATTAAAACTAGGACTATCAAGATTTTGACTTCATTTCATTTCATAGTCACATACAGGCAAAAGTATAAAATATTCTATTTCACTTTATTTCATTTCTTTCATAGTCACTATCATTGCACTATCACTATACAAAAGTACAAAATATTATATTCTGTTTCTATTGCATACAAAAGTACAAAATGATACAAACGTATATGATGTATCAATCGATTAGAATATCAAAGTAGTCCTTAGGCAAGATTTTGGGATCCTCCATCTTCATCATCTTCTTATAGCTAGCAATTGCTGTCACGCCCCGGACCCGCCCGGGCCGCCGCTCCGCCCTGCCCCGCCCCGTACGGCGGGATTAACGAACCGGGCACGAATCACCGTGCCTCGGCGCGCCGGACGCGAATCACCGTGCCCGTCCCGCGGGTGCGAGGGAGGAAGGGAGCCAAGCGAATGGCCCGTTCGAGCCTTCGGGGGACGTGATGCCGCACGGGCCTGGGGTTGCGCCCGTGCAAGGCCAATCGTTTAAGTTGATAGTTGGCTATCATCGCATCAATCGAGTAAGCAGCGGAAAGGGACTTGTTGCAATGCAATGCATTTAGCCAACTGAGTGTTCGGGACGATCGAGGCAACTTGGGTTTCCTTTAGCAAAGGCACACGTTCGTTCCATACATTATGCCCCCTTATACGATAGCATTCTCGGGGCAACAATCGAACCAGGATTCCGGGTCGTGGGGACTGTGGCACGTCTATCGCTTCCTCGGACGATCCAGTACCTGCAAGCAAGTAAACTGTTGGTGGGTCAGCACTTTTATAAGTACTGGTGAGATAAATCAACTGAATAGAAACAAGCATTCACTCAAACATGCACTAAGTAATCATGTTATAAAATATTACATTACTAGTAATATTTCTAGTTTTACCTAGGTTCGTTTCATGCAGTTCTAGCAGAGTCGATTTACTTGTTTGGAAACATGTTTGGAAACAGAGTTTCATATTGAATATGCAAGCAAGCAAACCGTTCATGTTTCAGGGTGTGCACAGCGTGTCTCGTGCGACTCCAGGGTCAGATGCAAAGCTAGACACACGATGCATATCTTAGGGGCAGTCACTATCCAAGCCAACACAATGACTTAGCTATATGCAGGGCGGTCCCCGAGTATCTCAGGATCGGCAGCTGGTGGAACAACATACCAATGACTCATTTCTCTGATGCTAGAGGCAGCTGTGACTCATGGTTGCTTTGCACTATCATGGTAGCAACCGTGACACATGCAGTTCAGCTCTCCACCAATAGCCATTGTCCGACCGCGTGCAAATGCATGGAACACTATCAAATAAACTCTAGTATGCAGACGAGACGAACCATCAGAATACACTCATTGTTGCGGGAAAATTCGACTTATCACTTGAACACGTTCAGGCACAGTATGGTTCTCTCGAAGCATAGACGATAGTGAACATGTTCATGCACTCTAAGCAGGCGATTCAGGATTCTCGTTAAGCAGGCATTGATTCAAAGACAAGCTAGGTGAGTTCGTTCATTAACATGCAAGGCAGGTTCTATCATTCTCTTAAGAAAATATTGCAAGCAAAAACACAGGTTATTATTAAGGCGTGCAAGAATCAGAGAACGAAGTTCTGTCCACTCACCTTGATATATAACGCCGGCGCAGAGCGGGGCGTTACAATTGCATCCATGTAGGGTGTCGTCCATGTGATTGCTTCCTCCGGTGCGTGTTTATACCAAAGCTTAGCAGATGGAGGAATAGGATAATGACCGATCAACCTTGAGATGACAAAGTGTTGTCCGACAAACCCTATTGACAAAGTATGAAAAAGAGGCATATTGAACTTGTTAGTCTTATATGTACAATCAAGGGCCAATACGTCTGCGAAGGACCTAGCCAAGTGTGTGCAATCAGGATGAGCCCAAAACAATGAAAGGAGTTCATCATTTTGTGGATGTCTTCTATGGTACTGCACATAGTGATGCTCGCCAAGCAACTTCAATACTTGCTGCATCGCCATTCTTCCTTTCTTACTATTACATTTCGCTCTCGTTAAAGTATTAAAGATTTCTCATGGTTGACTTGTTCTCATCTTCTTTTTGTCGCACGGCAGAATAAATTTGTTTGAGTGAAACTCCGGAAAGGAACAATTCCTCAACCAATTTTCTCTCATCCTTGTTCAACCGTGCCACGTAGGTATGACCCGTAAGTGTCTCTGGAATAGGATGATTGTGTATTCCATTCTTAACTTCGACTATCCATTTCACATCTTCTACTTTTACAATCAACATCTTAAATGGACAACAATATTTTCTCGTCCCAACGTTTTTCTTAGGGACTTTTTTTTTTCAACGACAATTTTTTTTTTTCGATGGTGCCTGAACACACCTCCTTTTTCGCAACCCAGCTCTAAATATTTTTTGTCCGGCCGAGATCTGATCGATCTTGCAATGACAATAACTATGTTATGTCGTCTTCCAACTTCTCTGCACCAATCTAATGCTTCTTTATGGGATACAAATCGAATATCCGTTGAGAATACATTCTCCACATCAACCCCAATAGCAGGATGTACCACAGCATCTGTACAAGGTAGGTCCTATAACCAATATAAAATAATCTAAAAATTAATAACTTCAAATAATTGGCAGTCCAAATTAGGACTGTCATAATTTGTACAGACTAATGTATTGAGTAGACTGTCAACATTTTTACAGTCTTGGAAAAAATATGTTATTAAGCATTTAATCTTCAGGACTATAAGTATTTTGACAGTCCACATAGTATATAGGACTGTCGAAATTATTTATATAGGACTGTCGTAATTTATACAGTCCTTACACGATGATTGTTGACTGTCGAAATAGGGTTGTCATTTTGCGTACCGTAGGTGCTTCGGAACAACCGACATGTTCTTCGGAAGGAACGGAGTGCACATTTAATGGCAATCCGACTTCTTCATCGAAGAGAATTTCGTGTATGGCTCCTACAATAGTCGAATAAAACTCAATAATTTGGTGACAATCGAATGCTTAAAAAACTTATTCATCGTATGTGATCGAAGACATACCGAATTTAACAAAGAATATTCGTTGGAGAATCATCAAATCCGAATTTTCTTCCACTTGGGACCACAACAATCCAATTCCAAAGTTAGGTTTATGTTTTAGGACTTGGAGAGAACGATGGATTCTTCATTTGAAGGTGAAAAAAAAAGAAGATAAATAGTTTTAAGTTATATAGGTTGGTACGGACATAGTTTTAGGAGTGACAAATTTGTAATTTTCAGGAGTTAAAATATAGCCTGTCATGAGTATTCTTTTAAGTGTCTTTATGACAAGCCTTTATTATAGATGTCATGTCACTTTATAGAGGCTGTACGGTCGTGTTGTCTATGTATATACCCATGAAGCATGGATACTTAAATCTTTGCCTATTGCATGTTTTTGTCAGATGCCTATTTGCACTCTATTTGGATACATCCGAGAAGTACGTGCTCTTTACGTGATTTGAAGTGTATCCTGGTGGTACCGAAAATAAAGCATAGTTTTGTTGACCGTTTAGATCTTTATGTGGTGAACCAATTGCCTGGAGTTCAATTGATGGCTAGGTTGCAATTTAAAGAAGTTTGAATATTAGGCAGTCTGCATAGTTTTTTTGGTAGTAGAAACTTTGTTAACTATAGGTTGTATGTAAATCATTCATAGCTTATAATCTTCGTTTCCATGTGAGCAGAGACCTTTCTGGTAAATTCGATAAGTAATATGATTTGTCTCTTTTCTTTTTTATTATTTGAATTTAACCCTTTTTCTTTCATCCTACTGATGCATCACTTTTTCCTTGTAAAAAGCAAGTCATTTTTTGCATCTTTAAATATTCACACTGTTTATTAGACATTTTTCTTTGCAGATGCTATATCAAAGGAGTGTTCAAAATTAATCATCTCTAATGGTACCATCATATATTTTGCAGGATTTGGTGAATAATCTAATTACAGCAGGCCATGGACGTGAAGCGGCATTTGCAGCTGCAATTTTGGGAGAGAATGCGCTAATGGAGAAGGCATGGCAGGACACTGGGACGCTTGCAGAGGCTGTACTCCATGCGCATGTAAGTACTTACCTATATTTCCCACACATTTCACTGATAGCAACCAGCTAGTCACTTGTATTGTTGTAGTCATGTGTCCTTGTTTCAAATAGTAAGTTATACTTTGCAAGGGAGTTACCAAAAAATACCCAATGTTCTTTTATCATGTGACTCAAATTCCTCTTATGTTTACTTCAAAACCTAATAAATGTCGATTTTCAGGCTCACGGTCGCCCATCGCTGAGGAGCAAGACGCTACAAAAGGAGCTTGAGCCAATGGCATCTGTGAAAACTGATCGATGCTGCATCATCATTCTTGGCATCTTCTGCTCCTTCTGCTCCTTCTGCACAAAGCCTTACCCAGCCTCAGCCGGGGCAGCCATTGATGTTAGAAGCAGCTCCACCTCCTGCTCCTGCTCCTGAAACACTCCACAACCTACACTCCACAACCTACAGATTCTATTTTCTAGATCCTTATTTTTGCGTTTGTAATTGTCGATGAGGCTGACTTACATCTTCACTGTAGTGTAAATTTATATCTTGTACTTTTTGTTATTTATTGATAGATTAGAAGTGTTGATGATTTTTCCTTGTAAATTTCCCAGTATAGTTCTAGCCATCATTGCACCGCTCAACTTGTGTAATGGGCCGGGCCGGTCCGAGGTCCGGGTTGACCGGGTTCGGGTCGGTCCGGACCCAATCCGGAGGAGAGAGCGGACCGGTCCGGTCCGGTCAGTTTGGCACAGTCCGGACCCGTGATCCGGTCTGCGGTGGATCCGACCGAACCGGTCTGGGTCCGGACCGGTACACGGTCGGGACGGACGGCACGATTTTTTATTTAAAAAAATAAAAAAAAATTTACCTTTATTTATATTATTATATATTTTTTATATATAAGTTATTTGATATAAGTTAATAAATTTAACTTAAAATTTACAGATTTTTTGTTACTAAGTTATTTTTGTATAATTTAAAATTTAAAAGTTATTTGTTAGTAAGTTTTTTTCTATAATTTATGTAAAATTTTATATAAACATTAAGTAAGAAAATTTTATTTGGTTTATTTATATCGATATTTATATAACTTTAAGTATAAATTAAAATATAAATATTGATAAGTTGAAATAATTTGTTATTAGTTACATAAATTTAAATAGAAAATTATTCTTTCGATAATTAAATTTTTTAAATGTAAACAATACTAACTAGTCTAAAAAAATACAGCTAACACTTAACTGAAAAAAAATTATTGAAGATAAATTTTAATTTATATTATTTTTTTACATAAGTCATGCAACATATATTTGTGTTTCGATTTCTCATTCTCTCTTCAAAATTTATTTGTAATACTGCAAATAAAATTTGTAGAGAGACTGAAAGCTGAAACTCAAACATAAGTTGTAATTAGGTTTAAATATACGTATGAGTTATGTAACAATAATAAAATATATTATATATATTTTTTTTTTAAGAAAATACAACAATACTAGATATCCATACACATTTTCAGATGTATGAGTAGTTTTCTTGTACCACAGTTATGGTCTCATTTGAGTCGTCTTCTACAATGCAAGCATTCAACAAGAATTCTGTTCGAAGATCTTCTTTCTGTATCATGCTCATCGTAAACTCTGTTAAAATGATGCCAAATTTTTTATTCAAACTCTAGTTGCAGTGCGGGTTGAGGTTGCGGTGCTAGTTGAGATTGCGGTGCGGGTTGAAGTTGTTGATCTTCCAGTTGCTGTTGTGGTAGCTCATTTTCCATGATAGTATATAGTCTATTTACACTAGATTGTTTCTAAATTTTTTAAGAGAGAGAGAGAGAGAGGGAAAAGAAATTTTGTAAGAGAGAAGAAATTATGTTATGTTTATTTTTTATGAATTATGAATTATTTATAGAAATTTTTGAGGACCAAATGACTCAAAATATCCTCCAAAAATAGTTGTTATTATGGATATTTTTGTCATTTTTAGCAAAATGACCAAAATACCCATTAAACGGTCAAAAATCTGCTACTAAAACACCTCCCAATGGTTATATTAAAAAAAAAAATCAGTCGAACTAGACCTGAACCGGACCGGTCCGGACAGTTCCGACCGGACCGGTCCGAACAGGACAGCCAACGGTCCAGACCGGACCGGACTTGCGGGTCGGTTATCCCGACCCAGTCAGGACCCGGAGGAGGAAGTGGGCTGGACCGGACCGATTCGTTGACCGGGTCCGGACTGACTCAGATCGAATTTGACCGAATCGAATCTGGACCGAATTTCGGATCGAATTCGATCTAGCTCGGATCGGATTTGACCAGATCAAACCTGAATCGGATTCCGGACCGCACGTCCGTTTCAACACCTTGATGCACCGGAAGAGAGTTGTTACATCATGAGCCTACTTTGATATGTAATGTTGATTTTTATGTTACGTCAGTTCTACAATGCTAGACAGTTTCTCGTGTGGGAACATCTCGTGTGGGAACATTACCAATTATCAATGTGAGTCTTGTGTAAGCAGATGAGCTTTTTTTAATTGGCATTCTGAGAGAGATTTTGGTTCTCAAGTGGTTCTCTGCTTGTGATGTAAGAATGTTATGATTTGGTCTGCCTGTGGAAATTACTACTAACTAGGCAAATTGCTGATCAATAACCAGGTGATCTGAAGAAATTTTATCACGGGTTGTTCCAAATTCCAATGAAGAATTTTTTATTCTGATGGTGTTTGTTTGGAAAGGAGAGTAAAACTTTTACTCAAAAATTAAATCGAATCGGATAATTTTTTTGATTTATTTGATTGGACTCTTGCTATTGTTTAGGCTATCACTAATCAATTCTGAAATTTTTTCTCAATATGAGAACTAAAAAAAAAAAAAAAAATTCTATACTATGTTATCCTCAAAATTTTACATTTCCAACCCATCAATCCTTAAATAATAAACAACCATTTTTATTTTTACATAAATTTATTTTTTTACAACTATTTAATATAATTATATACATTAACATTATATTATTAATATTATTTACAGAGATAATATTATATTATTTAATATTATTTTAAATTTGTATGTACTTGTTTATGTTTTTTTAAATATAACACTAATGTTATATTATTTAATATTGTTGGTTGCGTTATTTTAAATTTTAATGTACTTGTTTATATTTTTTTAAGTTAATGTATTTTAATTTTAGAAAGTTTGATGTTATTCTACTACTTTCTGCCAAATTATTTATATATTATTTTATTAATCAAATGAATCTAATAAAAAATACTAATAACAAATATATTCAATATTAGATTCTATTTGAAGATCACAACAAGAATATTCTAATAGTATAATTATTATATTATTTATAATTATAAATTAGAAAATATGGTAAGTTAATTAAGTTTACTGTTTAACATATGTAGGATATATTAGTAATTAGCTAAAACTTGGAGGACAAAATGGTCATGAATAGTGGATCCTCAAATTTCTCAAAAAATTTGAGAAAATTACCTCATTTTGAGGACAGGTTGGAGATAAATTTTGAAAAAAAAAAAAAATCTCAATTTGAAGTTTGAGGACTTGGGTTAGATATGGTCTTAATGGATCAGATCCAAAGTCGAAATCGTGGTTAAATTATATTAAAAATTATAATTTTATATATACATTTATTGTATTTTAAAGTTGTGTCCAAAACTGAACTTTTATATATATATATATATATATATATATATATATATATATATATATATATATATATAATTGAAAGTATATACAACATATATACTAAGATTCGGTCGTATCGTCAGCATGTAGGCAAATATACTTCTTACTCTATGGAGACTAGACCTCAAACTTTTCTGACAATTTCTTTGAATTCGGGATGTGATTTTTTTATCATACAACAACTCTCTAAATACTTCGATAAACGACCGAGTTATACTCATTCGCATGCTTTCTCCATTTTTGACATGATCGGCAAATGCCGTAATGGAGCGGCGTACACGGAACTTGGATCGCACGAAGCACCAGAGACTTCGAAGTATGCTACAATTTGTCATTTTTTATTTGGTCGAGGATCCATAGACTACTTGTGTAACAAATATATAGACTATCGGTGTCTTGGGAATAATGTCATTTTATTTTTCTCGTTTGTTCTAAGGGTTGGCTACTACTTATGACGGTCTATATTCAGGACAGTGGTTTCCACATTGTGGGTCATTATCCATCATATTAATTATTACTATTAATGTATTTCATTTCTGCACTGTCTTTACTTTCAACTACACACACTAGGGTTGAGACTAGGATCTCGTGGACCATAGAAAATCATTGGAATGGATTATAGCTAACCCTTTGTCTTGTAATAGGGTGCTAGAGTGCTTCGTAGTACGTAACTGGCCGACTTACACCCCGCTCTTTTTCTTTAGGATTAGGATCTTAACAAGATTTAAGGAGAGAGCACCAAAATTCTACGAGGATATCCGTGCTCGCTGGAGTTCAAGACAGAAGAAATTTCTGATCGTAGTTCCGTCAACTCTGTCAGCGAGATTATCATTAGAGTCAGTTCGGTGTATTACTACCGCTATATACATGAGAGTTGGATAGTTTTAGTGATCTCATTGTTATTGTACTTCTCTGTTAGTCCCGAAGTCAGATCAAAGAAGAAGATGTAGCCACAAAGTAGAGACCCACACAAGAGTTCGTCTCTACAAACTCCAGAAGTGAAGTTGGTGCACTGAGATTCACATAAGAGTTCCTCTACAGTGACACACAACCCCACAGAAGTACCAAACAAGGAACATGTTACAAACTGACAACCCAAAAGAAAATACAAATACAACAAGAATCAGAAAACCGTTCTTCTCTTTACGTTCGCAGACGCTACACCGAGAAGAATAAGAACAATAACAGAAATACAAAGAAGGAAACTCCTGCTGGGGTGATCAAAACCACCAGAGCTCAAGGCAAGATTCGCGCTATATAACGATCTGTCCCTAGGATCCAGCAAGTTCACACGAGAACTTCTGGAACGCTCTTGGTCACCTTCGGATCACTCGGAAGATTCCTTTGGAAGGATGCAAACTGCTGCTGCAGGTCCTGCTGCTACTCTCGATTTTTTCTCTCTTTCTCTCAATTTTTTCAACTCTCTAAATGAAAGAGGAGATCATCTATTTAAAGAGGATTTCAGCTTTCATATGGCCTGAGAAAAAAATCAGGCCGCATGAGCCGCATGCCCAGCAGTACTGCACAGAGCAGACAACACCGTCAGGCGCCGAAAGCTGCAGTCGCGTGGCATAGAGAGCCACGAGCCGCCTACGCCGCCTGCGCGCTATATTGTACAGAGCAGACAACGCAGCACCAAGCCACCAAAAATAGTCCTTGTCCCCACTCGCTCAAGCTAACTTGCTGGTCGTATAGCGTCTGACCGCATAGCTCCAGGCCACAAGGCCCCTGCCAGCATGAGCTTCTGGCCGCATGCGCACCGAGCCGCATGGACACCTGACCGCATGAGCTCCTGGCCTCATGCGCATCTGGCCACATGCGCTCCTGACGGCATAGGCACCGGATCGCATGCGCATCTGGCCGCATCGGTACCTGACCGCATGGCCCCTGGCCATATGGGCACATGTCCGCATGGGCACCTGACCGCATGACCCCTGGCCGCATGCGCTCCAGGTCGTATGGCTCCATGAAGCATGCGCCCGAGCAAGCAACCGTGCATGTAAATCGCACATAAAAGGAGCGCACGAGCGCCATGCGACGATGCTGACGTGCTAAGTGCAAAGTGAGCCAACAAAGCGCCACTTTGCGCCCTTGAGCCCGAGTCCGAGTCCGACTCCGAGTCACTAAGCCCCTTTGGGGCTTAGCTTCTAAAGAAAATGTCCCAAATGTGATGATAAAATAAAGATTGTCATAATGGGGTTCACACATAATTCCTCTAGGAAAGTCAACCCACATGGACCACCACCCCATGTGCATATACCAATACTAAGCAAAGCTATATATTGAGATATACATATTAGTGATTTTTCAATGTGGGACTAAAACTCCCAAAGCAAAGTGAAAAATACCAACAATCCTCCAGATATATCACAATATATAGTTGAGCGTTCCTCATAGTAACTACCATCATGCATTAGGATAGATGTCGCACATAACTTGAATCTTCCCACATGGGTCAAACAACAATACGATACAAGAATGGACTATGCCTTGAATTCTGAATCATAGTTGTTGTTCTTTCCACTCGCACAATGAGATCAGTTGTGCCTCCGGTCGCACATTAAAGGCCATGTGCTGACCTAGTTTTGATGTATGTATCTTGGGTGTCTGTCACGCCCAGTCCCAAAATATCGAGGGACTAGCCACGTGGCAATGGCCAGCAGCACAACTCTAATGGGCAAACCCAATTTATGGACCCGTTAGAGTGTACTTAAGCTGTAAAACAAATAAAATGCAGTCTATGCCATCTATCAAAGAATAATTCTAATCTCATCCACAAAAAGAAACATAACTAAATATGATAGACTAATCAAGATAATTGTAAACCCCCTGATTTTCAAGAGAATTTTTAATTATTGGATTTTTATATTTTCTGGAATTTCTGGAATTTTCTGAGAATTTTCTCTAATTAAATTCAGGTTCTTTAATTATTAAAGGATTTTTAAATGTTAATAAATAATATTAAAATATTATGAAAAATAATATTTTATGGTGTAAAATAGAAAACCAGACATAGAGTAATTTTCTGGATATTTATTGAACCCCGGATGGATTTTTAAAGCCCTAAATACTAATTAATTAATTAAACTAATTAAACCAGATTTATTAATTAAACCCAATTTCCTATTGGGTCGGATCCTGGTTCATTTCAGACCCGACCCGCCTAACCTACCCGACCCGTGCCCTATCCTAACGGATCGGGTCGGATCCGCCTGACCCGACCCGACCCGGCCGCCCGAAACCCGATCGAGCCTCTCTCTCTTCCCCGACTCCCCAATTTTTCTCCGGCCGGCCAACCGCCGCCCGTTGGCCTCCCCGACCGCTCCTCTTCCTCTCCCCGCAACCGCCGTCCCTTCCGCTCCGACTTCCCCTCCTCACCGGACGACGTTCGGCCTCCGCTCCTCTTCTATATAAACCCCAACCATCACCGGCCGAACCCTAGCCCTCACCGCCTTGCCACATCGCCGTCGACGATCTCCAGCAGACTCCTCCGCCCAGCTCCTCCGCAACCCAGCGCCCTACGACTCCAGAACCACCCCTCCCCTCTCTCCCCTCGGCCTGCGTGATCCTCGCCGTCCCCATCGTCGACCACCCGCAGAACCGGCCGACCCTCGAGACCTCGCCGCCTCCGTCCGGCGAGTCGTCCCAGCACCCCGGCGAGCCATAACACAGAGGACACGGACACGTAGCAGAGGACACGGGAACCCTAAACAGTAAACCCTAATTTCTGTGTTGTGTCGGACACCGTGTCCAGGACACAACTCAAGGACGCGAAGAACTCGGTTTTTCAACTCACTTCAGGTATTCATAACTTCTTGCTCGTAGCTCGGAATTCGATTCCGTAAATTGTATCGCGTAGCCTGTATGACCCTGTCGGTGCCCGGATAAACCGCTCGGGGCATCGCGTCCTGTGGTGATCGCACACCGCGATCCAAAAACAGGAAAAACCAGACCCTGTTTCACCCCGGAACCGAGTGCGCCCCGCCAAACGGGACGACTTGGTCGCGTGCGGTCTTCACCGATACGTGAGCGTCGTTGATACAGACGTGTGGGCTTTCGCAGAAGCTGATTCGGATGTGCGTGCACACCGGAATCAGTGCGTATCCGCGGACACCGCCCCGTATCCGACCCTTCTGTTTCTCGCTGTAACTTAGTGTACACACGTCAGATCGAGACGAAACTTGCGCCATCGGACTCGTAGCAATACGCTGGTCCTGTGAGCCATGTTTGGTTCGATTCTAAGAACGTTGACAAAATCGCGTGTCGTGGGCCTCACAGGCTCCACCCGACGGGCGATTTTGAGAACGGCTCATCGGAATCCAATTCTGGAAGTTCCGTTGGGTTCGTATCATCGTTCCTGACCTGTTGACACTAAGTTTGACTGTTTTTGAGACATTTGACCCTAACGCGTTTTTCGGTGCAAAGCGGCCCACATCTGGACCCCGCCTTGACCCGAAAATGATATTTTTGCCCTTGTCTCCAAATTAGACTCAAGGACAGGCATTCCTAGCTGATTGATGTGTTCTGGACCTGATGGTGATGTCTATTTCAGCAACCGGAGTACTGCCTGGAAATCCAGCTGAAGCTCGAGCTACAACTGAAACAGAAAATCCAGGCAAGTGTACCTTGCCATAAAATGCAGTTATTGATTCAGTTTAATTCTCTGCTTTAATTTCTATGACTGTTGAACTTGCCCTATCAAGTAAATTAAACCCAGGACACCTGACACAAAGCATGATACAGAATCTTCCTGATTATTCAAGGGGGTTTGTATAAGATATAATTTTATGATTTAAGCTTTATTTTCTTAGAACTTAATAAATGACCGATTGCATTAGTTTAATCTTGCGTAACATGAACATTGAGATCTGTGACGTGAGATTCATTGGGTGGGGAGAGTATTACCATATCAAGGCTGAATAAATATTATATATTGTTATCTGGATGTGTCCTAGTCTCTGACACAGAGCTTTGGCACCTGTACTGGCCCTTCGAGAAAACACTACTATGGTTTCTTGTCACTGATCCTGTAGTAGTCTCAGCCTGAGTATGAATAATAACTCTCACTTGCATTATCACTTTGCTAGTTTAATTATTTACCCAGATTTGTTTGATAGCAACATCGGCATGCCACTGTCTTAGACTTATTAATTTCTGATGCTACTCTTGAGTTTAACATCTTGGTTGACTTGCATGTTCATTCACTGTATTATGGCTCGTATTCTTATGTACCTTGTTACGTCCCGCTGAGGACCTGGTTTTGTTCCCCAGATTTAGCAGACGAGGTCTACCCTGAGGTGTACGGAACAGGGGCACTACTTGGAGCAGTACCTGCACCTGAAGACGAGGTGATTGCTGAGGACTTCTCATGAACAATTGCTTCGCCATGCACAGTATTAATGGCAAAATAGAATTTATTTCCTGATTATATTGAACTCTTATTTCCTGTCTTTGAAAACTTATGTAAACAGACTTAATATCGGATTGTTCTCCGATTTTATTTACTTTGACTGTTGTTGTTTAATATTTCTTTTGCTGTTATTGCTATCTTATATCTGTGGATGAGAATAGTAAAACCCTGACTGATGTAATACAGCTTAAGTATGCCCGATGGATCCATTAAATTGGGTTTGTCCATCGGTGCGTGCTGCTGGCCATAATCACGCATCCAGTCTCTCGGTATTTTGGGACTGGGGCGTGACATGGTTTTTGTGGTGGCCCATGCAGGTCAACGACTAAATTGTTCGATTTTAACTTAGGGACCGAACAGGCCTGCAATAAGAGTAAGATAAGTTTTTAGGATCTCATCCACTTGCTTGAATCATTTTTGATATCTGTATCGTATTCGAACTAATTTTGACTTGCATCTTGCCTTGATTCATGTGCGCCTCTTATAGTTTATTTTGATGCAGAGAAATGGATTCACAAGAAAACGACGGAACTCCAGCAAGAACACCAGTAGGTGCTGAAGTCACTTACGGAGAAGATGAAGTGACGCTACTAAGTGGAGATCCCTCTACTCACCGAAGTAGACAAGCAGATCCGCAATCTTCTAGATTTCGGCGTGATGATATTCCACCTCCGCCCCAGTTCACTCCACAGATGCCTGTCTTTCCACCAGGCCAAGCAATGGATGGATAGCAGATGTTCCAGATGTTCTACGCAATAATGCAAGCTCAGCAACAAGTCCAAACTGAGACCCATCGTCGCGAAGCTGAGTACTTGAGGAACAGTCTAGTAAATGCACTGGAGCAGGCCAACCTACCAGCTAGACGACAACCGACGGGCTCTATCACTGATTTCCGACAACTGAAGCCCCGTACTTTCTCTGGCAAGGAGGGACCAACAGAAGTGCATGAATGGCTCACCAACATTCGGCATCAATTAGAAGCAGCTGAGCTTCCACAAGAACGTTGGATGACTGCCGTCAGAATGCAATTGACGGACAATGCTCATCACTGGTGGATATCCGAGGAGACCAGGCTCGGACCAGACCGAGTTACTTGGGAAGAGTTCTCCAGACTCTTCCAAGAGATGTATAGACCGGCTATCGCTCGATCAGAACTTCGGGACAAGTTCAATCGCCTCACTCAGGAAGCCATGACGGTGGAAGAGTACAACGCCGAGTTCATTCGTCTGAGTCACTTCGCTCCTACCTTGATCCCGACAGAAGTAGAGAAGGCCGAGAAGTTTTTCGACGGACTCAACATCGAACTACAGAAACTGATTGGATCCGTCGCACCAACTTCGTACACGGACGTTCTTGCTGCAGCTCGACGCATGGAGCGCGTCACCAGGAGAGAAACCAGTCTGAAGAGGCCTTCCACATCAGTACCAGTCAGAGCAAACAATGGAGAAGCTGCCAAGAAACCTCATCTGCATCAAGCACCACCGGGATCTGCATCCAAAACCTTGACTCTTCCTACTTGTTACTACTGCGACAAGACAGGCCATGTGGAGAAGGGGTGTAGACGTAAGCACGGACTATGCTTAGGTTGCGGATCCAGACAGCATGCAGTAAGGGACTGCCCTGAGCGTAGAGAAGCACCAAGAGCGAACCAACAAGCTCTACCAGCACCAGGAGGACATCAACCAAGGCCACCCTTGGCACATCCAGCAGCACCCTACCAGCAAGCCCAGCAACATCAGAGAGCACCACCTCAAGGACGCGGCCAGGTTTTTGCGATGACTGTGGGAGACGCGCAGAACCGTGGCGTAGCTAATGCGAGTAAGTTTTTTTAGTTGTTCCGTTTCTAGCATTGCTTTAGTTCGTGCCTGCTGGTTCGTGACCGCAGACTTGACCTGATAACTTTAACTTGTTAATAATTAATAACCTAGTGTTAATCTAGTGTTGAACTTGATAATAACTCAGAATTGTTAAACTAATATGTTTTAAAGATAACCTGATTTTCTAAAATTATAATTTTCTAGATTTCCCACATTTGGGAAATTGCATAAACTTCTACTTAGGGAAATCTTTTTCCTATGTGTTCAAGCCCTGAACCTTGATTTTCTTTATTGTATTGTAATTCGAATAAAATTGGTAACCGTGTCATCTCTTTTGACCGGTTAATCTTCGATTGCGAGGACGCAATCCTCTTAAGGGGGGTAGATTATAAACCCCCTGATTTTCAAGAGAATTTTTAATTATTGGATTTTTACATTTTCTGGAATTTCTGGAATTTTCTGAGAATTTTCTCTAATTAAATTCAGGTTCTTTAATTATTAAAGGATTTTTAAATGTTAATAAATAATATTAAAATATTATGAAAAATAATATTTTATGGTGTAAAATTGTAATCCCCCTGATTTTCAAGAAAATTAAATTTTTGGATTTTTACATTTTTCTGGAATTTCTGGAATTTTCTGGCAATTTTCAATAATTTAAATCAGGTGTTTTAATTATTAAAAGATTTTTAATTGTTACTAAATCATATTAAAATATTATGAAAATAATATTTTATGGTGTAAAATAGAAAACCAGACATAGGGTAATTTTTCGAGAATTTATTGGACCCCGGATGAATTTTAAAAGCCCAAAATACTAATTTAATTATTAAACCCAAATAAACCGGGTTTATTTTAAAATAAACCGAACCAAACCAAATTGAACCGGACCGGGTGTATATTTAAACCAAATTCCTTATTGGGTCGGATCCGGGTTCAATCCAGACCCGACCCAATAACCCGTGACCCGACCCGCCTATTGATTTTCGGATCGGTTGGATCCGTCTGACCCGACCCGACCCGGCCACCCGAACCCGCTAACTTCTTCTTCCCCAACCGCCAATACCCCGACTCCTCATCTCCTCTCCGGCCGTTACGCCGCCGGCGACCCTCCGGCTACCCGCACCGGTCGACGCACCACGTTCCCGACCCTCCACCTCCACTCCCTCACCGGCCGCCTTCTCCTCTCCCTCTTCTCCACTATAAAACCCTACTTCCCTCCCCCTCCTGGCCGTCGACCACCACACCACCACCCTGTCAGCATCCGCCCTCCAACGTCGAACCCTCCGCCGCCTTGCTGCGACGCCACCCGAGCCAGCCGACCCGTGCCCTAGCCTCCACAGCCAGCCTCGCCGTCCTCCACCTAGCACCGCCCTCCGCCGTGTCCAGCACCTCCCCTCCAGCGCCTCCCGCCGAGCCTCCACCCCGGCGACGCCATCAGCAGCCTCTCCGGCCGGATTCGGCCCGCTCCGGCGAAGTTCAGCTACTGGGACCCTAACCCTAACCCTAGGTCGAGCAACAGTGCACAGTGTCGCGTGTCGGACACGAGTTGGACACGAGGAATTCACTGATTTTTGACTCTGTTTAGGTACTCCTAACTTCCTGCTCGTAGCTCGGAATTCGATTCCGTAAATTGTGTCGCGTAGCCTGTATGACCCTCTCGGTGTCCGGATAAACCGCTCGGGGCATCGCGTCCTGTGGTGATCGCACACCGCGATCCAAAAACAGGAAAAACCAGACCCTGTTTCACCCCGGTATCGAGTATGCCCCGCCAAACGGGACGACTTGGTCGCGTGCGGTCTTCACCGATACGTGCGCGTCATTGATACGAACGTGCAGGATTTTGCAGAAGCTGATTTGGATGTGCGTGCACACCGGGATCAGTGCGTATCCGCGGACACCGCCCTGTATCCGTACTTTCTGTTTCTCGCTGTAACTTAGTGTACACAAGTCAGATCGAGACGAAACTTGTGCCATTGGACTCGTGGTAATACACTGGTCCTGTGAGCCAAGTTTGGTTCGATTCTGAGAACGTTGACAAAATCGTGTGTCGTGGGCCCCACAGGCTCCACCCGACGGGCGATTTTGAGAACGGCTCATCGGAATCCAATTCTGAAAGTTCCGTTGGGTTCGTATCATCGTTCCTGACCTGTTGACACTAAGTTGGACTGTTTTGAGACCTTTGACCCTGGCGCATTTTTCGGTGCAAAGCGGCCCACAATTGGACCCCACCTTGACCCGAAAATGACATTTTTGCCCTTGTCTCCAAATTGGACTCAAGGACAGGCGTTCCTAGCTGATTGATGTGTTCTGGACCTGATGGTGATGTTTGTTTCAGCAACCGGAGTAGTCCCTGCAAATCCAGCTATTGTCAGAGCCATACTTGGAGCTGAAAATCCAGGCAAGTGTACCTTGCCATAAAATACAGTTATTGATTCAGTTTAATTCTCTGCTTTAATTTCTATGACTGTTAAACTTGCCTTATCAAGTAAATTAAACCCAGAACACCTGACACAAGGCATGATACAGAATCTTCCTGATTATTCAAGGGGGTTTGTATAAAATATAGATTTCATGACTTAAACTTATTTCCTTAGAACATGACCGATTGCATTAATTTAATCTTACGTAACATGAACATTGAGATCTGTGACGTGAGATTCATTGGGTGAGGAGAGTATTACCATATCAAGGCTGAATATATATTATATACTGTTATCTGGATGTGTCCTAGTCTCTGACACAGAGCTTTGGCACCTGTACTGGCCCTTCGAGAAAACACTGCTATGGTTTCTTGTCACTGATCCTGTAGTAGTCTCAGCCTGAGTATGAATAATAACTCTCACTTGCATTATCACTTAGCTAGTTTAATTATTTACCCAGATTTGTTTGATAGCAACATCGGCATGCCACTGTCTTAGACTTATTAATTTCTGATGCTACTCTTGAGTTTAACATCTTGGTTGACTTGCATGTTCATTCACTGTATTATGGCTCGTATTCTTCTGTACCTTGTTACATCCCGCTGAGGACCTGGTTTTGTTCCCCAGATTTAGCAGACGAGGTCTACCCTGAGGTGTACGGAACAGGGGCACTACTTGGAGCAGTACCTGCACCTGAAGACGAGGTGATTGCTGAGGACTTCTCATGAACAATTGCTTCGCCATGCACAGTATTAATGGCAAAATAGAATTTATTTCCTGATTATATTGAACTCTTATTTCCTGTCTTTGAGAACTTGTGTAAACAGACTTAATATCGGATTGTTCTCCGATTTTATTTACTTTGACTGTTGTTGTTTAATATTTCTTTTGCTGTTATTGCTATCTTATATCTGTGGATGAGAATAGTAAAACCCTGACTGATGTAATACAGCTTAAGTATGCCCGATGGATCCATTAAATTGGGTTTGTCCATCGGTGCGTGCTGCTGGCCATAATCACGCATCCAGTCTCTCGGTATTTTGGGACTGGGGCGTGACAATAATAGAGAAAAAGAAATATAGTCTATCATCAAGTCCAAATAAAAAGTGCCTCGGGGAACAACCCGATAAAATAAGTTAATACATCAATCCAAGAGTCAAGATATGAAATAACTAGACGCAGAAATAACTGAGTATGTAACAGAATACTCAGAAGAAATCCTCCGGCACAACCTCGTCCTCTGGTGCCAGTACTGCTCCACCGTCAGCTCTTGTCACGTATATCTCGGGGTAATCCTCCTTTGTTGTACCTGGGAACATAATTCGGATCCAGGTCCTCAGAAAAAATAGCAAGGTACAATAAACACTCATGCCAAATAAAATACAGTATATAAAAATAGATCCTCAGGGCAAACTATGTAACCAGCTATTTGAAATATAAATGAGAGCATCACTAATACTCAGGCTAAAACCACTATAAGCTCTGTATCGGGGAGCCGGTAGTAGTAATATCTTGAAGGGACAAATACATGTGCCAAAGCTCGGGTACAGAGACTAAGGCACTCTCCAGTAACATAATATATATATATATATATATATATATATATATATATATATATATATATATATATATATATATATAATTAGCTTCTAGCCTGTGTGTCTCTACCCAATGTAACCTCACGTCTCATGTCCATAACATGCAAGATCATGACCTCTAGCTAGTACAACGAGTCATAATGATATCTATGTATGCAAGTCTTATGTCACGAATCCTGTAAGCCTATACAGAATCACCATGAATAACTCAGGAAAGATTATGTCACATGAATAGTATCAAGTGTCCTATGGTATGACGTACTTGATAAAGTAAGCATGTAAAAATATATAGGATCGTGGTATCAACTCTCTAAGTAACGTTACACGACTCCGCGTACGACGTCGATACCCGAATCTTGTTCGGACGCTAAGCAACTTCTCATGGTCCTAAGTTGAACAGGTATAATACAAAAGTATTTATATATATATAAATAACTTAAGAGATTAATATCAAAGGAACTACTGCATGTTTGGCAAGGTACACTTGCCTGGGTTCAGAACTCCGACAGTTGCTCCGATATCACTGGAATCTCCAGGTACGCCTCCGGATGCTGAAACAAATATCACCATTGCAATCAGAATACTTGAAATAGCTAGGATTGACTATCCATAAGTCTAATTTGGACACAGGGACAGAATTGATAATTTTTTGTCAAAGCGGGGTCCACATGTGGCCTACTTCGCACCGAAAAATATGCCAGATACAAAGTTCTTCAAATTTATCAAACTTAGTGTCTACGAGTCCAGAATAATGATACAAAGCCAACGGAACGTCCAGAATTGGATTCCGATGAGCCGGTCACAAAATCGTCCATCAAGGAGTCGTGGGGCCCACGAAAATGGGGTTTCGTCAACGTTCTCAGAATCGAACCAAACTTGGGTCACAGGACCAACTTAATTCTATGAATCTGATGGTGCAAGTTTTTTACAAAATAACAAGCACACACAAAATTATGACGAGTGTCAGAACAGGCTGATACGGGACTTTTTGGCGGATACGCGTTGATTTCGGTGTGCACGAACATCCAAATCAACTTTCGTGAAATATCACACGTCCATGTTGACGATACGCGCCTTTTGATGCAATTTGCACATGACAAAGTTGCCTCGTTTAGTGGGACGCACCCCATTTTAAAAAAAAATGGGTTTAGAAAACCAAATTTTTGGTCAACTTCAGCATGCAATAAATTAAAATAAACTATTTAAAGGGATTAAATCTCTGTTATGTTGTTTAAATTATTGTTTAAGTAAAATTTAAAAATATTAACTAGGTTGGAAGAAAAACGGCAATGAATATGGGTGTTTGGGACAGTTTTCTGAATTCCAAATTAGGTTATTTTTTCCTGTTTTGCGTCGCGATTTACGATCGACACAAGATACGATTCTCCGAACTAATTATACAAAGTTCGAGAGGGTCATGTGATCTTCGCATAGGATTTGACAGATCGACATTTGGATCACTGTGCAAAGAGATACGAATGTGGAAAGTAGCATACCTTACTGCTACTGTTAGCTCGAAAATATGGCGACTTTGCGGCTGCTATTTCGCGGCGGTGGTGCGCGGCGGTCCGGCTTCTTCGTCGGCGGTGGCTTATCGGAAATGGAAGAGAGTTGGATGGTGGACGAGAGGGTTGGTCTGGATGTTTAGATAGAGGTCGGAATGGACGGTTACGGGGAGGCGAAGGGAGGGGGTCGAGAAGGTTTTCGGAAGAGGAAACGAATGGGTTGCGGGAGTTTACTGAATGTGAAGGGGTTTGGGTTATGGGTTAATGGGTTGCGGGTTCTGGTAGGTTTAGGATCCAAGTTTGTTTGGTCTGGGTTGGTTTGTTCTAGTTCGGTTTGGTTCATTTTGGTTTGGTTCGGGTTGGTTTAAGTTGTTTTAAGTTACTTTAGGTAAAATAATGCATTTAGCTATATAAAAATAGTTTTTGAGCACAATAAATTCCAAAAAAATTACACAATATCCTATTATTAATAATACACTCAAAAATATTATTTTTATAATATTTTAATAATTAATTTAATACAGAAAAAATATAATTCCATGAACGAACATTTATTATAATTAATTAAAAATTACAGAAATATCTCCAAAAAATCATAATTAAAATCCTAAAATTAAATTCTAAAAATCTGGGTGTTTACAGTGTCTACAAGTTTACCCTTAAGAGACGACATATATCTCTGTCCAAACACTTAGGTTAGTTCCTTTTTTAAGACAGTTTAATATTTTCCATCATGAAGCATTGCGCTTCCGTGCAGTGCTACGCCGCTGTGACATGGCTCGTAGCCGAGGTTAACTACCTCATGTGGTGTCACCCACAGTAGCATGAGGTCACTAGCCTCTTAGTAATATTGTACTACATCCCAGCAAGAAGCCTTGCGCTTCCGTGCGGTGATGAGCCGCTGTGACATGGCTCACAGCCGAGGTTAACTATCGCATATGGTGTCAACCACTGTAGCATGAGGTCACCGGCCTTTTAGATGTGCTGTGCTATGACTCTCTATCTTTTCAGCATTAGGCTACCTGCCTATTTGCGGTGCTACTGCAGATGTGACATGGCTCACAGCCGAGGCTTTACATATTTTACCTCATCGTGGTGTCACACCACTGTAGCATGGGATACAAGTCCCTTATAGTGCCGAACTATACGTGCTTTCACAGTATACGTACGCTAGACATTCACTCTGCCTGAGAACTCATTGAGACGTCAAAGCCAACCTTACACAAGAATTGTTCTATAGAACAAAATAGTAGACTACAAAGGTTTCAGGTACGTATCCCACATTGTCCATAAAGACTACCCATTGTACCTGATATTTTTTCAGTCAGTGGTCATCTCTTAAACCAAAAGCTAGATGCCAAGTAGATTTTTCTTTGAACTAATAGCATAAAACTTAATGGTAGGATTACAAAGACACAATATCATATGTCCTTCAAGCCCATTTTACCTGATGTGTCTTCGACTCTCTGGCGCCTGAGACCTTTAGTGAACGGATCGCTAGGTTCTCCTAACTCCAAACATCTACCACTGCAATGACACCAGGCTTGATGAGGTTGTTCAGTGCTCTGTGCCGAAGCCGCACAGTTCTCTTCTTTCCATTGAAGAGATTATTAGATTCTACTACTGCAGCTGCCTGGTTGTCGCAGTATATCAGTATATCCAGAATCTGCACTCCAACCATTGGAAGATCGTACATGGGCTCCCGAAGCCATTATGCTTCATCTGCTGCAGCTGCAAGTGCATAGAACTCAGACTCCATCAATAAGTTTGAGAGTATTGTCTGCTTCTTTGACTTCCACGGTATGCAGCTCCTCCCATTGTGAAAATATATCCTCCTGTGGATCTCTCGCTCTCTTATTCTGAGCACCAACTAGTATTACTGAAGCCTTCTACAACTACTGGATCTCCGCTGTAGTAAAGTAAAAACTTCCGAGTCTTCTTGAGGTATCTTATCACCCTCTTCACAACTTTTTAGTGTACAACACCTGGGTTACTCGTGAATCTACTCAGCATCCCCAAGGCAAAAGTAATGTCAGGCCTAGGGACATTTGTTGATACATCAAGCTCCCGATGACGATAGAATACTCCAGCTGTCTGACGCTATTTTTTTGTTAGGCTTCAGTTTCTTGTCACACCTATATGGAGTATCGATCCCTGGAAGATCCTGATATCCATAGCGTGTGAGCATTTTCTCTACGTAGTGAGCTTGTGATAGAGCAAGCCCAGCTTTCGTCCGGATTATCTTAATCCCAAGGATGACATATGCATCTCCCATGTCCTTCATACTGAATTTAGACGATAGGAACATCTTTGTTCTAGTCACAAATTCTTCATTCGTGCCTAGGATTAGCATGTCGTCCACATAGAGACAAACGATGACACCTCTCTCACCAGCGAACTTTGTGTACACACACTTATCAGTTTCGCTAACCTTTTAGCCATTTGATCTGATAAACTTGTCAAACTTCTCGTGCCGTAATTTGGGAGATTGGTTCAGACCATACAGAGATTTTACCAGTTTGCATACTTTGTCTTCAAGACCTTTGACGACAAACCCTTATGGCTGCTGCATGTAAATCTTCTCAGTCAGTTCACCATTCTGAAATGATGTCTTGACGTCCATCTGATGAATCATCATTTTATGAATAGAACCTAGAGCAATAAGTATCCTGATAGTAGTCATCCGTGCAACGAGAGCGTAGGGATCGAAGTAGTCAACACCCTGTATCTGAGAAAATCCTTTCACCAATAGCCTGGCCTTGAACTTGTCAACAGTTCTGTCTGATTTCATCTTCTTCTTAAAGATCCATTTGCATCTGATGTGTTTATCTCCTTCAGGCATATCGAGTAACTTTCAAGTATTATTAGAAGTTATCGAATCAAACTCATTAGAAGTTATCGAATCAAACTCATCATGGATAGCCTCTTTCCAGAAAATAGCATCTCTGGTCTTCATTGCCTCATCATAGGTAAACAGATCAGCTTCCACATGATAGGTAACAAAGTCTTCTCTGAAATCCTTTGGCCTCCTCACTCGCTTTGCTCTCAGCTCAGCGAATTCTGGTTCAAATATTGTCTCATCAACGATAACTCCTTCTTGGACTACTTCTTTCTGAGAGGTACTTGCCTCGTCCGTGCTAGCAACATTCTCCGGGGCATCCGCGAGAACAATATTCTTGTGCCTAGCAAATTTGTCTTCAAAGAATTCTTCGTCGCGAGATTCTATGATATGATTAGATTCGATATCAAGGAACCTCTGAGCATCACTCTTATCAGCATAGCCCAGAAATATGGTCTTGTCATAGTTCTCGTTCCCAGCTTCTGAATCATGAGGTATGGAAGCTTCACATATGCCAGACACCCCCACACTCGAATGACATTCAAGTTGGGTCTGACCTTGAACTAGAGTTCATGAGGAGTAATGTCAGATATCGCAAAAGGTACTCTATTCAGAATAAACGTAGCCGTAAGCGCTGCTTCTCCCTAGAAGCACTTTGGAAGTCCTGCGGTCAGCAACATGGAGTTCATCATCTCTATCAGCGTCTGTTTGTAGTATTAAACGAAAGAATGAAAGTGTATTTCAATGACGGGGTTTGTGCGAAACCCGCGCCCTTTGGTTTACAAACAAACTTGTACAATGTAATCCTATACGAGGATGTGGGAGTACAATTTATTTAATCTGGGTATAAATTACTATAGGTGTCTGATCTGCGGTCGATCACTTTAGCCCTTGGACCACGCGATGTTGAAGAAGTGCCGTGGAAGACAGGTAGCAGCTTCGAAGGTTGTAGGAGAGGGTGGATGCACGATGCCGAAGTCGTCGATCCCCGCTCTTTCCTGAGCTCCTGGCTCTCTCTCTCTCTCTCTCTCTCCTTGTTCGATCTTCTCCAATTATCGACCTTGGATCTGATATTGGTATTCTTGACCGAATTTTTCGACCTTGTTCCCCATTGACAGGGGCCTCTATTTATAGAGTCTTTGGTGACAGTGACCACTCCGTTGGTGTAGCAACCGAGGAGTAAAAAGTACAGCACCATTTTACACAATGGTTAAAGTAACCAATGCCTACGTATAGATGATCTTTTGACTGAGTGGGTGACGTGGGTCCAACTAAGGGGACACAACACGTACGGTTGCTACTAAGATCATGGCGTAAAAGCCACGTAGGTAGGTATCTATTGTGTAGAAGAGGTTGGCGTAGAAGCCAAATGTCTGTCACCATGGCATAGAAGCCAAGTAGGCATAAAAGCCGAACAGGCATAGAAGCCGAGTAGGCGTGGAAGCCGAACAGGCATAGAAGCCGAACAGGCATAGAAGCCGAGTAGGCGTGGAAGCCGAGTAGTCGTAGAGACTGAGTGGGCGTGGAAGCCGCATGAACACAGATCCTGAATGGGCGTAGAAGCCGCTGCATATCGTGCCAGAATGGGCATAGAAGCCGCTTGAGCACAGATCCTGAATGGGCGTAGAAGCCGCTGCATACCGTGCTGATGTGGACGCCTTAGCCGGAATTACGGCTTTTGAAGATATAACCAAATCTCTTGCAGAGATTTGCCATCATCTTATGCATTAAATACGGAGGCGTATTTCGAAGGTCTGCAGGCCTTCTGTGCACCCGTCGCAGAGGCGTGTCTTGAGAGAAACTGTCACCGCTCTGTGCAATTAGACGTGGAGACGTGCCTCGAATCCCGTATGAAGTGCAGCTTTTGACGTGGCAGGCGGTTTGTCTGCTGCGGAGCGTAAAATAGCTCATGTTTGCCTGTGTAAAACAGGGCGGCGTATTCCCTTGCACGCAAAAAGAGCGGTTTATGCTGAGGGGACTCCAGTAAATGACGGTTTGGTGATGTTTTACCAAATCTTCTGCATTAAATGGTGAGATCCGCCATCATACTGTGGGAAGCGTCCCGAGAGGTCTGCCATCATTTCCAGCCGTCGTCTGGGTAGCTGTGCATCACCTTTTGTCAGGAGTCATAGGTCAGATTTACTGTGTGACTTGACAGGTTCATTTCGGGGAAGATGAAGCGTTCCTCGTACGCTATAACGCTGCTTTGAGAGCGGATGAGTTTTACGCCATGGAGGCGATGAAGAACTCTGTTCACGCTGGAGCGGTCTGGACGCACTGCACTTACGCGGATGGTCCTTTGATTTTTATTCTTCACGCTGTATTTTAGCGGAGAAAACTCTGTTGTACGCCTGATGGCTCTGAAGGCCTCTGCTTACGCTGCTCTGTATCAAGAGGCTGCGTAGCTCTTCCCAGCGTATTTTTCATGCTTCTACAAGACCCCCTTCAGAGCTTTTAAATTTTTTGGAATTTGAAACGCTTTGAACAAAGCATGAATGGCCCCTCGTAACTCGAAACATTTCTGAATGGAGCGTTGAAACGGTCGGTGCAGACTTTATGGCGAATTTATGGGGGACCGCTGTGATCTCTTTTGCCTATAAAAGGCTGGGGGAATTAGCCTGTTCTCCCCACATCTTCATCACCACGCAGAGATGACCACCGGAGTTCACTGGGTCAATTTGAGGAAGAAGGAGATCATGTTCTTCCAGCGTGTAAGGAGCCAAAAAAGACGGCATCTTCGAGCAAGTGTCCACTGCAACGATGGATCATGGAAGGATATCTTAGCCTCCCTTGCTCGGGATAATCAGCAACTTTGTATGGCGTTGCCCCAGGAGAGCGGAAGGGTCGTATTTGACCACGGCGGCTGGCATGCCGCGCCTTCTCTCGATGCCCTCCGGTGACGAGAGTCAGACAGACTCGTTCTGTCCTGGATTGAGTGGCGCGCGGTGCATGGGATCTTCAAGATCTATGCGAGCCCCAACTCTGCCGTGCCCGCCGGTGATCATTGCCATGTCGGTCAGTTTGCTGGAGCTGACCGACTGCCGGAGGAGATGGATGAAGAATTGAAGCCCAGGAAGAACATGTCAGAACAGCTTCTGGGCGATCTTCAGACGACGAGGGGGTATCTCCTTTGTAGGCGGAGTTTCCCTCAGATGTAATCATGAAAATGAAGAGAAAACCCTTGTAGATTGGATTTCCCTCATATGTAATCATGATTTTGATCTTTAATAAAATCGTCTTTCTTCTCCATATGATCATCTTGCCATACGTTGCTGTGAAGTCTGAATATGTGCAGCTTCAACACGTCTGAATCTGTACGCCGACTATGTAGAAAGAGTGCTAGGTCCTGTCCTTTACGCATAGCGAGTAGTCCATAGAACGCTGTAGAGCATTTTGAACATTTTTTGAACTGTCCTGTTGCTAGGACTGAGGAATCGCGTAGAGCTCTGAACTTCTGATGGACAAAATTCTTTGTTCAGTCTTCGTCTTCAAGAGTGACTTCTCGAAAATCCCTTGGAACAGGGTCGAGGAATGGCTGTCAAAACTGAGCTGCCATCTTTTGATAGACGAGATATTCAGACTGGAGTCTGGATGAACCTCCAATTGACCCGAGAAGAGTAATTTCTCAATGTTTGAACTCTTGTATGTTTCGGGTACTTGGGATATGTTGAGGCCGAGGAGGAGTATCTTCTGTGTGAACTCCTGTAATTGACCGTCTTGGGGACTGTTCGAATATACGGAGAGTCATGGAGCGAGAAATCATCAGTCTGTAGCCTCCGGGCGTAAAACACCGTCGAGCATGAAATCGTAGACTTGTAGTTCCTGTGCGTGAAGTCATGGGTTTGTGGCCTCTCGAGCATAAAAGCTACTGAGCACAAAGGCATCCGGGCCAAAAACCTGACTTGTAGCTGTCGAACGTAAAGTTGTAGATTTGTAGCCGTCGAGCGTAGGAAGCTCCTTTAGCGTAGAACTGTATATCTGTAGCCTGTGAGCATAGAATACCATCGAGCGTAAAATCGTAGACTTGTAGTTCCTGTGCGTGAAGTCATGGGTTTGTGGCCTCTCGAGCATAAAAGCTACTGAGCGCAAAGGCATCCGGGCCGAAAACCTGACTTGTAGCTGTCGAACGTAAAGTTGTAGATTCGTAGCCGTCGAGCGTAGGAAGCTCCTTTAGCGTAGAACTGTTTATCTGTAGCTCCTGAAAAGAAAATTTCTCCGAGCGTGAAGTCTTGCGGATCTGTTGCTTCTGAGCGAAAACTGAGCGCCACCGAGCGTGAGATCATCGATTTGGTATCTGCTGAGCGTAAAGTCGTAGATTTGTGGCCTCTCGAGCGTAAAAGCTACTGAGCACAAAGGCATCCGGGCGTAAAACTATAGACTTATAGCTTGCGAGCGTAAAACCGTAGATCTGTTGCTGTCGAGTGTAGAAAGCTCCTTCAGCGTAGGACCTGTTGAACCGTCTTTGCACGAAAAACTTTTCGAATTTGCTGACTGTCTGTCTTTCAAGGTTAGTGGGCTGACGTGGCATCCAATCATAACCTATTATTTAATTTTGCGAGATTTGGTTAGGGTCTCGAGGAGTCCGTCTGAGGATTCGAGGAGTCGGCCCGAACTCTATATATATCCCAAGTTTTCTGAGAGAGAAATTTTGTATCCGTCTTCTGCGAAAGAGAGCTTTCGACTGTTCGAGTTTTTCTTCGTTCTCTCTCCGAGCATCTCGAGTCTTCAGAAAATGGCGTCGAAACAGACCTCCTCCGCCAAGGGAAAGGGTACAGGTTCCTCTTCTCATTCTTCTGCCCCAGCGAGGGAGTCTTTGGTCGGTCAAGGCGAACTTCCTTCTGAGCGAAGTGTCCTGCCGACGAGCAGTGCACCCGGTCTTAGAGGTAAAGCCTTCGGGGTGACAAAAACGACAAAAAATCCTTCGCACACGTTGAACGTGACCGCGCTAGGTCGTCTTATGTGCTGATAGCCTCTTCTTGAGGAAGATGATGCATGGAGGCATTTTTATCTTTTACGCCCATATTTTTAATGTGTCAACGTAAAGACTCCATATTTTCGTAGTTCTGAGCGTAAAAGCTCCGGCTACCGAAAATTGGGGTATATCGTAAAATTTGAATTTTATGCTTGTGGGGGACCTCCGGCGTAAAATTGCCAGATTTGCACAATCCTGCGTAGAGCACAGACTGTTGTTTCTTTCGGTCCGTATGTTCGTGCAAGACTTGTGATGACGTATTTTTCTTGCACTTTTGTAGTTCACTTGGGTGAGTCTCCACTGGCCGAGGTGATGGGCTCCGCTGCTGGGATGCTGCACTCGAACTACCTGGAGGATCTGTCCCACGTGGCATTCCCTATCTCCGGACCCCATTACCCTGAAGGAAGGAGGGTCTTAATATCGGCTCAGGGCGAGCGAATGCTGCTGAGCATGATCAACGGGGAGCCTCTGACTTATGTAGACAGGGAGCCGTACGTAAAGCCGGCTTTCCTTTTCGGGGACATGATCGACAAACAGTCCCAGACGAAGCCTAAGAGGGAGCCCTGGGTCTTCCCAGCCGAGAATTTGGTTTTGTACCTGCCAACGATGCCGAGGGATTATCCCCTCTCGGCCGTCTTCCACGCGACGTATCCTAGGAAGATGTCGTGGACGCTGACTCCGGATCTTCACGGCAAGCCGGGGAAGATTTTTCATCTGAAAGGAGCTGACCAGGGGTCATTCGTCAGTCGCCCCTCCGACGTTGTGACGTTGTTCAGAGGACTGTGCCCGGGCAGTGTTCCAAGTGAAGATAGCTTGGTGATCCAGCCGGTTCAATTGTCGACCTTCTGCAACGACTTCATGGGTCGAGGTGGGTTATATCCCAAGGAGAATCCTCGGTGCAACGGGTGGATCGCCCCAACGAACTCCCGATGGAGATGCCTAGTTGACTGGGCCTTGATGCACTTCCGGAGAGAGTTGGAGGGCATTGGACTATATGCCGCTGTGAGTGCGACGAGCGTCGGGTTACCTCCGAACCCTAATTTGTTCCTGGCGCTGATGGAGCGGTACATTCCGCTCACCGGAACCTTTGCCACTCCACTGGGGGAGTTGGGATTGGCGCTCCACGAGATGGCTGTCGTCTCGAGACTGCCGATAGGGGATACTCCATATGAAGAGTATGTTCCCACCAACCGGGAGTTGGGGGATTTGGACCCTCGGGTGGCGGAAGTATATCAGGAGCTGATGTGTCAATACTTTGCGTGCACCGCCTTTTATAACGAGCCTTCTGATTTGGCTCACACCACCAAGTGGATGTCCTACCTCTTCTTCCACCGAGCTAAGGCCGCCAGGTCGAAGAAAGCCTCGGGTGGCAAGAATGAGCCCGTGAACTGTTTGGGCGTGCTTAGTGCCCAGGTTGTGGAGACTCTTATGGAGGAGGCTGAAGCTCCAAATCAGATTCTTGTCGAGGGGGTAGGAAAGTACCCGGAAGGCACTAAGGCCTGTAGTTACTTGAGGCGCTGTCGCATGCCTTTGTCTAAGGAAGCCCAGCTGGCTGGTTTCCTCTCCATATGGCTGCGTCGAGTAGTGGTGCCAGGTACCGCGTCCGCGGACCGCATTCACCGGAACATCCTCTGGCCGGCAGTGCTCCTGGTGTTTGGGGCAAGACTGGGCTTGCTTCCTGCCATGGTGTGCCGTATACAGGCTGGCTTGAGAGCCATAACTGACGGGTTGCTCGTCGACGAAGCCTGACGTGAGAGTTCTCCCAGGGTGGAATTACCATACCTATACTTGATGGGATGGTTGATTCTCCACAATCCCCGGGTGATGTCTCCTGGGTCCGGTAGCAGCTCGGGGGGTATATTCTTGCTGAATTACAAGGATTCCTCCTGGAATGTGAGCACAGTTTTAGACTGCCTGCTGGTGTTGAACCTCAGCCACGGTTGGAAGCTCCTCTGTACTGCTCCCCCCGTGCATCGCAATCAATCAGGGGTGCGGCTTGAGGATTCAGGTGGAGAGAAGACCGACCTTTTCCCGGAAGCTTTTAACTGGTTGGTCTGTATTAGACCCTCCCATCTGCTGTACAGGAACGAAGATCACTGCTTCTTCGAGCCCTACTTGCCTAGTCGGTTTGCCAGGCAGTTTGGGTACGATCAGCTGTATGTGGGCAATGCCGTTACCAGCTTTAGGTCCAGGGGCGGACTCATTGATGGAGCTAGAGGGTGGCGATATTTCCTCATGGGTTGTACAAGGGCAACCTTCAAAGTGCCGGTCGTTACAACCTCCACGGAGCTTCGCATTCTCCATTCTTACGCCCAGTTTTACGTGGCGATTAACACCTTCCATCGTGATTTCGACGTGCGTGGAAGCTTCCGGGTGCCTTCTCCCAAGCCTGGGGGAAGATTTGACGTCCCTTCGGTTTCTTCGGACGAAGGTGAGGAGTCTGGTACTCCGGACGAGCCTCTGGTGTCGGTGCCGAGGTACGAAGTGCCTCTGCCTGCGGGGGCTTTGGTAGTCCCTTCTGGGAAGCGACGGGCTTCTGCTCTGAAGGAAGTTTCTCTTCGTAAGAGGAGGAAGGAAACGGTTGCTCGTCCTCTCCGCATTCCTGGTATTGCGGCTCCTGGGAGTGAGCCTGCCTCTCCCTACATCGGAGATGATTCTTTGGCTGGAGGTTCCTCGCCTTCTAGAGAGGGACCTCCTACAGTTCCGGTCGTCGATGCCGGAGAATCCTCGTTAGAGGTGGCTGTGGCGGCTACTGCTCCAGGTAGCGGAGCGAGATTGCCTGTGTGGCCGAGGCAGATGGAAGAATCTTTCCCGAGGCCAGCAGCGGGCATGACTCCTGCCGCGTCAGTGAGCGCGTCCGGCGAGATTCCGGCCGATGAACTTCGACCACGTCTTGGTGGGGGCCTGACAGAACTCTCGGCGATGTCGGTCGGCCCACCTCCTTCTCCAGGCATGACAATTCGCATTGCGTCATTAAGGCGTGGTTTAGCTATATCGACTGCAGATGCATCGTATATGCCGTTGGCTCCGGGTAAACGTCGTCTTTATGCCTCCCTTCAGAAAGATTGTCATCATACTGATATTGACTTTTTCGTCTTCTTCTCAGGGGATAGCGCCCACGGGGAGTATAGCGTTGGAGCGCATTCTGGTTCTGCTCGGGCTTCTGACGAGGAGGCGTTCGACTTTGATGAGGAAGTGGCTTCGGGGGCCAGTACGCCCGGAGTAGCCTCGTCACCTCGAGAGGAGGATGAACACGTCTTCGTGACCTTGCCTCTTGTGAGTGTGGCGACGACTTCGACCGCCGTTACCGCACCTTCTTCGATTGCGCCATGTGTCGATGCGACGGCTGTGGCCACCTCGTCTGCAATCATCCCTGGAGAGGGACTTGCTGACATTGCGGGCGCTCCCGGCGTTCAGTCGGATCTAGTTGCGTTGACCGAGCAACATACCAGCCTTTTCTACACTGGTTTGAGAACGATGGTATCAATGGTGTTAACGAAGAGTCTGGATTTTGAGCGCCTGAGGAAGACTACTCTCACTTCGATCGGGGTCATCAGGGAGCTCGGCGATCCTGGGGTAGCTGACGCCCTGGAGGCGGTGGTTAATGGGTTAGAGCAACCTATTAACGAACATTTGCAGCTGACTCGGGGTCTCGATGCTGATGTCCAGGCTCGGTTCGACCTCATGACTGTGCGGCTTGCTACGAAGCTGGAGAGCCTGGACAACTCTATCCAGAAGCATAAGCTGGAGGTGGATAGGAGAAAAGTTGTCGTGGAAGAGGCTCTTGCTGTTGAGACGCAGTGTCGGTCTGAGCATGAAGGGAATGCAGCGAGGGTCTCCAAGCTGAAGGAAAAACTCGCTCGGGCAGAGGAGTGGGCTTCCCAGTCGTTGGCGGGTCTGGAGGTAGCGTTTGGCCGACTGAGCACAGTGCGATGGGAGTTGGACCGTGCAGAAGCTGCTCGCGCGGGCTGTCTTCGGGCAAAGGCTGATCTGACCCTCACGGACACTCCCGAGGCACGGCTGGAGCAGGCTCGTACCGACGCCTTGGTTCTTAGAAATGAGAGGATAGCTGCGCTGGAGCGGCTGATTCACGATCTGACTCACTCGCAATCATGATGTATCCTTTCCCCTTTTTGCTTGCCCAGATGTAATTCTGCCTCCCTCTCGGGAATAAATAAAGGCGACTCTTTTCTGACTTTTGTGGACCCATCATTTCGGAATATAAATGACAGATTTTGGTGAGAGTGATATCAGAGGTAGTATGGACATGATAGACTCCCGATAAACTTTTTAGCAGGACACATCTCAGAGGTCATACGGACATGATAGAGCGTAACCCTACCAATTGCGTTTTGGAAGTAGTTTTGTCAGAATCGAGATCCTTGCTACGTCCCACCCGAGCAGGGGAGATTAAGCAAAGTACCTTTTCAGGAATTTGTCGTTGATAGGAGCCATTAACAGGTCTCCATTAGGCTGGGCTATCCTGTAGGCGCCGTTCGAGAACGTTGTCTCGATCACATAAGGGCCCTTCCACTTGGGCTGGAATTTGCCTTTACTTCTGTGGGTAAGAATCATCGGCCTTCTTACGGCTAGAACTAGCTCGCCGACTTTGAACACTCTTTCCTTCACTTTATGATTAAAAGTTTTGGAAATGCGTGCTTGGTAAAGCGCGATGCGCTGTTGAGCTTGTAGGCGTTTCTCGTCTAATCCTTCAAGCTCTTGGAGCCTTAACAGGTCATTCTTTTCTCGAGTCAACTCACTAGTCACTGCTATCCTGAGCGACGGGATCTGGATTTCGATGGAAAGAACTGCCTCGCTCCCGTAGACCAGTGAAAAGGGGGTACAACCTGTAGGTGTCCGTACCGTTGTGCGGTATGCCCAGAGACATTCGCCCAGCTTCTCGTTCCAGTCTCTTTTGTTTGAAGAGACGAACTTCTTCAGGAGTTTGATAATGGTTTTGTTGAAAGCTTCCGCCAAACCATTAGCAGCTGGATAATATGCCGTAGAGGCAATATTATATATTCGACTTTTATCGCAAAATCGATGAAACGCTTGGCTGATGAACTGAGGCCCATTGTCATGGATTATCCTTCGAGGAATCCCAAAGCGATAAATGACGTGGTGCTTGATGAAGCTGATCACGTCAGACGCTTTTACCTCAGCCAGAGGGATCGCCTCTGCCCATTTGAAGAAGTAATCCGTGATGGCCAGTATGAACCGGTGGCCTCTGGAGGAGGACGGGTGAATGGGACCGACGATATCCATACCCCATGCTTCGAAGGACCAGGATGCGACCGTAAGATATAGATATTCAGACGGTTGGTGTATGAAGTCTGCATGAACCTGACAGGCTCTGCATTGTCTTGCATAGCTGATCGCGTCTGTAATCATAGTGGGCCAGTAGTAGTCCATTCTCCTAATACGATCCTGTAGCTTAGGACCGGGCTGATGCGCTCCGCATACGCCGTCGTGAGCTTCTCGGATAATCTGCTGTGCTTCGTCGTCTGAGAGACATCTTAATAGCAGTCCGTCGTAGGTTCGACGATATAGGCAGTGTGAAGATGCATCGAAATAGAAGCGTAATGATCGTCTCTTGACGGATACTGCTTCTTTGGGGTCCTCTGGCAAGATTCCGTATGCGACGAAATCTATGAAGGGACTTCTCCAGTCTCTTCCGGGGGGATCTGTGTTCACAGCGTGGCTGCGTTCTATGTGAAGGTTGTTCTTCACGCAGAATAAATCTCTGTTAAGAAGGATCACCGAATCTTGCCTTCTTATAGGGGTAGCTAAGTCCGCAGCTAGACTGGCCAGGGCATCAGCTTCCAGATTCTGAGATCGAGGTACATGCTCTAGGAAGAACCCTTTGAACATCATGGCTATCTCGATTGTCGCTCGGTGATAGGGGATGAGGTCTGGATTCCGGACTTCGTATATTCCTCTGACTTGATTGACGATAAGCAGAGAATCACCGAAAGCTTCCAGGGATTCGACCGCCAGCTCTTCAGCGACTTGGAGCCCGATCAACAGGGCGTTGTATTCTGCCACATTGTTGGAGCATGGTTCATTAAGAGAGTATGCCCGGTAGATGATGAGTTTATCAGGAGTGACCAGGACGATTCCTACCCCTGAAACCACGTTTCCCTGGGGGCCAGTCCTGGAGGCGCCGTCAAAGAACAGTTGCCATGTGTCACTTTCCATTGCGGAATTACACTCTGCAACTTCGTCGGGAATGTCTTCGTATAACTTGGAGGCCTCCGGGATCGGATGAGCAGCCAGGAAGTCGGCCAGCGCTTGGCCTTTGATGGACTTCTGCGGGATGTACACCATGTCATATGGTGTTAACAGCATCGCCCAGGTTGCGAGTCGGGAATTAAGAATACTCGGCTTGCTCATCAGTACTCGAAGAGGGTTGATCCTGGAGATGATATGAATATTATGGCCGGTGACGTAGTGCCGCATCTTTTGGATAGCGAACATCAGAGCCAGACATTCTTTCTCCACTGGGTTGTACCGGTGTTCGGCTCCGACCATCATCCTGCTGAGGTAGTAGATAGCCTTCTCATGCCCCACGTCGTTCTTCTGCGCTAGAAGAGCTCCTAGCGAATGATCCATTGCTCGGACGTACAGCAAGAATGGTTTTCCCATGATGGGGGGCACCAGAACTGGCGGACTGGTGAGGTAGCGTTTGATCTCCCCGAATGCTTGCTGACAGGTTTTGTCCCATACGAAGGATACACCTTTCTTTATGAGGTGCAAAAAAGGCTGACATCTTCCTGAGAGGTTGGATATGAACCTCCGGATATAAGCCAGACGGCCTTGAAATCCCCGGAGTTCCCTCAGATTGCGGGGCGGTCACATTTCTACGATGGCCTGGACTTTGTCAGGGTCGACCTGGATGCCTTTGGCGGTGATAACAAATCCCAGGAATTTGCCACTAGATACGCCCAGGAAGGACTTCGTAGGGTTCATCTTGAGTTGATGTCGGCGCATTAACTCGAATACCGTCCTTAGGTCCTGAATATGATCATCCTTGAGGCGGCTCTTGACGGCTATGTCGTCTACATAACATTCTACTGTTTTGCGTAAATGTTCATGGAATATGCTGCTCATAACCCGTTGGTACGTAGCCCCGGCATTTTTCAATCCGAAGGGCATGACCGTATAGCAATACACTCCCAACGGGGTGCGGAAGGCAGTGTGCTTCTTGTCTTCAGGATGCATCTTGATCTGATTGTATCCTGAGAACCCGTCCATGAAAGACATGCGTTCAAAACCGCAGGTGTTGTCGATCATGATGTCCGTGATGGGAAGAGGAAATTTATCCTTGGGGCAGGCCGCATTCAGATCTCGATAATCGATGCAGATACGTACCTTACCATTTTTCTTCATGACTGGGACAACGTTGGTGACCCAGTCTGGATGTTGTTCTTCCCGGATGAAACCACAGGCTATCAGCTTTTTGACTTCAGCTTCAATGGCGTCCATCATGTCTGGTCGGAACCGGCATTGGTGCTGCTTCACAGGCTTTGAGTCAGCCAATATATTGAGTTTGTGAGTAGCCACCTTCGGGTCTAGGCCCGGCATGTCTCCATAATCCCATGCAAAGACGTCGACGTATTCCTTTATCAGCTGTATGATTTCTTCCCTTTCGGCTGGTACAAGATTGTCACTGATAAATATCGGCTTTGGCGAAAGCTCACCCCCAATATCGATTTGAATAACTTCATCTTTGGTTGGAGGTTTCCTCTGTTCGAAGCAGAATTCCCACTGTGTATCCATTTGTTGAGCCCAAGAGTCATTCTCAAACGACTTAGAATCTCGTTCCTCTGCTTCTAAGGGATCTGTCATCACCATATATGCTGATAGTGCTTGTTTGGGAGCACTAGGTGAGTCGGGGGGTGACGAGCCGTCCCAGGAGGAGGAAAAGATGTCCTTATCCAACGTGGAAGCCGTAAGGGAGGTGGTATACCCTAACCCGAAACGAGTTTGTTGGTAGCGGGGGTCGCCGCGTGGCGGCGTTCGTCTGCCTCTTCCGTAGTTGAGGCCCCGCTTTCGCTTCAAGTCGTAGCCCATGTTTTGCATGATCTTTAGCGCTTGAGGGCTGTATCGGTGAACCTGCATCTTCCCAGTATCGTCATCGAAAGGATCTTCCTGGATGGCTGGTTGATTGCGCATGCGGCCGAATACTATTGGACGTTGACTGCTGCAGGTAGGCGGGATTATGAAGATAGAATCTTCATGCGGTCCATACGTTGTGATGACGTTGGATGATGACGCTGCTTCCCAGATATGCGGATGGTAGGAGTCCATAGCTTCCAAGAACTTTCGTGCTATGGGTTCTACCTCGTCACGGGGAGTGGGTTCCTGATTTGGAATCTGAGCATTAATGTACTGGAAAAGAGGATGTTTATTGCCATCTGGAACTCCGTTCCTGGTCGTGTTTACATCGGTCGGCTGCTCGTCTAAGGTTGATGACCAAAGGTGGAGGCTTCTGGTTCAGAGTAACCATTGGAGAATTGCTTCTTTTCCCTGAGCTAGATCTGTTCAGGTGAATAGCCACGGGCTCCATGGCTTTTGGACGAGTGGTTCGTCCTTTCACTCTGATCGACAGCGGTAGTACGACAGAGGGTTCTCCTGGCTCCCGGTGGGATTCCTTCTCTGTCTTGCCCGCCACTTCTTCCGTGTGGTCCTGCGGGTACAACACGGCATCGAAATAGTAGGACTCTACTCCTTTAAATGGGTTTAGGTCGGCCACCTCCGTTTGTATCATTCCTTGGGGGTCTACATATTTAAGACATTGATGTAGAGTTGAAGGAACGATGTTGTGATCGTGGATCCACGGTCTTCCCAGCAAGATGTTGTAGGATACCTCTGAATCGATCACGTAATATGTGGCTACCGATCTGAGGTTGCCAATCTGGATCCTCAGGCGAATCTTCCCCAACGGCTTACTTCTTCCGGCGTTGAATCCCACGATTGTAGTGGAGGTGTAAGTCAGTTCGTTGGTAGGAATCCTCAATGGTCTGAGCAGACTGTGCGGGATGATACTGATCGATGATCCTGGATCTATGTGAATCCGATCAACCTCCATGGAACCGACGTACCCGGTGTAATAGAGGGGCCTGTCATGCCTGTTATGTTTTAACAGCATATCGTCTTGGGTGAAGGTGATATTTGGGACCACCTCCATCACACTGTGGCATTGAGGGCACGCCACTGGTTCTTCGTCGGGAGACTTGAGCTGGGTCAAGCATGCCTCCGCCTGCATCAGTGCTTCACTCAAGGCTAAACGAGTGTCTTGGAAGAGCCTGAGTAGCTCGAAGATGGAGAGCCTGGCCGGTGTATTAGCCAGTTGGACTAGGATGTCGAAGTTATACGGCTTCTCAAAACCTTTGTTCGGAATGTTTTTCACAGGTTTATCGAAGCATACTTCTCTTTGTTTTCATTTGTCCGCCGGCGTCGGTTTTGAAGGGTTGGCTTCCGGTATGACGGGGCTTGGCCCTGCAGGTTTGGCAGCTGAAACGTCTGCCAGTATATCCTCCTGACTTGCTCCGTAGTCATTGAGGTAGGCTCTCCCTGACCGGGTTGCAGCAAGTACCTCGTCTTCGTCTGATGGCAAAGAATTTGCGACCATATGGCATGGTTTGCACTTTGAGCTCCTCCTAGACGCAGCTTTAGTAGCTTTAGTCTCTTCCTCGAGCTCTGACACCAAATCTGGATGAACCCACATAATCTTGCCCTGACGGGTGGTCAGGGGTACCAGGTTATGATTTTGGTCCCTAGCCGGAGGGAGATTGATGATGTCCATTGTGGCTCGGGAAATAGGCGTGATACCGTTCATGACTTCTTGGGGAGGCAGATCGTCGAACCGCAGAGAGATCATGTTGGCTGTGACCGTTTTCTCGGTGTTGTGCAGGGTGATGGCCTTAGCATCGATCAACCCCTGGATCTTCCTTTTCAGTACGTAACACACCTTTGTTGGGTGGTGTATGTATCTGTGGAAGATGCAGTATTTGGGGTCGTCGATACTGCCGACCTCTTGGGGCCGCCTTAGCTCCGGCAGGGTGATCTTGCCACTTTTGACGAGACACTCAAATATGCTAGGGATATCGTCGTCGTCGAAAGAGTAGACCTCGACGGGCCTGGAAGTCCCGGGCTTTGTCTGCGTGGTTGCCGCCGTCTTTTGTCTGGACGTATTGACCGTCGGAACTTCTTTTCCCTTGGAGCTGCGAGGATGGTCGCCGCTGGGAGATGACCTTTTGCCTCTATCGGAGGCGGAGATCATGATGCCATTGTCGCGCGCCTTGCGACTGTTGTCTTCGGCGGCCACTGCCGAGATGATGAACGAGGGCCACTCATGGAACTGATATGGTCCTGTGAACACCGAGACTATAGGAAGGAGGTTCTTCCTGCAAATGTCTACTAACGCCGAGTCTGGAACTCCTAGAGGCATTTGTAAGGTGGCCTGACGAAAATGTTCGACGAAGGTGCGAACGTCTTCCTTTTCCCTTTGCTTGACTTCAATGAGGGAGGACATAGACATGTCCATTCCACCCTCGTAGAATCGTGTGAAGAATAGCGCTTTGAAGTCCTCGAAGGAAGTAATGCAGTTGTCCGCCAAGCTACGGTACCACTGATAGGCTACTCCTGAGAGGCAGCCCTTGAACACCCGAGTGAGGAGGGCGTCGTTCCCTTGTAGCAACACCGTCATCATACTGAAATAGTTCATGTATTGACTTGGTGATATTTTTCCTTCGAACAGAGCCATAGTCTGAGGTTTGTACTTCGGAGGAAATGGGACTTCTTCCCAGATAGCCGGGTAAGGCTGGTTGATTCCCAATTTCTTGAGCTGATCTTTGTGCTTCAAGGCGTCAAACTGGGCTTTCAACTCCCGCACTGCCTGCATCGGATTCTCCGTTGGAAGCGGAGGGACTGCTGACTCTTGATCTAGAGCAGGTTCTTGGCTTGGGTTGGATGGTGGTAAGTCCAGCCCCCACACGTATCTGAGTTGGCGGGACCGACGCTTGAGCCATGGCAGTCGCGTGCTGAGTTAGCATCATCTGGTGCATGTTCTCCATTACGGATTGCATTTGCTTCAGAGACGTCTCTAGCACAGTGATGCATTGTTCTGCATTTCCTGAAGCCTCCTCGCGTTCGTCTTCAAATGGCGTAAGCTCCCACTTCCCTGGGCATCATCGAAGGATTAGTATAGGTCGCCGCAGAAGTCGACTCTACACTCTCAGCATCTGATCTAGGAGATTGGCGACCCCCAGCGTCGAAATCAGATGAGTACGGAGCTGGTTGCTGTGACCTTGCCCGGGTGTTTTGGAACACCCCAGCTTCAGTGCTCCAGAGGAGGTCTTCGATTCTTCTTCGGCTCGGAGGCCCAGAGGGATGACGTCTAGAGCTCGACCTTCTTCTGGGTATGCGTGAAGCCATGTTCACGGACGCATACGCATGCTCTTCTTCCGAAAAAAAAACTGAGAGTAGCTCAATCGGTCGAAGATCGACCGTTTTGCTTTAGAACAGCAGCAGTCAATCATAATCTTATGACTATTACAACATTGCTCTCTAGGGGGTGTAATAGACATGTTGGAAGGTCCCCTCTCCTTACGCTTCTGGATTAGGCATTCGCGTAGGTCAGGAGTAGCAACCTGAGCTTGCTTTACGCCGCGGGACTTCGCCTGGCGTAATTTGGAGATTCGCTCAGACTGGCGTAAAGCTGAAGAGGTCCTCAGTCGGCCATCGGCTTCTCGCGTAATCCGGAGGGTAGGCAGATTGTTCTCTTGCTGGCGTAAAGACCGAGAGGCTGAATATTCGCCTGCTTGCTTCCCCTTGCGGAGATCATCGCGCTCATCTGTTTTACCATAGAAGTCAGATGTTGTTTCGCGCGTGGAGCGTGATCTGATCTTCCGATTTGGCGTTGAGGCACCATCGAAAGTTTTGTCTGTACCGCGCGTAGCGGGAGACTGATTCCTACGTGTAGAGCGCAGTAGATACTTCTGGGTTAGCGCAGAGGCCTTGCCCGAAGTTTTGTCTGTACCGCGCGTAGCAGGAGACTGGTTCCTACGCGTAGAGCGCAGTGGATACTTCTGGGTTAGCGCAGAGGCCTTGCCCGAAGTTTTGTCTGTACCGCGCGTAGCGGAAGACTGGTTCCTACGCGTAAAGCGCAGTGGATACTTCTGGGTTAGCGCAGAGGCCTTGCCAAAAGTTTTGTCTGTACCGCGCGTAGCGGGAGACTGAATTTTACGTGCAGGGCACGGAGGGAGCGATGCTACCACCTCATTGGTCGGAGAGATCGGAGAGTCCACAGGAATGGTTGAGGATGTCTTGGGCATCCACACTTTGTGCAGCTTCCTGTAGTCTTGGACGGAGAGAGAGTGAGAGCTACCCCCGGTTCGAAGCATGTCTTCGTAAGCAGACTGGTCGAAATGAACGACCAGCATCTTCTTCATGGTTCCTATAGATACCGCATCGCGTTGAGCAATTACTTACTCGTCAGAAGAGAAAGACGTCCCCAGCAGAGTCGTCATCTTGTTTGTGGTATTAAACGAAAGAATGAAAGTGTATTTCAATAACGGGGTTTGTGTGAAACTCGTGCCCTTTGGTTTACAAACAAACTTGTACAATGTAATCCTATACGAGGATGTGGGAGTACAATTTATTTAATCTGGGTATAAATTGCTATAGGTGTCTGATCTGCGGTCGATCACTTTAGCCCTTGGACCACGCGATGTTGAAGAAGTGCCGTCGAAGACAGGTAGCAGCTTCGAAGGTTGTAGGAGAGGGTGGATGCACGATGCCGAAGTCGTCGATCCCCGCTCTTTGCCTGAGCTCCGGGCTCTCTCTCTCTCTCTCTCTCTCTCTCTCTCTCCTTGTTCGATCTTCTCCAATTGTCGACCTTGGATCTGATATTGGTACTCTTGACCGAATTTTCCGACCTTGTTCCCCATTGACAGGGGCCTCTATTTATAGAGTCTTTGGTGACATTGACCACTCCGTTGGTGTAGCAACCGAGGAGTGGAAAGTACAGCACCCTTTTACACAACGGTTAAAGTAACCAATGCCTACGTATAGATGATCTTTTGACTGAGCGGGTGACGTGGGTCCAACTAAGGGGACACAACGCGTACGGTTGCTACTAAGATCACGGCGTAAAAGCCACGTAGGTAGGTATCCATTGTGTAGAAGAGGTTGACGTAGAAGCCAAATGTCTGTCACCATGGCATAGAAGTCAAGTAGGCATAGAAGCCGAACAGGCATAGAAGCCGAGTAGGCGTGGAAGCCGAACAGGCACAGAAGCCGAACAGGCATAGAAGCCGAACAGGCATAGAAGCCGAGTAGGCGTGGAAGCCGAGTAGTCGTAGAGACTGAGTGGGCGTGGAAGCCGCATGAGCACAGATCCTGAATGGGCGTAGAAGCCGCTGCATATCGTGCCAGAATGGGCGTAGAAGCCGCTTGAGCACAGATCCTGAATGGGCGTAGAAGCCGCTGCATACCGTGCTGATGTGGACGCCTTAGCCGAAATTACGGCTTTTGAAGATATAACCAAATCTCTTGCAGAGATTTGCCATCATCTTATGCATTAAATACGGAGGCATGTTTCGAAGGTCTGCAGGCCTTCTCTGTACCCGTCGCAGAGACGTGTCTTGAGAGAAACTGTCACCGCTCTGTGCAATTAGACGTGGAGACATGCCTCGAATCCCGTACGAAGTGCAGCTTTTGACGTGGCAGGCGGTTTGTCTGCTGCGGAGCGTAAAACAGCTCATGTTTGCCTGTGTAAAACAGGACGGTGTATTCCCTTGCACGCAAAAAGAGCGGTTTATGCTGAGGGGACTCCAGTAAACGACGGTTTGGTGATGTTTTACCAAATCCTCTGCATTAAATGGTGAGATCCGCCATCATACTGTGGGACGCGTCCCGAGAGGTCTGCCATCGTTTCCAGCCGTCGTCTGGGTAGCCGTGCATCACCTTTTGTCAGGAGTCAGAGGTCAGAATCACTGTGTGACTTGACAGGTTCATTTCGGGGAAGATGAAGCGTTCCTCGTACGCTATAACGCTGCTTTGAAAGCGGATGAGTTTTACGCCATGGAGGCGATGAAGAACTCTGTTCACGCTGGAGCGGCCTGGACGCACTGCACTTACGCGGATGGTCCTTTGAGTTTTATTCTTCACGCTGTATTTTAGCGGAGAAAACTCTGTTGTACGCCTGATGGCTCTGAAGGCCTCTGCTTACGCTGCTCTGTATCAAGAGGCTGCGTAGCTCTTCCCAGCGTATTTTTCATGCTTCTACAGCGTCACGTTCTTCCTTTCAGCTACACCATTAGATTGGAAAGAATAAGGAGCATTTGTTTCGTTGATAATTCTATGCTCTTTGCAGAATGATGCAAATTACAAGGAACAATATTCTCCACCATTAGTTCATCATCTCTGTCAGCGTCATGTTCTTCCTTTCTGCTTTAGCCTTGAAGTCCTTGAACTTCTCGAACGCTTCATTTTTTTGACTTGAGAAGATATACGAACGTGTACATCGAGAAATCGTCAATAAAAGTGATAAAATACTTTATTTTGACTTTTTGGAGAATTTTTTGAAGTCACAGATATCTGAGTGTACCAACTCCAGAAGATCTGTGCATCGGTTCACTCTTCAGAACGACTTTTTGACGATCTTCGTCTGCGCACAGACTTCACATTTCTCCACCTCCTTATCCCATATTTGGAGATAAGGCCTAGACTAGACATCTTGTTAATGCGTTTACAATGCACATATCTTAGTCTATTATGCCACAACGCAAAAGAAGAATAACCAGAAGTATAGACTGCATTGATACAAACAGAAGGAGTTACAAGCTGCAGTTTAAATATCCCTTCGGTACAGAAAACTTTTCCGAAGTATGTTCCCTTGTAGAACATCACCATATGACCAAAATTTATATCCATCCTCAGGCCCGCCTTGCACAGCGAAACCCCCAGAAACCAGATTCTAGGAGATCATTGGTACGTGCTTCACATTCTCCAGTGTAAGTGACTTTCCAGAAGTCAGCTTCAGCACTACCGTCCTGATCTCCAGTACTGCAACTTGAGACTTATCCGCCATCGAGACTTTCTCGAGGTAGGCTAATACTTGGCAAACAGCTCCTTCTTAGAGCACACGTGGCAAGATGAACCAGTGTCCACCCACCTGTCAGTGTCCACGCCATAACCAGCGCAATCATAGCAACTAGGTTAAGCTCACCTTGCACTTTCGGTTTAGGCTTCGACCTACAGTCGCTCTTGTAGTGACCCTTCTTACCACAATTGTAGCATATCACATCAGTCTTCGGCTTTGGCTTGAACTGAGCCGACTTCACCTTCAATTGGTTGAAGTCCTTCTTCTTCTTGTAGGAAATTTTTTGCTTCCCTTTAGAGTCACTAGCAAGTACCATGTTGGTCTTAGCCAACTTCTTGGACAATGAGTCCAAATTCAGTTGTCCCCTGGCTTCATCTTCAATGTGAATCCAGTGAAGAAGATCTTCGAGCTGGATCTCCATCTTTTTACGGTACATGTCAGTCTTGAACCTGATCCATCTTGGAAGAAGTTTGGTGACGATAGCCCCCACCATAAATTTGTCTTCCTGCTTCATGCCCTCTTCCTCTAGTTTCTGCTGTATCTTCAGAAGTTCCTTAACTTGTGGTAACATCACCTTCTCGTCCTAAAATTGCAAAGTGAAGAACTTTTCGACGAGATAGATTTTAGATATTTTCTCGTCAGTTTTATAGTGCTCCTCAAAAGATTCCCAGACATCTCTTGTCTTCTCCTTCTTGGTGTAAGACTTTGCCATCGAGTCGTCCATAGAATTGAGAATCAACAACCTGTAGAGGTCGTTGTCTTCCTTCCACTTGGAGTGCGTGTCATGCGTTACACTAACTGCAAGCTCTCCTCCATATTCGGGAATTGTAGGTTCAGGATCAACCAACACATAAGCAACTTTGACAAGACGAAGATTCAAGAAGATCTTCCTCTTCCAAATGTTATAGTGTTCGCCATCAAACTTCTTAAGCTTGTGAAAGCTAGTTTCGAGAAGGTTTTGAGCGATTGTCCATTCTAACTCAGATCTTGCCTTGAGATTGTTAGTCCCGAAGTTAGATCAAAGAAGAAGAGGTAGCCACAAAGTAGAGACTCACACAAGAGTTCATCTCTACAAACTTCAGAAGAGAAGTTAGTACACTGAGATTCACACAAGAGTTCCTCTACAGAGACACACAACTCCACATAAGCACTAAACAAGGAACATGTTACAAACTGACAACCCAAAAGAAAATACAAATACAACCAGAATCAGAAAATCGTTCTTCTCTTTACGTTCGCAGACGTTATACCGAGAAGAACGGGAATAAGAACAGAAATACAAAGAAGAAAACTCCTACTGGGGTGATCAAAACTACCAGAGCTCAAGTGTCACGCCCCAGTCCCAAAATACGTAGGACCAGGAATACGTAACATGTCAGCTACGCATTCGACCAGACTCTGGTCCGATTCGAATACGTATAAGCTGTACTAAAACGGTTACGATCTATATAATCAATTGAATATAAATATCTATGCCTCAATCCACAATGAACAGAATATACAAGAATGAGCTATATGTGCTAAAGTCGGCCGCCAGTAACCCATAAGCTCGAATAGACTCGAAAATGAATGTGAGTCTATAAAACTAGGCTATATCAGCAGATGAATAAATAATATGAATAATAACCAATATTCCGGAAGAAAAGATGTAAGTACCTGGCACCAAATTCCTGCATGACAAAGCAACACACATCAGCAACTCCAAACCGGCTCCACAGCGGTCTATGCTACAAAACTGGCAAGGGACCAGGTCCTCAGAGGGACGTAACAAGGTACAAGAAACAATATGTAAACCCCCAGATTTTGCAAGAATTTTAAATTGGGATTTTTCACAATTTTCTGGAATTTTCTGGGAATTTTCTGTAATTAAAATCAGGGTTTCTAATTATTAAATAATTTTTAATTGATAATAAATAATATTAAAATATTATGAAAATAATATTTTTGGGTGTAAAATGGAAAACTGGACTTAGGGCAATTTTTCTGGAATTTATCGGACCCCGGACCTATTTTTAAATACCTAAAAACTATTTATTTAATTATTATTTATTTATTAATTAATTTACTGATTATTTAATTATTTATTTATTATTACTATTTATTTTATTTTAATTTTTATTTGCTTTTGGGCCCGGCCCGGCCCAGTGGGCCGAGCCCGTTAACCCAGCCCAACCCTCAAACCCTAGCGGGTCGGGCGGGTCGGCCGGACCCGGATCCGCGCCCGACCCGGAACCCTCACCCCTGTACCCAGTCCCCCGACGACCCGAGAAACGCGCCGCCCGCCGCGTTCTCCGGCGACGTGGCCGGAGAACCCCCCCACGTCCGCCTCCCCTCCGTTTCTCCCGCCCACGACCTCCCCGCAGTCCCCGGCACCTCCTCCCCCGACCGGCCCTATAAATCCCCCTCCCTTTCATCTCCGCCTCATCCTCCCCTTCCCGTAACCCTAACCCTAGCTTCCGGCGACCTAATTCCGGCTACCCCCGACCTCGCCGACCTCGGCTCCGGCCGCCCCTGCACCGTCCTCCTCCCCGCCGAGACCTCCAGCGCAGCCCAGCTCCTCCAGCGCTGCCGGCTGCCTTCTCCCCGTCCTCTTCTTTCTCCGCCTCTCTCAGCCGCTGCTGCCGCCCCTTCGCCTGGGCCGCCGCAGCCCCGAGGCCCGACGCCGCCGGCCGCCTGCACTGAACCGCGCCGCCCTCTCCGGCAAGGACTCGACACAGCAGGACACAGCAGGACACAGAAACCCTAAAACCTAGGGTGGACACGAGGACACAAGACTCGACTCAGGACACGAGGACACAGAACTTCTCGGATTTTCAGACCCACTTCAGGTAACTGTATCTTTTGATTCGTAGCTCCGTTTTCGATTCCGCAAATTGCGTTGCGAAGCCTGTACGACCCTCTCGGTGTCCGGACAAACTGTTCGTGGCACCGCGTCCTGTGGTGATCGCACACCGCGATCCAAAAACAGGAAAAACCAGACTCTGTTTCACCCCGGAACTGAGTCCGCCCCGCCAAACGGGACGACTTGGTCGCGCACGGTCTTCACAGATACGTGCGCAGCGTCGATACGGACGTGTGAGTTTTCGCGGAAGCTGATTCGGGTGTGCGTGCACACCGGAATCAACGCGTATCCGCGGACATCGCTCCGTATCCGCCTTTTCGGCAATTCGCCCTAACTTCGTGCACATTCGTCAGATCGAGACGAAACTTGCTCCATCGGACTCGTAGCGATACGCTGGTCCTGTGGGTCAAGTTTGGTTTGATTCTGAGAACGTTGACGAAATCGCGTGTCGTGGGCCCCACAGGCCCCGCTCGACGGGCAATTTTGTGTTCGGCTCATCGGAATCCAAATCTGGAAGTCCCGTTGGGTTCGTATCAGCGTTCCTGACCTGTTGGCACTAATTTTGGTGAATTTGGAGACCGTTGACCTGGACACGTTTTTCGGTGCAAAGCGGGCCCACCGGCGGACCCCGTTTTGACCCGAAACTGCCGTTTTTGCCCTTGTCTCCAAATTGGACCCAAGGACAGGCGTTTCTAGCTATTTGATATCTTCTGAGCGTGATGGTAATGTTTATTTCAGCATTTGGACTCATCTCTGGATATTTTCCCCCAAGACCTATTAATCGGATCCAAACAAAGGCAAGTACCTGCACTTCAAGTTAATCTTTATGTTGTGATAATTAAATTCCCTGCTCTACTAGTACTCTTGCTGATTACACGTAGTGTTAGAATACTATATTTCATGTCTTGAAAATTGGTAGTTCCTGTCTTGTTTTATCATGTTGGGTGGGAGAATACTGAAAGGCATGTAGTTTACCCTGACCCGTGTCGTGAATAATAGCTGTTGGTACACGACTGTCCATCAGCCGGATCTCGATTTTCGTGAATAATAGCCGTCCATGGCGGCCGGTTTAACTTTATAGACCCCTGCATGCCAACTAGGTATTCTAAAAACACAAGTTCACACACATAGCTTCTTGTCTAGTTATGGCTCTTATTGATTGTTGTAGTTTCATTCCTGTCTCATTTATTTCCTGCTTTTCTCATATTCCTGTTTACAGCATTAACTATGAGACAATGATGTCCCTCTATGCAATTTTCTCAATATGATATTCGATACTTAATCGTCATAAATATTTAGTTTAATCTTGTTGTGCATTGTGTACTTTGCTCCTTTCCTGACTGGATCCGTTGTTTTAGGCGATGATGAGGACTTTGCCCTACCTATTCTGATCCCTATGACGTAGCAGGTGACACAGTTGAGAGGCCGGTTCCCACTCAGGAGATTATCTCTGAGGAGTAGTAGCCAGTTAGCTAGTTTTCCCTTTTCAGCTCAGTAATCGGGTTTGTCCCCGATTTATCTTCTGTTCATGTATAAACTATGGATCTGTTATCACCATTTATTTTATCAGCATTCCTATTTCCTGTTAATTTCCTTGTCTATTTACTTTTGTGGATGAGATAGATTTAAATTACCTGTGAGTAAGACCTAGACAGCGTACTACCGCCGACTCTGCGGCGTAGGCTGGACGTGCCCACGCACTCGTGCCCGAATAACCGGGTGCGGGTCGTGACACAATATGCCAAAATAAATATAGTATGTAAAATGTATCAATAGGCAAACTATGTAACCAGCTATGTGATATGCAAGTGAGAGCATTAATCATACTTAGGCTGAAACAACTATAGGCTCTGTGTCGGAGAAACCCATAGCAGCATTTAGTATTACGACTCCCGTATATATGCCAAAGCAAGCAGTATCACGACTCCAGTATATACCAAAGCAAGTAGTATCACGACTCCAGTATATGTGCCAAAGCACCTCCAGTAGTATAGTATATATATATATCAATAATCAGCCTGTAGTATGGTGTATCTCTCCCCACCCAATGTAATCACACGTCTCATGTCCACGATATCTCATGTCCATAACACGCAAGATCATGACCTCTAACTAATGCAGCGAGTCATAATGATAGCTAAGCATATGTAATATCTATGTCACGAATCCTGTAACCTATACCGAATCACCATGAATATCTCAGGAGGATTCTGTCTCATGAATAGTGTCAAGTGTCCTGGATTATGATGTACTTGATAAGACAAGTACGAGAATGTAAAGGGTCACGAATGTCCATCTCTAGGTGACGTTACACAACTCCGCCTACGGTGTTGGCACCCGACTATTAATCGGACGCTAAGTAAGTCACACGGTCCTAGGTCAAGCATGCACAACCATATATATATAAAATAGTCGGGGAGAAGGTCTCGCAGGTCGGGTCAGAGCGGGTGCGGGTTTGGGCAGACCCGGCCCGACCCGCTAGCTGAGCGGTCCGGTCCGGTTCGGTTGGACCGGGTTCAGCCCGGTTTGAACCCGGTTCAACCCGGTTTATTTTAATTTTTAATAAAATAGTTTTTGGGCTTTAAAAAAATATTTTCGGGGTCCAATAAATTCCAGGAAAATTACCCTAAGTCCAATATTTTATTTTACACCCAAAAAATATTATTTCTAATATATTTTAAAAAAAATTAATTTTATTTAATGCCGAAAATATCTTGTTTTTAATTAGTAAAAATTCTCAAAAATTCCCAGAAAATTCTCAAAAATCTAGTTTTAAAAATCTTGAAAAATCAGGGGATTTACAATCTACCCCCTTAAGAGGATTGCGTCCTCGCAATCAAAGAATAACCGGTCAACAGAGATGATACGGTTGTAAGTATTGTTCGAAACACAACAAAGACACCTAGGGAAAATATCGTTTCCCTAAGAATGAAAGTTATGCACTTTCCAGAGTAAAAAAAATCTAGTTAAAGCAAGAAAACTACAACTTTTTAGGAAAACTAGTTTATTATTAACAAGTTCCAATTTACTTGGTTGGGGCTAAGGTCACGAACCAATAGGCACGAGCAAAAAAATTTCTAGAAACGGCAGCTACGAATCACTTACGCGCACTAGCTACTCCAAGAGTCTGTGCGTTCTCCAAGGTCATTGCGAAAGCTTGTCCCATGCCCTTGCGGTGGTGCCCTCTTCTGTTGTCGGGCCTGCTGAAAGAGTGCTGCTCGTGCTCTACGTGGCTCTTGGAATATATCAAGATGTCATTAGTATGCAACCACTAACTTGTCCAGGTACAAAAACTCCTTTCATCAAATTCTTGAACACAGATGGTGCGTTGGTTAACGGCATAACTAAGAGCTCCTAGTGTCCATACTTGGTCCTGAAGGCTATTTTATGTATATCCTCTCTATGTACTCTAATCTGGTGATAACCGAATCCAAGATCTATATTTGAGAATACACTCGCATCACTCAACTGGTCAAATAGGTTGTCAATGCATGGCAAGGAAGACCGGTTCTTGATGGTTACAGGGTTCAATGGCCTATGCACAGACGTACCGTCCTATTTCTTCTTTGGCACAATAGTAGGGATGTAACAGCTGGGTCATTAGATCAAATCTTGATACTAAAAGTCATAAGATATTTAAAGATTTAACCACTATGGCCTGCTATCTAAGGTTCCATTTTCTTAAGGTCACTATGCAATTTCTTGTATCACCATCATGAGTCACATCTGATCCCTAGCATCTAGCTATGTATTCCCTAAAGTATTTAGAGTCAAACCCTCTTTCTTTTCTTCCAATACTTCCAAATTACTTGCTACCTATAAGCAATGGTGAGGTTCTATTAGTTCTAGGCCTCTGATATTATATTCAATTCTCATGCTAAATCTACACTAACCCTAATATATAGGAATAACCTATCTACTATCCTACTAAGGGTAACCGTCTTCAAATATCTATATCCAGCATAACTTCTTCTGCCTTGACGAGGATCTGCTTCTGGAGGAAACACCGTGCACGATCATTCATCTCTCCGAAACAGGAAGAGATGATAAACAATAATAAGGATGTCGAGGAGATTTGAAAGAGTACAATTACGAGGTCCAAGGGCGATAATCAAGTGCTATAGAATTTTTAAGTCAATTGTGGATTGAGATGCTAACACTGTTAACCATGATTACAGGCTCGTTCGGTACCGAAAAGTAACCGAAACGATTTAATCAGGACCTGCATGGGCCACCACAAAAATATGTCACGCCCCAGTCCCAAAATACGTAGGACCAGAAATACGTAACATGCCAGCTACGCATTCGACCAGACTCTGGTCTGATTTGAATACGTATAAGCTGTACTAAAAGGGTCACGATCTATATAATCAAGTGAATATAAATATCTATCCCTCAATCCACAATGAACAGAATATACAAGAATGAGCTACATGTGCTAAAGTCGGCCGCCAGTAACCCATAAGCTCGAATAGACTCGAAAATGAATGTGAGTCTATAAAACTAGGCTATATCAGCAGATGAATAAACAATATGAATAATAACCAATATTCCGGAAGAAAAGATGTAAGTACCTGGCACCAAATTCCTGCATGACAAAGCAACACACATCAGCAACTCCAAACCGGCTCCACAGCGGTCTATGTTGCAAAACTGGCAAGGGACCAGGTCCTCAGAGGGACGTAACAAGGTACAAGAAACAACATGCCAAAATAAATACAGTATGTAAAATGTATCAATAGGCAAACTATGTAACCAGCTATGTGATATGCAAGTGAGAGCATTAATCATACTTAGGCTGAAACTACTATAGGCTCTGTGTCGGAAAAACCCATAGCAGCATTTAGTATTACGACTCCCGTATATATGCCAAAGCAAGCAGTATCACGACTCCAGTATATACCAAAGCAAGTAGTATCACGACTCCAGTATATGTGCCAAAGCACCTCCAGTAGTATAGTATATATATATATCAATAATCAGCCTGTAGTATGGTGTGTCTCTCCCCACCCAATGTAATCACACGTCTCATGTCCACGATATCTCATGTCCATAACACGCAAGATCATGACCTCTAACTAATGCAGCGAGTCATAATGATAACTAAGCATATGTAATATCTATGTCACGAATCCTGTAACCTATACCGAATCACCATGAATATCTCAGGAGGATTATGTCTCATGAATAGTGTCAAGTGTCCTGGGTTATGATGTACTTGATAAGACAAGTACGAGAATGTAAAGGGTCACGAATGTCCATCTCTAGGTGACGTTACACAACTCCGCGTACGGTATTGGCACCCGACTATTAATCGGACGCTAAGTAAGTCACACGATCCTAGGTCAAGCATGCACAACCATATATATATATATAAGTCAAGGAAATAAGTAACAAGAACTGCAATGTTGGCAAGGTACACTTGCCTGGTGTTTGGTTTCCAACTGTGGCTCTGGTATTCGTGAAATCTCCAGGAACGTCTCCGGATGCTGAAATAAACATTACCATCATGCTCAAAATATATCAAATAGCTAGAAATGCCTGTCCTTGAGTCCAATTTGGAGACAAGGACAAAAATGACAATTTTGGGTCAAAGCGGGGTCCACATGTGGCCTGCTTCACATCGAAAAATGTGTCAGGGACAAAGTTCTTCCAAATTTATCAAACTTAGTGTCAACAGGTCCAGAACGATAATACGAACCCAACGGAACTTCCAAAATTTGTCACGCCCCAGTCCCAAAATACGTAGGACCAGGAATACGTAACATGCCAACTACGCATTCGACCAGACTCTGGTCCGATTCGAATACGTATAAGCTGTACTAAAAGGGTCACTATCTATATAGTCAAGTGAATATAAATACCTATGCCTCAATCCACAATGAGCAGAATATACAAGAATGAGCTACATGTGTAAAACTCCTATTTCTAAAAACCGTATTTATTATTTTTTATTATTAATTAATAATTTAAATATAGTATTTAGTGGCTAAATAGGAGAAATAGATTTTTAATAATTTTTATTTTAGGTGTTCGGTCACTTAGAGGACTTATAGGACCATCAGGAATTTTTAGGAATTTATTCCATGTAGGAGACCCCTTGAGCTGTTGCTAGCCTAACGATGTGCATTACCCTAATCTATAAATTTTCTTATTAGTATATATATATAATATATATGTATACACAAATATATATATGTATATATATTTATAAAGAAAAAGAAAAAAAAACAAAAGTATTAATAAGAATTAATTAAATAATATAATAATAATAATAACAAAATACTATTACTAAGTTTAGTTAAGACTACCAAGTACTTGCAGCAGCTTAGCATTTCTATGCTAGCAACTTGCTGTGGCCGCTAGTAGGCTTTAGCAACTTGCATAACTTAGCAACTTCACCCGAGGAAGCCGCCCACTTCATCCCTCCTTTGCAACCCGCGATCCAATTAACCCTCTCTCTCTCTCTCTTAATATATTATATACATATATATATATAATAGCTCTCTAAAACCCTAACCTAAAACTCCAGACTTCTTCTTCCCATCTAGAGCCGTCACCACAGCCAGAGAAGCCTCCCCAAGCCATCCAACCATCCCGTCGACGCCGACATCGCGAACTGCAGTCTACCACTCGAAGCACCTTCGCTCCGGCGTATTTTTCCGTTGACTCGCTCATCCAAACGCTGTTCCGTTTTCATAAGTATGATCTTCCCTCAACCCTCTCCAATATTTGTTTTATAGCCTACCTCGAAAAATGTGCGCCCCTAGGTGTAAATCAGCGTCCAAAATGGACGGACAGACAGAATTCTGCAATCACAGAATTCCAGATTGACCACCCATATTGCCGAGTTCGTATCTCCCACCACAGAGATCCGAATTCGGTGATTCTTTTTTATACCTGTAGATTACATGACCTAGTTTATTTTCTATATAATAACTTTGTGCTATTAGTCGCTGTGGACAGAAATATATTCGTCACAAAACTGTGCGCACCCACTTTTTCCGGTTTTCCAAAAGTTGGAGAACGGAGCGCGCCCCGCCAAACGGGACCGCCCCGCCGTGTGCCAAGTGTACCGAATGGTGCACGCAGCATAACGGGACACGTGAAAATTCGTGGAGACTGATTCGGACGCGTGTGCGCGCCGGAATCAGACCGTATCCGCGGACACATTTCGTGTCGCCACTTTTGTGGAACTCGTGAGTATTTTGTGCACGCTTGTCAGATTGCGACGAAACTTGCGCCACTAGACTCGTGGTAACGCGCTGGTCCTGTGACCCAATTTTCACGCATTTCTAAGATGGTTGACCAGATCGCCAATTGGCGGGTCTCACAGTTGACTTTTTGGACCAAATTTTGTTCGGCTCATCGGAATCCAAATTTGGACATACCGTTGAGTTCGTATTGACATCTAGAGTTGTTTAACCCATAGTTTATCCCATTTAGAGACTGTTACCCTCGGCACGCTTTTCGGTGCAAAGTGGGCCACACGTGGACCCCACTTTTGTCCGAAATTACCGTTTTGCCCCTGTGTCCAAATTGGACGAAAGGGATGTGCTTTTTAGCTATTTTGCTCATTCTGGGAACGTTGGTGATGTTTATTTCAACATCCGGAGACGTTCATTCTGAGGCCGTAGCTTCTGACTCTTGGTGTTGACATTGGGACACTACATTTTGCAGCTTCTTGCCAGGCAAGATACCTTGCCAAATTGTTTACAGTACTTTGCATGCTATTTATATTTCTTTTTATTTATTTCATTTCTGTATAGTTCTTGCATGTGTAGTTTTTCTTCAGTCATTACTATGTATTAGATATGTTGACACACACATGGCACCTAGTATCATGGGAGGACAATCATTAGGCGTATGGGCTTTTAACCACTCTGGTAAACCGTAGTATATAGTTCGCACTACGGGCGTGTGTCGCGCTGGTCGCTACCCCAGAGGTATGTCGATTTCTGTAGAGTCGCGCTGGTCGCTACCCCAAAGGTATGTCGATTTCTGATGTTCTAGACGGGTGTGTGAGTTGTGAGGCTTAGATCGAGTAGACTACCCTTGCCCATACGTCGAAAAGTTGTCCTCACTTGCATTCATATAGATTGTCTTGTACAGCGTACTTATTTATTTTCACATTATATGCATGTTTACTGTATTCAAGTTGGCTCGTATTTTCTGTATCTTGTTACGTCCCTCTGAGGACCTGGTCCTCTGCCAGGTGTATCTGCTCTTGAGTATTTGCAGGAGTATGGGCCTGGACCTGACGCATTCCTTTCTGTCGAGGAGGTCTTATCTTCTGAGCATCGTTGATTATCTGGCGATTGATTCTTTTAGCTGATACACTTCTGTCTTCATATTATTTTATATTGGAGACTTTATACTCCTCTCTCATTTTAGTTTGGATATAGTCTTTGGTAGTGGATTTGTCTCCACCCGACTATTATTTTCTGGATATTTCAGACTCCTTATTCTAGCTTAGTATTTCTTTTCTATGACTTGTTGTGTGGATGAGATTAGCATATCTGTGACTTATGATATTATTTATACCACATGTGAGTTTATATTCATATTACAGCGTACGTATGGGTTATGGTTTCCATATATTGGAGTTGCCATATCCATGCGGCTGGCATGCTTACGTGTTCCTAGTCCTACGTATTTTGGGACTGGGGCGTGACATGTTTTTGTGCTGGCCCATGCAGGTCGAGTTAGCCGTTTCGGTTACGTAACTGTACCGAGCGGGCCTGCACCTAGGATTAGAATTTTAGATCTCATCCACACTTGACTATAACTTACCTTCCTTCCAACATGTCCTACTTAAGTGCTTGCATCCTGCTTGATTCATGTACTCTTCTTAATCCTTCGTCCATCTCTTGCAGAGAGATGAATTTGCATAACGGGCATGCCGCCACCGGGGACAACACGTCTCCAGGGGACGACGACCAACCACTAGTTGTGGCCTCAACGACACCTCTTCTTCCCGGACCGGATGGAATGACTAACAATCAAATTTCACCAACTCCTTCCACGATACCTAATGGGACATTTCCAGCTCCACTAGCACCGCAGGATGGCCAGACACAGTTGTTCCAATTCTTCCAGATGATAATACAGGAACAAAGGCAGCAGGCAGCCGAGCAGAGGCAGCAAACAGCAGAGCAAAGGCTAGAATTTCTGGCAGCACTTGAGAGAATGGCTGCACTAGCCCCTGTACCAACCCAGGCACTAGCTTCAGTACCACAAGCTCGGGTCGGTTCAGTCAAAGACTTTGTGCAGATGGGCCCTAAGCCATATAAGGGTAATGAGAGCCCAGAGGAGACCACAAACTGGATTGCCAATACCAAGAAGTTGTTAGAGGCATCACAATTACCTTCTGATCTATGGATGATAGGCGTGAGGACTCAGTTAGAAGGCAACGCGCATCACTGGTGGGAATCAATGGAGCGCCAGTTGGGTACGCGACAGACTTGGGAACAATTCTTGGAATGCTTTGAGAGAAAGTACTTCCCGGATACAGTAAGGGACGCATTGTACGATCAGTTCCTCCATCTAGAGCAAGAAGACAAGACGGTTGATGAGTATGACGCAGAGTTTAGCCGTCTCAGTAAGTATGGCATAGTCCTAATACCTAATGACTTGGAGAAGGCTAAGAGGTTTCACCGCGGGCTGACTCAGGAGCTCCAGCACTACACTAGCTCCCAGTCCCGGATCTCTTATGCCGAGCTATTGACAGAGGCCAGGATCCAGGAGGCCATCAGCAAGGGAAACGGAATTCAACAGAGAAGTCACCAAGGACCAGTAAGGATACAGCAAGGAGGACCCATTCGACACCCTTTGACACGCCAGCAATCAGATAGTGCTGCACCATATCCAACCAAGGGGCATCGTACTTGTAACTTTTGTGGTATACCAGGTCATATTCATAGAGATTGTCGTCGCCGATTGGGGTTGTGCATGGTATGTGGATCAAGTCACCATCAAGCTCGAGAATGTCCTCAACAGAACCCGGGGTCTATGGCATTAAAATCAGGAACACCGCATACACCCTCAAGTATAGAAGACCAAAGTGACCCACCACTGCTTCTACAGTCTGCACAAATGGAGGGGACTAGGCCCCAGTTGAACAACCAAGGACAAGGCCAAGCACTCATTATGACAAGTATGGGAGAGCAGACACATGAAACCGTAGATACAGGTACGACCTTTTAGTTATAATTGCCTTTGCATACTCATAACCCCATTGTGACACAAGCTCTTGGATGCACAAATAGATATAGAATTATATATATGGTAGTCTAGCAGTTATGAGGATATATTTCTATTCTATCCAGATGGCATACACGCGATGCTAATGGATGACGGGAGTAGCAGTAGTAGTATTCTTCCCCTATCCTTATCTCGCCCTCTTGGGTGACTCATCTCCTCCTTTTATATTCATTCCTTATCTCGTGCGTAACTCTTCCTATCATAGTCATATCTTTCGTGCCATTATAAATTGTTGGTTTACGTCAACCTCACCCCTATTTTGTTAGTTAGACATAAATGTGTTAGTAATGCTTGATAACTAAGGATGAGTTCTTAATATATATATGCACTATAGCAATATCTGTATTCTTTAGTAGTTTAACCCTTAAGTAGCACCATGTAGCTTAGTAGAAATTGTTAGATCATTTGAGCTAGATCATACCCCTAATAGTTAGTCAAGACCTTAAGTGTCTCCCTAAAAACTTAGACTATGCCTAGGAAAGAGTTGAAGGCACTTGTTACGAACTGATGACTATGACAAATCGCCGGCAAGGTAGCGACAGTTGCCGCCAGACGATTATGGTAGAGTAGTCGAATTACTTGCAGCCATACTGGCCAGGTGGCGAGGCAGTATTAGACTATGATACTTGACGATTATGGGAAAAGTCATAGTTATGAGATTCTAGACAGGTATCCCAAGATTCTCGACCCAATAAATATAATTGTCTTACAATCTAGACAATAGCTTCAAAGAAGGTGACCACTAGTAGAATTCTTGTAAGTTGGGTAGTGTAGACAAGTTAGAGGATGATAGAATAGTGTATGGACAATAGATGAGAAAGTGTTAGAATGGCAGACCATGAGTTTAAGAGTCCTGCTAGACACCAATGTAGTGTAATAGTTATAGTTATCATTATGAATATGGGTTAGTGTCAATTTCGAGGACGAAATTTTTGTAAGTTGGGTAGAATGTAAAACCCCTATTTCTAAAAACCGTATTTATTATTTTTTATTATTAATTAATAATTTAAATATAGTATTTAGTGGCTAAATAGGAGAAATAGATTTTAATAATTTTTATTTTAGGTGTTCGGTCACTTAGAGGACTTATGGGACCATCAGGAATTTTTAGGAATTTATTCCATGTAGGAGACCCCTTGAGCTGTTGCTAGCCTAACGATGTGCATTACCCTAATCTATAAATTTTTTTATTAGTATATATATATAATATATATGTATACACAAATATATATATGTATATATATTTATAAAGAAAAAGAAAAAAAAGCAAAAGTATTAATAAGAATTAATTAAATAATATAATAATAATAATAACAAAATACTATTACTAAGTTTAGTTAAGACTACCAAGTACTTGCAGCAGCTTAGCATTTCTATGCTAGCAACTTGCTGTGGCCGCTAGTAGGCTTTAGCAACTTGCATAACTTAGCAACTTCACCCGAGGAAGCCGCCCACTTCATCCCTCCTTTGCAACCCGCGATCCAATTAACCCTCTCTCTCTCTCTCTTAATATATTATATATATATATATATATATAATAGCTCTCTAAAACCCTAACCTAAAACTCCAGACTTCTTCTTCCCATCTAGAGCCGTCACCACAGCCAGAGAAGCCTCCCCAAGCCATCCAACCATCCCGTCGACGCCGACATCGCGAACTGCAGTCTCCCACTCGAAGCACCTTCGCTCCGGCATATTTTTCCGTTGACTCGCTCATCCAAACGCTGTTCCGTTTTCATAGGTATGATCTTCCCTCAACCCTCTCCAATATTTGTTTTATAGCCTACCTCGAAAAACGTGCGCCCCTAGGTGTAAATCAGCGTCCAAAATGGACGGACAGACAGAATTCTGCAATCACAGAATTCCAGATTGACCACCCATATTGCCGAGTTCGTATCTCCCACCACAGAGATCCGAATTCGGTGATTCTTTTTTATACCTGTAGATTACATGACCTAGTTTATTTTCTATATAATAACTTTGTGCTATTAGTCGCTGTGGACAGAAATATATTCGTCACAAAACTGCGCGCACCCACTTTTTCCGGTTTTCCAAAAGTTGGAGAACGGAGCGCGCCCCGCCAAACGGGACCGCCCCGTCGTGTGCCAAGTGTACCGAATGGTGCACGCAGCATAACGGGACACGTAAAAATTTGTGGAGACTGATTCGGACGCGTGTGCGCGCCGGAATCAGACCGTATCCGCGGACACATTTCGTGTCGCCACTTTTGTGGAACTCGTGAGTATTTTGTGCACGCTTGTCAGATTGCGACAAAACTTTCGCCACTGGACTCGTGGTAACGCGCTGGTCCTGTGACCCAATTTTCACGCATTTCTGAGATGGTTGACCAGATCGCCAATTGGCGGGTCCCACAGTTGACTTTTTGGACCAAATTTTGTTCGGCTCATCGGAATCCAAATTTGGACATACCGTTGAGTTCGTATTGACATCTAGAGTTGTTTGACCCATAGTTTATCCCATTAAGAGACTGTTACTCTTGGCACGCTTTTCGGTGCAAAGTGGGCCACACGTGGACCCCACTTTTGCCCGAAATTACCGTTTTGCCCCTGTGTCCAAATTGGACGAAAGGGATGAGCTTTTTAGCTATTTTGCTCATTCTGGGAACGTTGGTGATGTTTATTTCAGCATCCGAAGACGTTCATTCTGAGGCCGTAGCTTCTGACTCTTGGTGTTGACATTGGGACACTACATTTTGCAGCTTCTTGCCAGGCAAGATACCTTGCCAAATTGTTTACAGTACTTTGCATGCTATTTATATTTCTTTTTATTTATTTCATTTCTGTATAGTTCTTGCATGTGTAGTTTTTCTTCAGTCATTACTATGTATTAGATATGTTGACACACACATGACACCTAGTATCATGGGAGGACAATCATTAGGCGTATGGGCTTTTAACCACTCTGGTAAACCGTAGTATATAGTTCGTACTACGGGCGTGTGTCGCGCTGGTCGCTACCCCAGAGGTATGTCGATTTCTGTAGAGTCGCGCTGGTCGCTACCCCAGAGGTATGTCGATTTCTGATGTTCTAGACGGGTGTGTGAGTTGTGAGGCTTAGATCGAGTAGACTACCCTTGCCCATACGTCGAAAAGTTGTCCTCACTTGCATTCATATAGATTGTCTTGTACAGCGTACTTATTTATTTTCACATTATATGCATGTTTACTGTATTCAAGTTGGCTCGTATTTTCTGTATCTTGTTACGTCCCTCTGAGGACCTGGTCCTCTGCCAGGTGTATCTGCTCTTGAGTATTTGCAGGAGTATGGGCCTGGACCTGACGCATTCCTTTCTGTCGAGGAGGTCTTATCTTCTGAGCATCGTTGATTATCTGGCGATTGATTCTTTTAGCTGATACACTTCTGTCTTCATATTATTTTATATTGGAGACTTTATACTCCTCTCTCATTTTAGTTTGGATATAGTCTTTGGTAGTGGATTTGTCTCCACCCGACTATTATTTTCTGGATATTTCAGACTCCTTATTCTAGCTTAGTATTTCTTTTCTATGACTTGTTGTGTGGATGAGATTAGCATATCTGTGACTTGTGATATTATTTATACCACATGTGAGTTTATATTCATATTACAGCGTACGTATGGGTTATGGTTTCCATATATTGGAGTTGCCATATCCATACGGCTGGCATGCTTACGTGTTCCTAGTCCTACGTATTTTGGGACTGGGGCGTGACAACATGTGCTAAAGTCGGCCGCCAGTAGCCCATAAGCTCGAATAGACTCGAGAAAGGAATATGAGTCTATAAAACTAGGCTATATCAGCAGATGAATAAACAATATGAATAATAACCAATATTCCGGAAGAAAAGATGTAAGTACCTGGCACCAAATCTCTGCATGACAAAGCAACACACATCAGCAACTCTAATCCGGCTCCACAGCGGTCTATGCTGCAAAACTGGCAAGGGACTAGGTCCTCAGAGGGACGTAAAAAGGGAATAAATAACAAGAACTGCAAGTTTTGGCAAGGTACACTTGCCTGTGGTTCTGGCTCCAACTGTAGCTCTGGCAACAGCGGGATTTGCAGGCAGCACTCCGGTTGCTGAAATAGACATCACCATCAGATCCAAAAAATATCAATCAGCTAAAAATGCATGTCCTTGAGTCCAATTTGGACACAGGGGCAAAAATGACATTTCAGGACAAAATGGGGTCCAAATGTGGGCCGCTTTGCACCGAAAATCGCGTCAGGGTCAAAGGTCTCCAAATTCGCCAAATTTAGTGTCAACAAGTCAGGAACGATGATACGAACTCAACGGAACTTCCAGAATTGGATTCCGATGAGCCGATCACAAAATCGTCGATCAAGTGGAGCCTATGGGACCCACGACACGCGATTTCGTCAACGTTCTCAGAATCGAACCAAACTTGGGTCACATGACCAGCGTATCGCTACAAGTCCGATGACGCAAGTTTCGTTTCGATCCGACGTGTATACACAAAGTTACGACGCGTTCTAGAACTGACGGATACGGGACGGTGTCCGCGGATACGCGTTGATTTCGGTGTGCACGCACATCCAAATCCACTTCTGCAAAATCTCGCACGTTCGTATCAACGGCACGCACGTATCGGTGAAGACCGCGTGCGACCAAGTCGTCCCGTTTGGCGGGGCGGACTCGGTTCCGGCGTGAAACAGGACGTTATTTTTCCTGTTTTTGGATCGCGGTTCGCGATCGCCACAGGACGCGATGCACCGAGCGGGTTGTACGGGCACCGAGAGGGTCACGCAGGGTTCGCGATGCAACAGATGGAATCGAAAATGGGACAGCGAGGAGAGAGAAACGGGTACCTGAATAGGGCTCGAAAAATTGAACTTTTCTCGTGTCCGACACGACACGAAAACCTAGGGTTAGGGTTTCAAGTCACTGCCAGAGCTCCGGCGGCTCGGGACGGCACTGCGGCCGGAGGCGGGCCGGAGGGGCAGAGCTGGCGGCGCACCGGAGCGGGCGGGGGACGCCGGCGGCTGCCTTCGCCGGAGCAGCCGCTGCTGCGGCTCGGGGAAGGGCCTGGCTGCGGGGGAAGAAGGAGGAGGAGGCGGAGGAGGTCGCCGGGCGGCGCTGGCGAGGGCGGGGCACGGCGAGGGGAGGCGGCTGCGCGGCGAGGCGGGGGCGGTGGCAGCGTCGGGCGGAGCGTCCGGGCGGAGCTAGGGCGGTGGGAGGCTGCCGGAGAAGAAGGAAAGGGAGGGTTTTTATAGGGCTGTGGTCGAGCGGGGGAAGCCGAGCTAGGCGGCGACGTGGCGGGGGAGGCGGAGCTCGCGGGGGCGTGGGCCGAGCGGAGCGGGCGGGGCGGCCGGGACGCGCGGCGGAGGAAGCGGGGTCGGGAGTGAGCTGGGTCGTGGAGGGGAGAGGAAACGGGTCGGGTCGGAGGCGGGACGGGTTCAGTCGGGTGGACCCGACCCGACCCGCTAGGCGGGTGGACCGGTCCGGTCTGGCTGAACCGGGTTCGGCCGGTTCAGTCCGGTTTGAACCCAGTTCAGTCCGGTCTATTTTATTTTAATTATTTAAAAATGGGTTTCGGGCATTTAAAAAAGTTTTCGGGGTCCAATAAATTCCCAAAAAATTACCCTAAGTCCAGTTTTTTATTTTACACTCAAAAATATTATTTTTATAATATTTTAATATATTTTAAACACATTTAATTTTATTTAATGCCAAAAACACCTTGATTTTAATTAGCAAAAATTCTCGAAAAATTCCAAAAAATTCCGAAAATTTTGGTTTTGAAAATCTTGAAAAATCAGGGGGTTTACAGAATTGGATTCCGATGAGCCGATCACAAAATCGCCCGTCAAGTAGAGCATGTGGGGCCCACGATACGCGATTTTGTCAACGTTCTCAGAGTCGAACCAAACTTGGGTCACAGGACCAGCGTTTTGCTACGAGTCCGATGGTGAAAGTTTCGTTTTGATCCGACGTGTGTACACAAAGTTACGACGCACTCCAGTACTGACGGATACGGGACGGTGTCGGCGGATACGCGTTGATTCCGGTGTGCACGCACATCCAAATCAACTTCTACAAAATTCTGCACGTCCGTATCAACGGCGCGCACGTATCGGTGAAGACCGCACGCGACCAAGTAGTCCCGTTTGGCGAGGCGTACTCAGTTCCGGGGTAAAATATGGCGTTGTTTTTCCTGTTTTTGGATCGCGGTTCGCGATCGCCACAGGACGCGATGCACCGAGCGGGTTGCACGGGCATCGAGAGTGTCACGCAGGGTTCGCGTTGCAACAGACGGAACCGAAAATGGGTCAACGAGTAGAGATAACGGGTTACCTGAACAGGACTCCAAAAACTGAGGTTTCTCGTGTCCGTGACGACACGACACAGCGTGTCCAAGTCCTGTGTCCGAGTCGGATCTAGGGTTAGGGTTTGGTCTCCTGTTTGGCCGGAGGCGGCGGCTCGGGGCTGGCCGGAGGGAGGCCGGGGGAGCGGAGGCGGCGGGGCAGCTGCGGGAAGGTGGCAGCGGCTAGGGCTTGGCCGGCGGCGGTGGTCCTGGACAGGGGTGGTGAGGGGGTGTGGCCGGAGAGGGAGAGGAAAGGGGGTTTTATAGGGCTGGGTGGCGCCGGGCGAGGCGGAGGATGGGGCCGACGTGGCCGAGGGGGCAGAGGTTGCGGGGGTGCGTGGGCCGAGCGGCGCGGGGGGGCGAGTGGCCGGGCGTGGCGGGGGAGGAAGCGGGCAGCGGGGAAAGCTGGGTCGGGGAGAAGGTCTTGCGGGTCGGGTCGGAGCGGGTGCGGGTTTGGGCAGACCCGGCCCGACCCGCTAGCTGAGCGGTCCGGTCCGGTTCGGTTGGACCGGGTTCAGCCCGGTTTGAACCCGGTTCAACCCGGTTTATTTTAATTTTTAATAAAATAGTTTTTGGGCTTTTAAAAAATGTTTTCGGGGTCCAATAAATTTCAGAAAAATTACCCTAAGTCCAATATTTTATTTTACACCCAAAAATATTATTTTTAATATACTTTAAAAATATTTAATTTTATTTAATGTCGGAAATATCTTATTTTTAATTAGTAAAAATTCTCGAAAATTTCCAGAAAATTCTGAAAAATCCAGTTTTAAAAATCTTGAAAAATCAGGGGGTTTACATCAAGAAAAGATTCGCGCTATACAACGATCTGCCCCCAGGATCCAGCAAGTTCACACGAGAACTTCTGGAACGCTCTTGGTCACATTCGAATCACTCGGAATATTCCTTTGGAAGGATGCTAACTGCTGCCGCAGGTCCTGCTGGTGCTCTCGATTTTTTTTTCTCTCTCTCAAAATTTCCAACTCTCTAAATGAAAGATGGGAGCCTCTATTTAAAAAGGATTTCAGCTTCCATGTGGCCTAAGAAAAAATAGGCCGAATGAGCCACCTTTGCCACTGTACTGCACAGAGCAGAAGGCGCCGTCAAGCGCCGAAAGTTGCAGCCGCGTGGCACAGAGAGCACGAGCCACCTGCGCGCTGTACTGCACAGAACAGACAGCGCCGCAATGATCCGCCAAGAGTAGTCCTTGTCCCCTCCACACTTGACTAGCAAGCAACCGTGCATGTAACTCGCGCATAAAATATGCGCATAAGCGCCATGCGACGATGCTGATGTACAAAGTGCAAATTGCGCCAACAAAGTGCCACTTTGCACCTTTGAGCCCGAGTCGCTTAGCTCCTAAGGAAAACTTTCCAAAGGTGGTGACAAAATAAAGATTGTCACAATGGGGTTCACACTTAATTCCTCTAGGAATGTCAACCCCACATGGACCATCACCCCATGTGCATATACCAATATTAAGCAAAGTTATATGTTGAGATATACATATTGATGGTTTTTCAATGTGGAACGAAAACTTCCAAAGCAAAGTGAAAAACACCAACATTCTCCTCCATGAGATTTGTAAGTGTTTTTTTTTTAGGGACAAAGGAGAATATATATTTATACTTGTAATCATTTCTTTGATATATAAAGAGTTGGAAGTTACCACGGTGATTGTAATAACACTAACCACGGACCAAAATAGTTACTAATTTTTTGTAATAATATCAACCATATATTAACACAAATTTATTTTTTACAAAAAAATGTGTTGTATATACGACGTGTGTGTCCGATCACTAAGTATATTTATACTTGTAATTAATTCTTTGATTATATAAATAGTTGGAAGTTACCATGGTGGCACAACCACCACAAATTGCGAGTGTGATTGTCTTGGCTTTGCGTAGCATATTGTAGTTTGTTGTGAAAATGTCGTGAAATCCACTTCACCTCTCTCAATCCCAGGAATACTGGAAGAGTAGCGGCAACAGGAAGGCGATCCATACACAATCGGACATCAAATCATTACTCCTTTGCCCCTTAATTAATATATTGTTATGCGAAAAGGTAACAATTCATTAATTGCATATGGAGCCCATATTTAGTATATAAGTTGAGTACAAAATACTCAAAAACTTGATCTAATTTAATTTAAGTTTTGGGTCTCAAGGCATCTTGTCTCTAGCCACTATGTATACTTCAAATCGGGATTAGATCATTAAAATACTAGACATAATTAATTGATGAGGGTGAAGTCTACCAACAATTTTTGATCTTCTCGACAACATAGTCCATTTTATTTCGTTGATTACAAATCTCTAATTATTCAACTCTCCACTCTCTCTCTCTCTATGTTAAAGACAACCAAATAAGAGCCTATATGTTATAGAAAATATAGGTCTAACTATAACATGTATATTCAGGGTCGGATCGGAAGGTTGAATTGTCTTATTCAGAACTAATTTTAATTATTCCTTAGTTTTTATTGTGAGCCGGTTCTTAAGAGTTATTCGTGACTCCGACCTTTGTGTCTGAAAGATTGTTTTAGGAGAAAATATTTGTTCAAATTTAAAGTGTTGTTCGACTTATCCTAGAATTGATCCTATGTGTATTAACTAACAATATATACTTTTTCTCCTTTAATATATTAAAAAACTACGAATGAATAACACTTGCTAGGAAATTTTTTTTTTTTTTTTTTTCTGCTTCTCAATTTTTTTAGGAACAAAAGACACGCATGAAGACCCTATTTATTTTGAGGACCGGAACTATTTGGGACCAAACTCTGTCTAAAGTCGGATCAAGGTTAGGGTTCACTGGTCTAAATGACAGCCCTACTTGATATTCTTTTCTCCTTTTGGTGCTAGAGCGAAATAGTTGAACTCTCTCTGTCCAATCCAAATAGAAGCCTAAACACTACGCTTTAGGCTATAGCCTCCTTATGATTAGGAATGATCTAAATGTTCTAGGAAGCGTGACCATATTTTACTTCGGGAAGAACAACCGTGTGAATATATATATATATATATATATATATATATATATATATATATATATATATATATATATATAAGTCTCATCAAAAGCACTACTTTTAAAAGCGCACGGCCATTCCAGGACTCCAGATGGTGGGCAATCTGGACTATTGTCCCAGATCCCTTGGTAGCAGGCATGGCAGTTTCTTCCCAAGTCGACGGGGATTTGATTTTTTCTTTTTTCTTTTTCGTTGAAAACGAGTTTGGAGATTTAAAAACTAAAACAAAGACTGAGATAGAGATTAAAACAATTTTTTGGTCGGATTCATAGAATTTAGATATGAATATAGTACTTTCCATTGAGATAAATTTTTGATCCCGATTACTTATATCTACATATCTTTGTTGTAAGAAAAAAACTATAGATATTTATTTGGATTATGTTTTTATGGGATTAATATTCTCTCTTTGGACGGGGTGGTCGTGGGATCGAAACCTCCCGGCGCCTTTAATTTTCCTTTGGAGGAATTAAATGTTGAAGTGGTAGTTGGGTGTAGTGCAGGTGAAAGGAGCAGTACGGTCCGGACGGTGCGCAGATGCGATGCGGGTGCATGTGCGGTGCTGGTGGATCTGGTGCGGCACGGTGTGGTGTGTCTACGATTGCGTGAGACCTTCGGGCCGGATGGAGCCTTCGGACGTGATACTTTCGGACGTGAAACCTTCGGGCTGGGTTGGTGGTACCTTCGGACCGGGATGTAAGCCTTCGGACTAGGTGGGACCTTCGGGCAAGAGATTGTATATATAGGCCTTCGGGATGGATTGGTTGTATGTTTTTGGGCTGAGTTGTAGCCTCTCGAAGGAACCTGAATAAAATTTACCTTCTTTGAAAATAAAAAATATTAATAAAAACAAATAATTTTATTCAATTCATAATTATAGTAACATAATCAAATGTAAGAACTTTTTTCTAAATTAATTTAAAAAATATTTATTTGTAGAAAAGCTGAAAGTTATAAATTTAATCTTCAGTCTTCATGCAAGCTATAGTAGGAAATCCTTTTCAAGCTTAGGTTGTAGCTAATCTCTTCATTTTCTTAAGGAAAAGCGTTCAGGGGAGAAGAAGCTTTGGTTATGAATCATATTTAGAGAGCTATGTGAATGTGATTATGCATAAAGAATCTTGATATTTTCAAAATTTAATTCTCTTAAGAAAGAACTTCAACAGTTCAATGGATCATAAGTTCATTCACGACCATTGAGAGAGTAGGCCGGTGAGCATTCGATTTATTCGGCTTCAACCGATCCGAAATAGACAAAATCGAATAAATCAAAATTCCAAAAATCTAAAACCGAAATCAAATCAAAATGAACCGAAATTGAAACCAAATAATCTATTTTGTTTGTCGGATGGACTATTGTTATTGTTTAATGGATAGAGCCCAAAATTAGAATCGTGGTTAAATTATATTAACAATTATAATTTTATACACACATTTGTTGTGTTTCAAAGTTGTGTCCAAACTTAGATTTCAAAACATATACATAGAAATGTTATTTTCTAAATATATACATTTTATCTCAAAATATGCATCGAATTAGAATATTTACATAATTATATAAATCTTATTCGGCTTTCAGTTTTGCACCGAAACTGAAACAGAATACTGAATTCGAGCTGAATTTTTTTCGAATCGAATTTTTTTCAAACCCTACTGAAACTCTTATTCAGTTCGAAACCGTACTGAAACTCTTATTCAGTTTGATTCGATTTAATTTTCGGTCCAAAACAGAATAATGCTCTCCACCAGTAGGCCCTCAATATCAAATTCTTCTCTCATTTTTCCACTTTCTTTTCTAATCAAGGAGAAGCCAACCAAATTAGTTTAACACGAAAGTATGTCTACATACAATGAGTAAACTCCTTTCTCCGTTTGGTTTAGCCCCTATTGTCTAGTGGAGCAAAGCCAACCCTAATCAAGTGTCATAATTGTGAGGTACAACCCAATAAAGCACAATCAAAGAGACATCATAATTGGGTGGTTACAAATCAATAAAGTAGACCTTTAAATTAACAATCATGAACAAATAAGATAATTAAACATATCAAATAAGTAAAATAACAGATAATCACATTAAACTTTGATGGATGCCAATGTCCAAAAGTAGGAAAAATAGTTATCAAAGTCTACGGAATTTGTAGAAAAGGGTCTACTTTCCGCAAGAAGTAGCATACAAATCGAGAGAGAGAGAGAGAGAGAGAGAGAGAGAGAGAGAGAGAGGGTATTTTCTAAATACGTAGACCATATGAATAATGACGAATAGTTCAACGTGCTCGTGGGCGCCCCCACATTCACAAAGGGGGGACCTGTTCCCTCACAACTTACAAACCCTTCCTCTTGGAAGGGCACACAGCAAAAAGAAGTTACAATTAGACAGTATAGATAGGCCAAGAGTCAAAAATTAAGGACACCAAGGCATCTATGGTTTTCCCCACACACACCCCAATCAAAGAAACATCATAATTGTTGCTGTCACACTACTAAATTGGAGACTCAAGAACCCTTAACAAAACCATTAGGAGAGTACAAGAAATGAAAGGGCATGGGTCCATTCAAAGCAATGAATGCAAACAACCACCCCAGCCAAAAGGCTGGCCCTAAGGGATCAGCATCTACTCTTTTTCTCTCCCATCATCTGAACCCAATGTGCAGTAGGTGCAGTGTGCTTGACAATTTATAACTCATCTCAAAATATAAACAGAAAAAAAAAAAGGTAGTGTACAATGATCATATATGCACTTGGTTTGAACAATGATAAAAACTTTAACATTGAGGGTTCACAAAAATTAAATAGGACCAAATGGAGGCACATCTCAAAGAATTTAAGTTCTTATCCATATGAATGATAGCATATATCCGCAGCAGTAGAATCAACCTAACTAGCACAGCGTCAAAAATATCAATGCCCATCCCTCTCCCTCTCTCTACCACCACCATGACATAATCCAACCAATGGCTTCCAATGCTTTGTATATGGTATATATACATGTAATAAATCTCAACCAGCCATCTCCCCCTCCCTCCCTCCCTCCCTCTCTCTCAATGTAACAACAGTAATCCACTAATAGAACACTTCAATTTTTGCTAACAGAGGACAATGGTGGGTTTTGGCATACGATTGAAACAAGGGTAACCCTCCACCCCCCCCCCCCCCCCCCACCCCAAAGGACAAGAAGGAAAATGAGACCATGCAGAAGAATAAATAAGATAAGCAGAGGTGGGTGGGGATCCCTTCTATCTATCCTTGTTCTTGCTTCTCTGCTCGATAAATGGATTATTGTGTAGGCTGGTTTTACACGGTGAGCTGACAACTGTATAAATCTGAGGAACAATTTGGTGCCAGGGTTGCGATAGAACACTGACTAGTGACCATAATACCTCACTGATTGTTCCAGCACACCCCGGGTCGGATGAATCATCTCCTTTACCCTCACACCGTTCCGGTAGACTTTAAACGTCGGCAGAATTATCACGCCCTCTGCATTTGCGATGGTCGGGGTCTCATTCACATCAACCTGTTTTTGAAACCACAGTGAGGCAAGTCAGAAGTATAAATCAAAATGAAGAGCTTGATGGAAATGCTGCAAGTACACGGTCTCACCTTGAGAAAATTGACAGATGGGAATCTAGTACAGAGTGAATCTACGAACGGGCTTATTTGAACAGAGTCGCTATTTGATGCAGCCATGAAGTGAACCACCGAAACTCCTAAAGAGGAAATGTAAATTGATCATCAACCAATTGTGATTACTAGATAGGGTGTTGCAATCAGTTTGAATTAAAAAAGTAGATGGGTAGAAGAGCCTCTCATTCATCCAAGATGTGGGAAGATGCATTGCCATTAGTCCATGTAGGATTTAATTTCAGTTAAATGGATAACTAATAACCCTTAGAGCTCCTAAATTTTTTCCTATATGGAAATGGAAACATAGGAGTTGCTAATACAGAGATGCACTCTCGTATCATGTCTTGAATTGGGGTGTCTTTGTAAGGTATCAGATGCATTGGTTTCTTCGGCACGAGAAAGAACAAGAAGAATTCAGTATTGATTCATAATTTGATTAATTAAAGTAACAAAATTGAAGCTCACCTGGTAGAGACATTGCTGCTTGGAATTGTTCCTTGCTTGTAATTTTCTCAACCTCACCACCAAACTTCATATTAGACACCTCCTCGCCTCGAGATGTTTTCAGTGCCACCTGAGCATGGAACAACGATTCCGCCACCTCAGTGTTATCTGGTAGTTTATTCCTCAGATCCTCGTAGTCGCGCACTGCTTCAGCCCAACGCTCGAGCTAAGCAACACAAGAAATGTTAGGCGACTGACGAGAGTTACTCCTGTAATACAAATACAGTACAAATAAGACAATGCACCTTAGCGTAGGACGCTGCACGTGTCAGAAGAGCCTTCCGGTAATCGGGTTGAATCCCGAGGGTTTTATTGCAATCGTGAATTGACCTCTCCCACTGCCCAAGCTTCCACCGGCAAGCTGCTCTATTACAGTAGAGCACAGGATTCCAGGGGTCATGCCTGAGCCCTTCACCATAAGCAGTTGAGGCTTCTGCATAATTCCCAGTATTGAAAAACTTATTTCCCTCGTCCCGGGCTGCAGCTACAGATCTCACATTGTCGAGCAATATTGTCATCTCTAGGTTTCTTGAATCTGTCTGCCTGCCCTTCTCGGCTGCTTTTACCGCATCATCAAACCTGTGAAATCATCAAGCTTTAACCCAGTGTTCGTTCACCTGATAGCATGACTCGGAAAAAATCTATGAGCACACTCACCTTCCCAGTGCCATATCAACTTTGGCACGGACAATGTACATATAGGAACCCGAAATCATCCCAAAGAACTTCGTCTCGGAGCAAGATGGGCACGATTTCTCGAGCTCGACAGCGTTCGACAAAGTCGAGTCGGCTTCAACGAGCCGATGGAGCTGGAGTAGAGCCTCCGCTCTAGAAGCCATTAGCTGCACGTTACGATCGATTAAGCTACAATACCAGGACAAGGATTTGAAAATTAAGGAGTTCTCACCGGAGGGCAAGAATCGGCGCCCGCTGCAATTGCGGCATCGGCTTCCCTCAGCATGCTCTTCCAATCTGAGGACTTCCTCGAGTCCGAACATCTCCCAAGGTGCCGCTCCACCGACTGAAGCTTCTGCAGCTCGAGAAGGTCGGGCTGCTGCTGGCCGACCAGAAGAAGGTGCTTCCGTGCATTCTCGATCTGCCCTAACCTGCAATAATTGCAATTAGGATCAGCGCAAAAGCCAAAATTACTGATATCTAGAGTTGCAGAAAGGAACAAATTTTGCCGGCAATACAATGCAAATATCCGAAACAAGAATACAAATGCAACAGAACATAAGGGTCTGCTTGGTAACAATATTTTCATCGGTTTTTGAGTGTTTTTGAACTGACCATTTATGAAAATCTCTGCTAGATAATTTTTATGAGGCACTGAAACCTCCAAAATCGGTGTAATATAATTTTGAATGACTTTATAAACATCCCAAATCGATAGATTTTGTGCTGTTTTATTAATCTTATTTTATTTACTATTGTAAAAGTCTTTCAAAACCGCTTTGTGTTATCAAATATGGATTGGATTAGTTTAAAAGTCACTACTTAAAACAACTCCAAACCGCACCCCTCATAATCGTTCATATCTTTCATTGACAAGCAGACCCTAAGCCTCCAAAATTGCAAAATAAAGACTAATAATAATTTATAAAAAAAATCTCACCTGAGGTGCAATGTGCCGAGGCGGTGATGCGAGCGGACGTAGCCCGGATCGAAGCGCAGCGCCTCGTGGCACTCCTTTACCGCGTCCCCGAGACGGCCGAGCCCAGCGAGCGCAGCAGCGCGGTTGTTCCTGCACGCGGCGTTCCCGGGGCAGATCTCGACGGCGCGGTCGTAGCACCGGAGGGCGTCCTCGAGGCGCCCCTTCTTGTATTGCTCGTTCCCAAGTTTCGTCACCTCCTGGGGATCGCTGCCGCCGGTCCTCCTCCCCGACGAAAAGCTGCCGCTCCCTGCTGGCGGCGGTCCGGACCGCATTACGCTGCCGTGGCCGTAGTTGCCCGTGCCAGAGCCGAGCACGTCGCTGCGCGTGGGGGTGCGGGAGGATGCCATCCCCGGCTTGGCTAGGCGGCCCGAGGGGCAAATGTTGCCGGTAGGGAGGACGGCAGCGGGGCTCGGGGACGTGGCGGTGCTGGCGGAGGCGGAGGCGGAGGCGGAGGCTGTGTGTATTAGCGGGCCGGATCCGGAACGGCGGTGGCTGGGCTTGGGGCTGGAGTCGGCCGAGAGCTCGCCGGAGTGGCAGTTGCGGCTGTCGCCGGCATCGGATCTTCTGGGAGGAGGCGGGTGGTGCTTGCCGAGGGAGCCGGAGGAGGAAGAGCTGGAGCTGGCGGCTGGTCGGGTGTGGAGCGGGGAGATGGGGGATCCGAGATCCGGTTGCTTTTTGGAGTCGGGTTTGTTGTCCTCGTCGAGTGATATGGAATAGAACCGGTCCAAGAGAGAGTTGTCACCGGAGCGCGACATTTCGAATCGGGTTATCGGGTTCGGGTCAGATACTTGTGCAATGGGGGGGGGGGGGGGGGGGGTGCAGTTAGCTGTACTGGTGGGAGAATAGTGCAGAGAAAGAAGAAGAAGAAGTCATGAAGAGAGAGATGATGGGGATCTCGTGAACAGGAAAAAGGAGGAAGCAAGGAATGAATGTGCGTAGATTTGCTGATTTGGTGACGGAGAAGAGGAAAAGAATGGCGAGGAGGAGGAGAGAGGAGGAGGAGTAGAGGAAAAAAAAGAAAAGTGAGAGAGAACAAAACAAATAAAAAGAGGTTTTGTTTACACTCTCTCTTTTCAACTTCTTGCTATTCTAAATCCACTTTATAATTTTCCGGCAATTACTGCCCGGTAAATCCCTAATTTTTTGGGTTGACAATTTGGTTTTCTTTCAAAAAATTCCCCAAAATCTATTTCATTTATATAGACGTTCGCCAGATAATTTAGGTATGTTATAAGTATATATCCATGAGTCAGCCCTGCAGTATCAAAATATTATTTCATTGTTTGGTTTGTTGAAGTGAATCAAAGTGAAATTTTTTGAAATCAATATTCCGTATACGCAATACGCATGTTATTCGAGAAATTAATTTTTTTATTTTTTAATTGAATATTCTGTTTATAGAATTATCCATATATTAGAGGAATTAATTTGTTAATTGAATATTCAGTTTATAGAATTATTTTAGTAAAGCAATTAATTTTTTAATTGAATATTTCTGTTTAAGGAATTATCTAGCTAATTTTCTATTTAGAATTGTATATAATTTAAATTAACAGCAAATTCCATAAATTAGTCAAGTAGCTAGTTTTAGAATATTTGTTAAATCTACTCAATCTCATTATAAGTTTTTATTGTATATATAGTTAATCTTTATTTAATAAAACTAGGTCATTATTTTTCAATCTCGATAGCGTACACATGTTTTTTTTCAATTTCAATATTTGGATGTTACGAAAGAAATTAGAGGTTTGAAGTGTAAAATCCTTCTTCTTTTTAGTTAGTGTTTGGTTGTATAAAATTATAGTTGAGAAGTGATATAATTTTTCACATTTGAATATGGTGAAGTTACCCTCTACATATTTGTTTGTTAATTTTTCTAATTTTTATTTATTTATAATTATTATATAATTATGAATACAATAAGTTATTAAAATAAATTAACAAATATATTAATTAATAAAAATTAACGACTTAATAAAACAAAATAAGACATACCACGATAGATTCCATGAAATCTTGGGATGTCAAAATAATAATATATAAACTGACACCATTCACTGTTCATGTCACTTCGTCCAAATTTTTTTTAAAAAATCAAACATGTAAAGTTGTGAAAAGGAATAACATATTCAAAAAAATTTCCCACTTAACTGGTAAATTCAAAAAAACCAAATAGTTCATTAGGAATAGTTTGAATAGTATTTTTGTCTCAAAAGTGCCAAGGTGGTGGTGAAGGAGGGGGGAGGGGGAAGGGGTGGTCAGAGAAGTTAATTGTTAGTGATTGAACATTTTCGTTAAAAGTACAAAATTTTATATATTATAATAAAAACAAATGGAATGTAACTCAAAAATTTTTAATATACTTTGGTTGGTTAGCATTCATTTTAGAGTGTGAATAGATGTTTTGTGTAACACAAAATGATTCAGGCTCAATCCACAATTTCCTTTTCGAAAAATTTTGTACAAGGCAAAGAAAATTATAAAAATTACAAAAAAAAATTAAAATTTATTATATTTCAAAAAAAATCAAAATTTTTAATTTTTCATTAAGTTGTTATGAAAGTTTTAGTGACACTTTTTAGCGACGAATTTAAATTTTCAATGACGAAATAGGTTTTTTAGTGACGAATATTAGAGACCAAAATAAATTTTTAGAAACGAATTTAATGTAAAACATCTTACACATGGGCGTTTTGTTTTTTAATATTTTTTATATCAGAAAAAAAATTAGTGACATTTTTTAGTGACGAATTTAGACTTTCATAACAAAATTAGACTTTTGGTGACATTTTTTAGTGACGAATTTGTACTTTCAGTGACAAAATGTAACTTTTTAGTGACAAATTTGGACTTAGTGACAAATTTTTAAATTTTTATTTTTTTAAATAGAAAACGTTATTCCAAAAGACGTTTCGACTATAAAATAATTTTTTTTTTACAAAATAAAGTGAGCTTTTATGTTTTTTTGAAATATATTAAAATTTGATATTTTTTTATAATTTTCAAAAAAATTATGCTTTGTAAGAAAATTTTCTTTTTCTATTCTTTTCGTTCTTATCAGTCTATAAGCGCACACATTTATGAAAGCAATAGACAGGAGAAAGACTTTTAGAAAATATTAACTATGAAAACTCCTAATTTAATTATTAGTGATGTAAATTCTTCTACTAAACAAATGATTGAACTTATATAAAAATAAGGTATATCAGGAACTTGTATAAAAACCAATCCCTATAATATATATATATATATATATATATATATATATATATATATATATATTCTTTTTAATTACTGATTCTCTTGTCTCCTCTCTATGTACACAATTTACAAAATTCTTAGAGGAACTCGTGAGTTCCATTTTTTTCAAACTCATCAATTATCAACCGTTGGATTAAATGCACATAAATTTTTGATTGTAAGTTTCTAAAAATTCAAGGACCTTAATAAAATAAATCCTCCACATGTCATAATATAATAAGTTTATAATTTGAGTTCCTATTTGAGTTTCTGTAGTGGATCTCCACAATTTATGAGGGAGTTTATGTACTTTCCAGAATGCTGACTACACAAATCCTAAGCCAAGCAAAGTTTTACGAATCTCATCCAAGTGCACAAAATTTATCAAAACGTCCATGACATGCGGAGGCAGTCTCGTAGTTTCTTTCGTTGCTACGACAACGACGGCTGGCATGTTAGCTGCGTTTGAGCAAAAGCTCAACTTTTCTTTTTTCTTTAGTCCCACATCGGTTGGACCACCCCTCCTTGTATGTATATATTAGTTCTTCTTCATTGCTTTCTTAAATATGTTGTGTGGGGAACCCCTTAGGCCACACGCGCGCCGTCGCCGCCGTCCGGCTCGGCTCAGTTCGGTTCGGTTCGGTTCGGCGCGCGTAACGGGTGCGGGTACGTGCCCACACCTGCGGACGTCGAATGCCGATCCTATATATTGTGGTCTCCTCTTTCTTCATTTTTTTACAGAAAAATCCTCCTACGTGAAACCTCTCTCTCTCTCTCTCTCAAACCATATTCTGTTCTCTAAATCCTTGCTTTGGGCAGAGCTAAGTTCGGTCTCTCTCTCCGAGTTGTGTGCAACGAAGAGAACCCAGTAGTCAGAGGATTTTACCACTAGGAGCTTCCGAGAAACGTCTACACATAGACATCGGATCAACTCTTAGGGCAGTGCTTCGTGCACGACTTTCCCGGAGGCCGGTAACAATTTTTTAGTTTCTTTGTTCTTTTATCAATCTCTGAAAAATTATATATATATATATATATATATATATATATATATATATATATATATATATATATATATATTAACAACAATCTAAGAGTTGATCCTGAGTTTTTTTTTTTAATGTTAACGGAAATAATTTTCTTCTTACTGTGAAATTTTTAGTTTCTCACTTGTTGTCAAGTATACAGACTACCTATACATATTTCTTTTACCCAAAAATAAATATATAGCATAAGCTATTTTCATCGAATACAATTGTATACTTGAAAGCACTGTTCATTTCTATTAGAACAATTTTTGGTACTGTTTATTGTTTGACTAATTAGAAAAAAATTAATATTGTTGAACTTAAATTTTGTGGGTACTGTTTGTTGTTTAATTTTTGTTTAACTTGTATTGATTAAGAATTAATATTGTTAACAAACGATTAAGTTATTAACAGTATTTGTTACATACCAAATTGTGTATTGTCCAATTTTGCTACATACCATTTTGCTTGTATACCAATTTTGTTATAGTACTGCCATTCTAATTTGTTACATAACAATTTGGCATAATTATCAATTTTCTTATTAGTAATATTTGTTACATACCAATTTGTATTATCCAATTTTGCTATATACCAATTTGGTAATTCAATTACTATAGTATTTTTTTTATTCAATCAATAAATTAGTATATTGTTAATTTCAATACCTTTAAAGAAATCATGTCAAATAAATAGTCTAGTGAAATTGCAAATCCCTTTTGAATCTAAAGTTTTTAAAAGTAAAGATTAATTTGGGTACAAGTCGAAAGGGTCCTTCTGTCAACCGGGTGTAAATAGCCCTAAGCGATACGGTATTTAAGTGTCTTCGGACCACCGCTAGCTGGAAACCGGCCCCTACAGCTAACCCAAGTTAATCTACACTTGATAGACTAAATATTTTAAGATTGATTAGCAAAATCACTTGAACTATTATTCTAAATTATTGGACATTGTTATTGAGTAATTACATATCTTTCAGTTTCAGATTTTTCTCATTAGCAATCATGACTGTCAAGGATGAGACTTTCACTGCTAAACCTACTAAGTTCAACGGGACCTTCTTTAAGAGATGACAAAGTCAAATAAAATTTTGGCTCACTACCTTAGGATTGATCTCAACCATTGATGGTTCCACACCAATCACAAATGACTCTGATGACACTGAGTCTGACATAGATATTTCCAAGTCCTCTGGCCCCACTAGACCTAAGACCCCTAAGGAAATAGACTATCATTGCTTCCATAGAATTCTAAGCGCTTTGTCTGAATTACTATATGACATATTCTTTGAATACAAAAGTGCTAAAGAACTATGGGATGCCCTGGAAGATGAATATAGCTGTGATGATGCTGGAATTGAAAGATTCAATTCCTCCTCATTCAACAGATACTTTATGGTAGATAATAAACCTATAAATGACCAAATACATGATTTTTAATAATACTTTAGGCATATTCAAGTCAAAGACACTTTCTTCTCTACTAAATATAAAATAGTCTGCTTAATAGACAAGCTTCCTCCTTCTTGGTCTGATGTCAAGAAAGACCTTATTCATACTCAAGGTGACCTTACCTTTGCTCAAGTCCTAAAAAAATCAGAACAGAAGAACAATTTAGGCTAAGGTCTAACCTTAAGTCTGAGTCTAAAGCTAAGATAAACCTAGTAGAATCCCAAGGCAAACCCAAGCCTCATCATCACCACAAACCCAAAAGGAACATCTTCCAAAAGAAGCAGAACCCTCAACCTCACCACAAAAACCATCATCACCATAAACCAAAAAACTTCGGTCAAACTCAGGATCAGAATTTTTTTTTATTTTGTGTGTTGTAAAACAAACCATATAGCCACCAATTGTTTCCATAAGAAGAAGGAAGCTGTATTGACTTCTTACAAAGAAAAACATCCAGCCAAACCAGAAGCAAACATGCTTCTCAACTGCTCTTCTAGTTCCTTCAGGTCTGTAAGCTATCAACCCTTAGTCAACATTTTTTTACCATTCTGACGATTGGTGGTTGGATTCTGGAGCTAATGTTCATGTTTTCTTTGATCGCTCCTGTTTTTTAAACTATCAGGAATCAGGTGGAGGAGGTGTAACTCTAGGAGATGGCTCAGCGGCACAGATTATAGGAAGAGGAAGAATATATCTAAAGATGACATCAGAAAAAAATTTGACTCTTCATGATGTGTTACATGTGCCGTCTATCAGAAGAAATTTAGTTAGTGGGTCTCTTTTTGTAGCTTCAGGGTACAAGATTGTTATCGAAGCAAATAAAGTAGTATTTTCTAAGAATGACTCTTTTAATGGAAAATAATTTGTAAGAGATGGTCTTTTTATTTTGAGTACCGTGAATAAAATTTTAGATCCTTCCTTTGTTGTTTTCAATATAGAATCTTCAAATGTGTGGCACAGTAGATTAGGTCATGTGAATCTAGGTTCCCTAAGAAGGATGATGAACTTAGATCTTATTCCTAAGACTCCAATAGATGATAAACACAAGTGTAAGATCTGTATTCAAGCCAAACACATTAGGCAACCTTTCAAATCTGTAGAAAGAAACTCTGACCTTCTAGAGCTAGTTCATAGTTGTAGCGCCCCGTTCCTCCTATTCGAGGAGCGCGGCTAAGAAACACAAGATGGTATCGTTCGATCGGGATAGATTGAATTAAGAACTCGTCCTCGTTATGGATTTGTTTCTTCGGAATCGATTCCCATATTCAGTGGACTGCGCCCCAAGGATCGGCTTAGCGGCAGAGTCAGGAGGGACCTCTCCGCTGCTATCTTTTATTGCCTCGGTTTTCGATGTCGCTTGTTGCTTTCGTGCTTTGAGTTAGTTTTGGGATTTGCTTGTTTTCCTTGAACGGTTTCGATGGTTTTCATTATTTTCGTTCATTGAACTGCATTTCTATTCCGAGATTGAAAAAAGAGGAAGAAGTATTAATCGAGCTGTTCGTGTGCAGGTGAACGAGCAGTAGGGGCTTGCGAGCGGAGTCGTAAAGCGCCTCTTTCCTTCTTCTTTCCAAAAATCTAAGTGAGTGGCTACCAACCCGATTAGCTAGCCTTGCTTCCAAGCCTCACTCCTTCGCCCCGAACAAACGATACCAAGTAATAATAAAAGAGATCAAGATAAAAGGGAATAGACTTGAAATATTGCTTGTCAACTAAACTTATGAACGGTTATCATCTTGTATGCTAGTTCGTTTATAACTGTTCTATGAATCGTGCTAAGTATGGAAATATATGCTTGTTATGAAACAAACTGTTAGTAAGACTATACAAAACTGTTTGGCTATGGAGCTTGCTCCTATTCGTTCGAAATTCGTTTGTAAATTCGTGTGAAATAATTCGAACTAAATATTCTCGATCACGGACAACTTGTGCACAAGGTATTTTGGCTTCCGCGGACGGCCGCCAGGGCACTGGGGCCGATCCGATCCGGGCGGAAGAGTTCGTATAGTCGTTTGTCATGGACGGGATGCTATGTAGCGGGGCTCGCCACCTGCGTTGCATAACATTCTTGTCCCGAGACTATAAACCGTCCCTTTGTGGCATCAAGCCAGTGATCCCTGTGTATATTTAAACCTGTTGCATACTAACTTGTGTCTTTGTGGCAGGGAAGGCAAGGTAAGTATTGTGCAGGTAATTCAGACGGGCAGGTAAAATCTACCGAACGGTGGCACGTTCATTTCAGTAAATTCTATATGCCGCTTACTTGTAAATGAACTAAGGCAAGATAGAAACCCACAAAATATGCATGCTTCACTAAACAACGTGTTGATTGGTATAGTCAGGCCAGCTCGCCTTCACCAGCATGTTTCGATATGCTGACCCTCGTTGAAACAGGTTCTCCGCACCAAGGCGAACCGAGCGAGAAGCCGAAGTCGTCTACCCGATCCAGTCCAGCTGTTGGCGCATCTTCACTGCGCCTCGAAGCCTTTTGAAGTCCGAAGCTGCACCTCTTCATACACAAATGCAGCTCCGTGGCAAAGCCGTCCTCCAGCCTGGAGGTCCTAATCGTTTTGAGTTTATAAAGGGATGTAATGTACAGGACTGCTATCTCATTTTGAGTCATCTCTTTTGTAAGCCGTTCGGCATATTAGTTGACTCGTTCAAGAGTTTGTAATAGATGTTCATTATCAATAAAGAGAACTTTTCTATGTTTCAAATCTGTGTTTCAATTTATCTGCGTACTCTGAATATGTGCTTGCTATGCAAATCATTAAAGCCTTGTGCGGGCGCAACTCCAGGCCCGCACGGCGGTCACGATTCGGGGGACGCCTCACTTGATTCTACGGAATTGGGTCGTGACATAGTGGTATCAGAGCACAGATTCAAGTTCCTTAGACTTTGTGCTGAAAAAGTTCCTTTAACGATCAATTCCTGTGCGAACTCTTGAACTCGCTAGGCCAAAATGAGATACGTTCATGCAATAAGTCCATAATACATTATGATCCTAATGTAATTTACCTTCTTTTGAAGGAATAAATCCAGCGCAATCTGCAGCGCAACCACTGAACGAAACACAAGAAAGCAGTTCGGGTACTTCGGGAAGCTCTCGGAGCCAACGAGGCATGTCTCAAGTCGACCCGCTTGAGCGGGTAATGCAAATGTTAGAATCGCAACGACAACGAGACGATGCTCGCCAAGCCAAGCTCGAGAGTAATCTAGAGACCCGATTCTCAGTCCAACAAAAGCAGGTAGATGCCCTGCAACAGATCGTTCAGACTTTGGCTGCCAACCATTCTGCCGCAACAGCAACGACTCCGGTGGAACAGCCCGTGCTTGAAGTAAAGACGCCACAAATTCCAAGGTCGAGGGACGTGACTGCCTTCAACTTGGGACACTTCAAGAAAGTCTGCAACACCCCGTTCAACGGGACTGAGGACCCAGTGGTAGCTCTAGATTGGCTAGCAGAACTAGAAGATCACTTCGCTCTGCTAGAGGTCCCCGAAGAGAAGCGCGTCTCCTGCGCGCAACTACAGCTCCGCCTCAACGCACACGATTGGTGGGACGTGCATCGACGATCTCTCCAATTTGATCACGGAGAGGAGGCGATCTCGTGGACGACCTTTCGTGCCGCGTTCGAAGAGGAGTTTATACCCCCTCCAGTACAACGTCAAATGGAGAATGATTTCGTGCAACTGAGGCAGGACAGTTTGACTGTGAAGCAGCACTCCGCCGAATTCAACCGACTCTCCAAATTCGCTAGGGCCTATTTACCTGATGCAGCGAGTCGAGCCAGAAGGTTTGAAGGTGGACTGCGCCCTGCCATCCATTCGCACGTGGTCAATAATCAGTACGGGACAATGCGTGAAGTCATGAATCATGCCCTATCTCTGGAACCGCAATATCCTCACGTTTCCACCGGCGCTGTGCATACCTACAATCACAAACGCCAAGGCAACGATAGAGGAAACAACGCTGCAAAACGACAAAACAACGGTGGTCGGAACAAGACAAATGCTGGAGTGCGTTGTGAGCACTGCCACAGGCCGGGGCACACCATCGTTAATTGTTACTTAAAAAATGGGTCTTGTTACAACTGTGGCGGCAACGGGCACTTGATTCGAAACTGTCCGCTCCCGGATCGCCGCCAGCAACAAAATAATCCCTAACGGTTGGTTCTATTCCTAAGTTTCGGGACAAAACTTCCAATTAGTTGGGTAGGATGTAGCGCCCCGTTCCTCCTATTCGAGGAGCGCGGCTAAGAAACACAAGACGGTATCGTTCGATCGGGATAGATTGAATTAAGAACTCGTCCTCGTTATGGATTTGTTTCTTCGGAATCGATTCCCATATTCAGTGGACTGCGCCCCAAGGATCGGCTTAGCGGCAGAGTCAGGAGGGACCTCTCCGCTGCTATCTTTTATTGTCTCAGTTTTCGATGTCGCTTGTTGCTTTCGTGCTTTGAGTTGGTTTTGAGATTTGCTTGTTTTCCTTGAACGGTTTCGATGGTTTTTATTATTTTCGTTCATTGAACTGCATTTCTATTCCGAGATTGGAAAAAGAGGAAGAAGTATTAATCGAGCTGTTCGTGTGCAGGTGAACGAGCAGTAGGCGGCTTGCGAGCGGAGTCGTGAAGCGCCTCTTTCCTTCTTCTTTCCAAAAATCTAAGTGAGTGGCTACCAACCCGATTAGCTAGCCTTTCTTCCAAGCCTCACTCCTTCGCCCCGATCAAACGATACCAAGTAATAATAAAAGAGATCAAGATAAAAGGGAATAGACTTGAAATATTGCTTGTCAACTAAACTTATGAACGGTTATCATCTTGTATGCTAGTTCGTTTATAACTGTTCTATGAATCGTGCTAAGTATGGAAATATATGCTTGTTATGAAACAAACTGTTAGTAAGACTATGCAAAACTGTTTGGCTATGGAGCTTGCTCCTATTCGTTCGAAATTCGTTTGTAAATTCGTGTGAAATAATTCGAACTAAATGTGCTCGATCACAGACAACTTGTGCACAAGGTATTTTGGCTTCCGCGGACGGCCGCCAGGGCACTGGGGCCGATCCGATCCGGGCGGAAGAGTTCGTATAGTCGTTTGTCATGGACGGGATGCTATGTAGCGGGGCTCGCCACCTGCGTTGCATAACATTCTTGTCCCGAGACTATAAACCGTCCCTTTGTGGCATCAAGCCAGTGATCCCTGTGTATATTTAAACCTGTTGCATACTAACTTGTGTCTTCGTGGCAGGGAAGGCAAGGTAAGTATTGTGCAGGTAATTCAGACGGGCAGGTAAAATCTACCGAACGGTGGCACGTTCATTTCAGTAAATTCTATATGCCGCTTACTTGTAAATGAACTAAGGCAAGATAGAAACCCACAAAATATGCATGCTTCACTAAACAACGTGTTGATTGGTATAGTCAGGCCAGCTCGCCTTCACCAGCATGTTTCGATATGCTGACCCTCGTTGAAACAGGTTCTCCGCACCAAGGCGAACCGAGCGAGGAGCCGAAGTCGTATACCCGATCCAGTCCAGCTGTTGGCGCATCTTCACCGCGCCTCGAAGCCTTTTAAAGTCCGAAGCTGCAACTCTTCATACACAAATGCGGCTCCGTGGCAAAGTCGTCCTCCAGCCTGGAGGTCCTAATCGTTTTGAGTTTATAAAGGGATGTAATGTACATGACTGCTATCTCATTTTGAGTCATCTCTTTTGTAAGCCGTTTGGCATATTAGTTGACTCGTTCAAGAGTTTGTAATAGATGTTCATTATCAATAAAGAGAACTTTTCTATGTTTCAAATCTGTGTTTCAATTTATCTGCGTACTCTGAATATGTGCTTGCTATGCAAATCATTAAAGCCTTGTGCGGGCGCAACTCCAGGCCCGCACGGCGGTCACGATTCGGGGGACGCCTCACTTGATTCTACGGAATTGGGTCGTGACAATAGTGATGTGTGTGACTCAAATAGGATTTTTATCCAAGGCGGTAGAAAATACTTTGTTACCTTTAAAGACGATTATTCAAAGTATTGTTATACAAATCTTCTCAAAACCAAAGATGAAGTTCTAGACAGATTTAAGGTCTATAAATCTGAAGCTGAGAACCAGTTAGAGAGAAAGATTAAGATTCTTAGATCATATCATGGTGGAGAGTATACATCAAATGATATGACCAATTTCTGTGAAGAACACGGAATAATCCATGAGGTAACTGCTCCATATTTACCACAGTCCAACGGAGTTGCTGAAAGGAAGAATCGTACTCTGTTAGACATGGTGAATGCCATGCTCCTCAGCTCAGGTGCTCCCGATAATTTATGGAGAGAAGCATTATTATCGGCCTGTTACATCCTTAATAGGATTTCTAGTAAGTCAAATGATAAGACTCCCTATGAATTATGGAAAGGTAGAGCTCCTAGGATCCATTATCTCAAAGTTTGGGGATGTCTGGCTAAAGTAGAAATTCTTGAACCTAAAAAGATGAAGATTGGACCTAAGACTGTAGATGATGTATTCATAGGATATGCCCCAGATAGTAATGCCAATTGATTTCTTTTTACTCACTCAGAAGTAAATGAAATCTCTAACAATATTATTATAGAAGCAAGAGATGCAGTTTACTTTGATCCTTTCAAAGATAGGATTTTTTTCTCTCCCTCCAACTCCTCTCTTGCTCCGTCCACTAGCTCTCATATTCTAGTTCACAATTCGAACAAAATATAGAACATAAAAGGAGTAAAAGATAAATAATTGAAAAGAACTAAGGAGAAGGTTTCTTCACTTTTTTGATCGAGGGTGATCCCTCAACTTATGAAAAAGCAATATCTTCTCATGATGCCCATTTCTGGAAAGAAGCCATTAACAGTGAGTATAACTCCATAATGGAGAACAACACTTAGTTTCTAGCAGACCTACCTTTAGGTAGTAAACCCATAGGTTGTAAGTGGATATTCAAAAAGAAACTTAGAGCCGATTGTACCATAGAGAAATACAAGGCTAGATTAGTAGCCAAAGGTTTTACCCAGAAAAAAAGACTATATTATTTTTGATACATACTCTCATGTAGCTAGGATCACCTCTATTAGAACCCTTCTAGTCTTAGCATCCATTCATAATATGTTAATCCATCAAATGGATGTAAAGACAGCATTTCTAAATGGGGACCTAGAGGAAAAAATCTACATGGAGCAAACTGAAGATTTTATTACTAAAGGCCAAGAAAAGAAAGTTTACAGATTAGTTAAATCTCTTTATGGCCTAAAGTAAGCTCCCAAGCAATGGCACAACAAATTTGACATAGTCATCTCATAATATGGTTTTTTGCCAAATGAGTATAACAAAGGTATATATTCCAAATTTTTAGATGAAAGTTGTGTCATCTTATGTTTGTATGTAGATGATATCCTTATTTTTGGATCATCACTAGAATTGATAACTAATACCAAGGACTATTTATCCAGCCAATTTGATATAAAAGATCTAGATGAAGCAACTTGATTCTAGGCATGCAAATGTCCAAATACAAGAAGGGCTATACTCTATCCTTAGCACACTATATCGAAAAAATGCTAAGAAAATTTGATTATTTTGATAAGAAACCTGCCCTTACTCCTTATGACAATAGTGTTGTTCTCAAGAAGAATCAGGGTTCTCCCATGGAGCAACACAAATATTCTCAGATGATAGGTTCTCTTATGTATATATCAAACATGACCAGACCTGATATTGCATTTGCTATTGGGAGACTAAGTAGATATACTAGTAACCCAAATCAGTTATATTGGACAACATTAGAAAGAGTATTTAGATATCTTAGGGGTACTCTAAATTATATGCTGCACTATACTAGACACCCTGATATCATAGAAGGTTTTTCAGATGCAAACTGGATAACTGGCTCACGTGATGTAAAATCCACTACTGGATATGTTTTCACTCTAGGAGGAGCTGCAATCTCCTGAGGATCATGCAAAAAAATATCATAGCTAGGAGTACAATGGACTCCGAAATGATGGTCTTGGACACTACATGCACAGAAGCCGAATGACTAAGAAACCTTATTATGCATATACATGTTTCTATTAGTCATGTTCCTATAATTTCTATAAACTGTGATAATAAATATGTTATGGAACTACTAAAGTATGATTCTGTGAATGCTAAGATGAACATGCACCTGCACCTGCGCTTCAAGTCTATAAAGAGCCTATTGGGCAAATATGTAATTTTTTACTATATAAAGTCAGAAAAGAACCTTGCAGACCACTTGACGAAGGGTTTGTCTAGGACTTTGATCCTAGAATCATCGAGGATGATGGGGTTAAGCCCATAAGTAAAGTCACCAGCAGTGGAAACCCAACCGAGTCTGAATGGAGATCCCAAGAAGCCGGTTCAATGGGTAGGAACAAGCTGGACTTAGGTGACTTTTATGGAATACTGACCCGAGATTAAAATCTTATTCTATAATGTCCAAGTGGTTGTACATACGTACAATAATTTTTCATCCCTATGGTGATAGTGTTCTTGAGTAATTTGGTTAGGATAAGTTTTTAAAACTCTTAATAGGTCCAAGCCGATATACGGGGTTGAAATCTATTACCAACCCTTAAGCACTTACCTATATGAGAGGTCGTGAAGGCCGCGACTATGGGACATGGCGATCCCAGACAACTCTCATGAATTTGGGATTAGTGCGCATGGCCAACCAAAAGTGCCACCCGTTAGACCCAGAACCTCTAGCGTACTATGTGTGCTATTTTTCTGAATCTGGTAAAAGAAGTCTGATTCAAGGGATAATCCATCAAACACTTCTTCAGACAAAGATAATAGTCACTAAGTGAGATTCAAGGCTGTAGTCCATCTCATCTATGCATAGTATATACCTGTCCAGAAACTCTTTCTTTTAATTTCTTTGTCATTTCTATTTCGGAACTTGACCTTTTGGGGGTAGGAAGATTGTTAGCTGTGCTTGAGCAAAAGCTCAACTTTCCTTTTTTCCTTTAGTCCCACATCGGTTGGACCACCCCCTCCTTGTATGTATATATTAGTTCTTCTTCATTGCTTTCTTAAAGATGTTGTGTGGGAAACTCCTTGGGCCACACGCGCATGCCGCTGTCCGGCCCGGCTCGGCTCGACGCGTAACGGATGCGGGTATGTGTCCACACCTGCGGGCGCCGAATGTTGATCCAATTTACTCTTCGGGTTCGGGCTGGGATCCAAAAAAAAATTTTGCTCCTATTTATTTTTTGAACCAATTTGACTCATTCAAATTTTGAACGTTGAGGCTCTATGTCCAGGTTCATTGAACATTTGTGATAACTTCTGTAACAGCTCATTTGACAGCTTTTCTCCACGTTTCTTTCCTTTTGTAATTGCTCCTTAATGACCTGTTTATGAGCCATTTACTGTCATGCCTAGTGGATGTGTCTTGGGACTGCCTATATATTATGGTCTCCACCTTCTTTATTTTTTACAGAAAATCCTCCGACGTGAAACCTCTCTCTCTCAAACTATATTCTGTTATCTAAATCCTTACTCTGGGCAGAGCTAAGTTCGGCCTCTCTCTCCGAGTTGTGTGCAACAAAGAGAATCTAGTAGTCAAGGAGTTTTACCACTAGGAGCTTTCGAGAAACGTCTACACATAGACCTCGGATCAACTCTTAGGACAGTGCTTCGTGCACGACTTCCCCGGAGGCCGGTAACAATTTTTTAGTTTCTTTGTTCTCTTATCAATCTCAAAATTTTCAGAACATCACCGACGGATATTCCGTCGCTGATTCGTCGCTAACAGCGACGGTATTAGCGACGAATTTAGCGACAATTTTTTTGATATTTTTTTGATACCAGACATATTTAGCGACGAAAATTTTGTAGCTAAGACGTCGCTGATACGTTGATGATCCGTCGCTGGCCTGTAATTGTTTCAGTATTTCGTCGTTAATCCGTCGCTAAGCTTAATATTTTTTTTAGAATAGAGTCAATTTTCTGATGAGCATATACTTGTTACATTATACAAAAACAATCACAGATTCAAACACATATTACATTTATACTATGCAATGCATAAGATATAAAGTAGCATAAGATATTATACAAAAACAAACACAATTCAAACACAGATTCCAGACATTTAAAATTATACATAAAATCAATAAATCTTACAAAGTAACATATTATAAAAAAATTCAAAAATACATCAAGTCGACGGTGGAGGCGGAGGCGACGGCGGCTGTCGGCTAGCCATGTACTTCGTCATAACCGCAACGATGATCTGATGTAGATCATCATGAATGACAAGCGGAGCAACAGAAGAAGTCGGAGATAGAACTGGAGGAGCCGTCGGAGGAACTGGAGGAGCCTTCGTATGAGTCACCGAAGGAGCAGGAGCTGCAGTATCACGAGACTCTGTCAGGTGTCTAACCATCATCTGTAACTCTATCATAGACGTCGTGAGATGCTCCAAAGACATAGCACCAGAAGAAACGCCTGGTCTCGACTCTGATGGAGCTCGAGGAGCCGTCGGAGGAAATCTGGAAATAACCGATGGCTGGGATGCCAACGATCCGATCCCGTACACGTTGTCGCATTTTCCTCTCCCGACAGCTTGTACCCACCGATCGTTTATCTCAGTCGGCGTACTACTCTCAGCCCCCCTTCCAACGTCTCATATATTTTTTATGTAAATAGATTTAGATATCGTATGTTAGGATTTTTTTTTTATCGAGTACAACTAAGATTAGGTTTAGAGTTAAGTTTAGATATCGTTGGTTAGGTTTAGAGTTAAGGTTTTTAGATTTCATAGGTAACGATATTACTGTTAAGATTAGATTTTTAGGGTAGGTCAACAAATATAGTTAAATTATAAAAAGAATCTAATTAAATTAAGTTGACAAAATTTTATAAACACAACTTACGTATGCTTTGGATGTCCACCCATCTACGAATTTTCTATCATTCTTCTTTTTGTGGGTCCACTGGAAGATTGCGAAAAAGTCGACGGTTTTCGGGTTCCCCCGACTCTGATGGCCTCCTCGCACTGTTAGAATTAAGTAATTAATTAATAAGGAGAGGTGGTCAGACGTCGGAGGAGGAGGAGAGGGGGTCAGGGGTCAGGGGTGAGAGAGGAGAGTGTGTGTTTGGGAAAAAATGAAAATGAAATTGAGATATTAAAATTTAACGTTTGTTTGGCAGGGACGAAAATTTTCGTCGGTAGTCCGTCGTTGATAAAAAATCGACACCACAACAACGGAATAACGACGAAAATTAATATATGTTTCTTGCGTAAACAAAATAGTCGTTGTTCTGTCGGTATTCCGTTGCTACATCACCGACGAAATATGATCCATCGTTGACATTTATCGCTATTTTTCAGTAATTTTTTACTTAAATGTTACAAAAAAATTACGGAATATTTTTTCTTTACGTCTCCGAGAGACGAGGAGTCATGACAGTTAGCTGCTAATCAATGTGCTAATTTTGTTGTTGATTAAGATTTTAATCTTTGTCCATATATGGCAATAATGTTTGATACGTAGTATTATTGATTGGAAGAAGAATTTTGTTAAAGATTCATTGTACTTATTATTATTTTTATACCAAATATAATTGTAAATTAGTTGATCATAATTAAATGAAAATTGCCTACTATTATTGATAAATTTTGAGTAATTATTCTAGACTTTTCTTCCCAAGTAGCATGCCAATGGTAACCAATAACTCTCCTATGATTTTTTTTTTACTAACAATTCGAGTTTTCGAAATAAAGAATTAAAAACAGAATAAATTTTGGGTCAAGTTCATATTCAACATATATATATATATATATATATATATATATATATATATATAATAATATGAGTCATAGTGTTCATTTTTCTAAATGAGTCATGTACATGTAGACCAATAGGAATAGAGTGTACTATAACACATAGGTGCACATGAGATGTAGAAATTTATTCATATTGTTCCACATGTGCATGACTCATATATATATATATATATATATGGACAAACGAGATATGAGCCATAATGGACCAATAGAAATAGATTTCTACATCTCATGTGCACTCATGTGCATTAGTACAGTCTATTTCTATTAGTGCACATGTGCATGACTCATGTAAAAATATGGACACTATGGCTCATATTTCGTTTATCCATATATTAAATATTTTAAAATAGTAGTTGTTGGATTGTATTTGTTGGTCATTCAGATTAAAATTTTAAATTATCTATTTTCTTAAAAAAATTAATTGTTTCTGTGTAATTCTAACATTGGAAGAAAAAGAAAAAAATTCCAACTGGTATAACAGATATTGTTAGTGGTATTATGGATGTTTGAGTGCAACAAACGTTCTGGTATTTAAAAAAGTTGGTACAACATGTGTTCGTGCTTTATTACATCAAATTAAACATTAAAAACAATATAAATACTTATTCTCGTTCTCTCAGCATTGGCTCTTAACAACAGGATATCAATGATTCCGTAATCATAGTGGACAACAAGATAATGCCTTTCACAATTCAAATCATTTACTCCATTTTTGCCTCCATACAAACAGAAGGAATACAAAGCATACAGATTTGGGATTTTTGGGTGAAGAAGAACTACTAAGCAGAAAAACTATACTGCTCATATGCAGAAAAACTCTATAAATATATTTGGAAGAGCAGGTCCGGCTCCTCGGGGTTGGATTGTCCGAGTCGGGACTTATTTTGCTACCTCTCGATCCTTGATATGTATTTGCGATTCCGACCTCTTGCAGGTCACGTTAAGAGTTATCCAAATTCGAAGTTTTATTGGACATATTTCTGAAGCGATCTTGTGGAAGAGCAATCAATCATCAACATCTATGACACTTAAATAAACCAAATATGCCATATAATCTCGGTTGGTGATGAGTGGGGTTCCAATCTATGTAGATAACATTTCAGAATGTGACGAACGTGTCACGCCCCAGTCCCAAAATGCCGAGGGACTGGAGAAGCGTGGCAATGGCCAGCAGCACGCACCGATGGACAACCCAATTTAATGGATCCATCAGGGCATGCTTAAGCTGTAGTCTTAGCAGGACTAAGTACAAGTCTCAAGTATTACTAATCTCATCCACAGAATAACACAGATTAATTGCCAGAAATAATGCAATGGAAATAAATATGCAATATCAAATAAGGTTATCTCGGGAAACAAATCCGAGAAAATATTCTGTTACATTTAAGGAAAAGACAGGAAATGAAATGCTGAAAATAAAAATACTGTATAGCTGAAGCCGGGCTCAGGAGAAATCTTCGGCCACTATTTCGTCCTCTGTTCCTGGTTCTGCTCCAAGGAGTGCTCCTGTACCGTACACCTCTGGGTAGTTCTCTTCAGCTGTACCTGGGGACATAATCCGGATCCAGGTCCTCAGGGGACAGCAAGGTACAGATAAAACAAGCCAAAATATAAGCAGTGCAGCAAATTAAATGAAACAGCAGGGTAAACTATGTAACCAGCTAAGTGATATGCAATATGAGAGCAGCACTAGAACTCAGGCTGAAGCCACTACAAGCTCTGTGTCGGGGAGCCGGTAGCGGCAATAACTATGAACTACACTATGTTATATACTATGTTTATATATAATATCAGCCTGTAGTCTGTGTGTCTCTCCCCACCCAATGTAATCACGCAAGCCATGACCATAACGTCTCATGTCCATGTCAGCGGGATTATAACTAATGCAGCAAGTCTGGTAGCTATGAATCAAATGTCTAAGGATGTAACGTCTATGTCATATAACATGCATCCTATACAGAATCACCTTGAATGTCTCAGGAAGACTCTGTCTCATGAAATAGTGTCAAGTGTCCTGGGTTCTGGTGTACTTGATAGGACAAGTACGAGAATTATCGGGTCTCGATATCCATGTCTATGTGACGTTACACAACCCCGCGTACGGCGTTGGCACCCGACTATGATCGGACATTAAGTACATCACACGTCTCCTAGGTCAAGCAGTTAAAACATGTTTATATTTAATTCGCAAGAAATCAAGTAAAGTACTATGTCAAGAATTACTGAGATTTGGCAGGCTTTATTTGTCCATTATTGCATGATTAAGTCCAGAAAATAATTAGCAAGCTGCAGGGTTTGGCAAGGTACACTTGCTTGTGGTTCCGTCTACGTTTGCAGTTCTGACTTCGACGGAAATTGCAGACGGTACTCCGATTGCTGAAACAAACATCACCATCAGATCCAAAAAATATCAATCAGCTAGGAACACCTGTCCTTGGGTCCAATTTGGAGACAAGGGCAGAAACGGCAGTTTCGGGCCAAAACGGGGTCCACCGGTGGGCCCACTTTGCACCGAAAAACGCGTCGAGGTCAACGGTCTCCAAATTCACCAAACTTAGTGTCAACAGGTCAGGAACGCTGATACGAACCCAACGGAACTTTCAGAATTGAATTCCGATGAGCCGTTCAGAAAATCGCCCGTCGAGCGGGGCCTGTGGGGCCCACGACACGCGATTTCGTCAACGTTCTCAGAATCGAACCAAACTTGACCCACAGGACCAGCGTATTGCTACGAGTCCGATGGCGCAAGTTTCGTCTCGATCCGACGTGCGTACACAAAGTTAGGTCGAATTGCAGAAAAGACGGATACGGGGCGATGTCCGCGGATACGCGTTGATTTCGGTGTGCACGCACACCCAAATCAGCTTCCGCAAAATCCCACACGTCCGTATCGACGAGGCGCACGTATCTGTGAAGACCGCGCGCGACCAAGTCGTCCCGTTTGGCGGGACGTACTCAGTTCCGGGGTGAAACAGGGTCTGGGTTTTTCCTGTTTTTGGATCGCGGTGTGCGATCACCACAGGACGCGATGCCCCGAACGGTTTGTCCGGACACCGAGAGGGTCATACAGGCTTCGCAACGCAATTTGCGGAATCGAAAACGGAGCTACGAACAAAAAGTTACACGCACCTGAAGGGACCCGAGAAACCGGGGTCAAACTCGTGTCCGACACGTGTCCGACTCGTGTCGGACACAGGGGATTCAATTTGGGGTTAGGGTTAGGGTTTTCTCCCCTGGCCGGCGGCGCTGCGGCGGAGGGCGGCCGGTGCTCAGGCGGAGGAGGCTGGGGCACGGGCGGCCGGGCTCGCGGTGGCTGGGGACTCGCCGGCGGCCGGAGCGGGCGGCGCGGGCTGCTGCTGTGCTCGCTGCTGTTGCTGCCGGCGGTGGGGAAGCCGCCGGAGATGGGGGAAGCGGAGGAGGGAACTGCGGCGGGCGGCGCGTCGTCAGCGAGGCGGCGTTGGCGGCGGAGCAGGGTGGCGGTGGAGCGGAGGCTAGGCGAGTGGTGGCTAGGGCTGGCCGGAGAGGATCTTATATAGGGGAGGGAGAGGGAGGAGCGGCCGGGGAACGCGGGGTCGGGGCCGGAAAGGTCGGGGTCGTGCGGGGCGTGGGTGGCTGGCCGGGTGGGGCGGAGCGGCCGGCGGATCCGACGGGAGACGTGGGTTCGTGGGGGAGACGCGGGTGCAGCGGGTTGGCGGGTGCGGGTCGGGCGGCGGCGGATCCAACCCGACCCGCTGGGCAGGGTCTGGGCCGGGCTGCTGGGCTCGGCCCACTGGGCCGGGCCGGGCCCGAAAAAGAAAGAAAAAAATAATAATAATAATAATACTAATAAATAATAATAATAATAAATATCAATTAATTACATAAATAATAAATACTTTTTAGGCATTTAAAAATAGGTCCGGGGCCCGATAAATTCCAGAAAAATTGTCCTAAGTCCAGTTTTTCATTTTACATCCGAAAATATTATTTTCATAATATTTTAATATCATTTAATATCAATTAAAAATCATTGAATAATTAAAACCCTGTTTTTAAATTACAGAAAATTCCCGGAAAATTCTAGAAAATTGTGAAAAATCCAGTTTTTAAAATTTTGAAAATTCAGGGGATTTATAATCTATCCCCCTTAAGAGGATTGCGTCCTCGCAATCAAAAGAATAACCGGTCAACAGAGATGACGCGGTCGCAAGTATCGTTTGAAAATACCTCACAAGAGACTTCAGGGAAATACCGTTTCCCTAAAAATTGGAAGTTTACACTTTTCAGGAAAATCTAGTGAAAACTATAACTTTTATAAAAACCCAGGTTATTATTAACAAGTTGCAATTTACTAGGTTGGGGCTGAGGTCACGAACCAAAAGGCACGAACTACACAAGACAAAAACGGATAACTACGAATCACTTACTCGCATCAGCGTTCTGCACAGTCAGCGCATAAGCTTGTCCTCGTCTTTGAGGTAGATTCCTCTGCTGCTGTTGGGCTTGCTGGAAGAGTGTCGCCTGAGGTGCCAGAGGTGGCCTCGGTGCTGGTGAAGCTGGTTGGTTCGCCCTTGGTGCTCCATCTCGATGCTGGGGACAGTCCTTGGCTATGTGCTGATTGGTACCGCAAATCAGGCACAATCCCAACTTGCGTCTGCAGTCCTTCTCGACATGACCTAGCTTGCCGCAGTAGTGACAGGTAGTGTCACGCCCCAATCTCCCGCAAGCTCGATAGTCCCCGCTGAACGTGAATTACCACGTTTACAGCTCTCCCGCAGGACAATCGTTCTCATCGGGACGTGATGCCGTACGAGCCGTGGAGTTGCGCTCGTACAAGGCGATGTTGTCAAACACCAAATGTTATCATTGAAACAACCAAGTTGCAGCGGAAGTCAAGTATTGTGTACCAAGCACACAATCAGAGTATACACAGCGAAGCTCACGATAGGGTCCAAATGGGATGCCCCGAGTCAATGCCACAAAGGCGATGCCACGGAGACGATGAAATAACTCTTGCTCTTTCTCTAGCCCACAAAGGTACTTACAGTTCATACATCTTGTCCCGTATATCCAAGCAGCGCCACTACGTCTGTGTACCTGAAATATTGCCCACAAACGTGGGTCAGTACACAACCGTACTGGTGAGCGGGATAACCCACTCGCCTAAGCCGACACTAAGTAAAATAGTGAATGCAAACAGTTATATGGTGATCTTTCTAGTTTGAATCCTAGATTCATTTCATGGCATATGAATGACATGTTAAGGAAAGCAGTAAAGCAGTTTAAGCATGCAAGCATTCATTATCAAACCAAACGACAAGCAGTTAATATAGCCGACCCGTCTAACTCAATGTCATCGCTTGCACGATAACATATCGAACCATCAGTCTCGCCTTAATATCCATCCTCAACCAAAGTTTATATATCCCACTCTCGAGTGCACACTCTTGCCGAGGCAAGGTGGCCGCGCCTACACGATGCACAAACCAACCAAAGTAAAGCAAGCCAACATCTATACTATATGGAGTCACTGGCCAAAGGCCATAAAGGACGTTGATCGGACAGATCAAATGCGGTTCTATTCGAAACAGCGCTAAGTAGCTAACCCACCTGAATCGCATCCAACCGCTGGCACCGCGCCCAAGACGCGTTACCCAATTGTCTCCTCCATGGCCGAACGGTCCCGGTGCCCCGGAGCACCCGTTCGAGGAAACCAAACCCTGTGCCACCCAGGTTGTCCGTGACTATGCAGACACGTAGGTATGACGAGAGGATCGAACATTCTCGCCCCACCAAGCGATCCTAGACTCGTTCCACCAATAATCCAACCAACACATCCATAACCATTCTTCCAACATATCCTTCCAAGGAACCCAAATCTCGACCTCAAAACATAGCCCGAGGCATCAAAATATCAAGTGTTTCATAGGCACGAAGCCTCTTCTCAACACAATCCAAATTGGTGCAACACCTATGCTCAAAGCTAAACCATGGCACAATGCCCCAAAAGAGACAATGCCCGCGCCGATGCAGTTGTTCGGTTTCGAACCACAACTGCTCGCTTTGCAAGACAAAGCGACCAAGTGATACTCGTGCACGGATGCACGCTCGCTCGCCCGAATCCCGATAATCCCATTGCCTCAATTGTATCATTCCAACCTGTATATTTCCAACCGTCCAAGCATAATCCCAAGAAATCCAACCGATCGCCTCAAATGAATAATCCAGCTATCGTATCCAACTATCCAACGCGTAAACCATTCAAGCCACAATCCTACCAAGCCAACGACGCACACTCTATGCACGCCTCAGTGTAGTGCTTCCCGATGTTTCAGCCCAAGTGTTCAAGCCTTTTACGTGTTTTCCATATTATTAGGCATGAAGGAGTAGAGGAGAAGGGAAAGAGCCCACTCACAATGATTGATCCCGTTAGGCATCCTGTCCTGCCGATACGGCCAATCCCTTGAACCCGTGGTCCGATGCAAGCGCGATCTACTCAACTGGTATGACCGTGCGAGCAGGCCGTGCTCTACAAATCATCCGACCGATCGGACTAAGGAAGATGGCATTATCATTCCAACTCAGCTATCTCAGTACTGCTCTGAACGAACACCTGATTTCCATCGAACCCGCTAGCCATCTGCACATGAAACAACTCAATCAATACTTATTTCCAAAATCCAACAAATCAAATGGAACCAGCATTTGTTTCATTCAATCCGACTCAACGTAACGCACCGTACGGTTGCGGGGCGTTACATAATATACCACTTAGAATCAGGTTCGTCCACGAACCGTGCTGGTACTCATTCCTATCACATGCCACAATCCAATTCCATGGATCTGCTCTATGCAACTCACATTATCCTGATCCAGACTCAGCATCTCGCTCTGTTGAATGCTCGTACAAATTCTATATTCCCACATCCTCCTTGCAGCTCAATACGAATTCTTCGTATCGCTTAGTTTTGGATCGATACACATATTTAAGGCGTCCCTAAAATACATGTATTTCAGCCGAGCTTTGCGATAGCGAATTTGGACAAGTTACAAGGGTATCTTTATGTCCGAGGCATCCATTTGCTTTGCTCCCAATTGAACCAAATCACGATTTCCATTCCAACACATTCGCTCGAGAACTATTCTCAATTATGCAGATTTTCCACCGACTCAATCAGTTCGTGTTCCAGCTCAATCCATCCCACTATTTCTGAAATCAGTACTAGCAACATCTCCAAATATTATCTCGTGCACCGAACGATTCTCACAACTGATCTACCCCAGCTATGTGACTTACCCAAATATCAACTTGCTTTCATCAGCTCAGTCCAACACCTCTTCCTCAATCTCAATACCTCACAGGGTGAACATCTATATTGAGGTTTGTGTGATCCACGAAGATCTCGCCGCCACGCCAAAGGGATAGTGTCGCCACGATTTCAACGTGGACACACTCGCCACAATTCCTAGGTTGCGCATGGAATAGTTCTTCGCGCTGCTTCCACTGCCTCGAAGCATAGGATATCACCTTCGCCTTCCGAATGAGCACGCTTCCCAGACTAAGTTTCGAGACATCTTGTAAATCTGAAGCACGTCTGTCCCTTCCAGTATTCGCAAAGATTTGATTTGAACGAGCCGCCACAGTCGTCCATTTCATATGAATGCTATTCCCTTCCAGGGCACGATGAGTCAGAGGCGATGCCATCGATAAAAATCTGCGACTCTGAATCTCATCAGTTGACAAGGCTACTTCCACCATTGCTTCGATCTTCCGGCTGTATCTTCAGCTGAAGGCTATCCCAAGGATCTCTCAAATCCAACACTCAGTCAATAAGCCAAATCACATTGCCTCACATCTGCCCTCGACGCATTCCCAAATACGCCGCCTCAAGGGTCGTTCTATGGGTCTACCATATTCATATCCGATTCAGCGGGCAAGGTCGCTTAGGGTCAGCTGTCCCGAAGCTACGCTTGATAATTGTAATCATCACGATGGACAGTTACTAAAAACCATGCTATATCTCATCTGCAAATCTGAATCAAAATCCAACCATTCATCCGAGCGAACTTCCGAATCCGAGAATTCATGCACTACCTCTGCTGATCTGTCAACCAATGCCGCTTAACCGCCTAAAGTCTTGCTATCTATCCAAGCCACAACTCGAGAACTGTGCTCATTTGAAACCGTCCTCCATCAATCCGTCGTTCTGTCCTGAATCCATCAAATTTCCGAATTGCCATGTTCCACAATACACGTCCAACTTACTCGAGCAACACAGTAATTTGTTCCGACGTTGCTATCACATTTAGCTATCTTCAAACGTCCGTCCACGTCTTCCGGAGAATCCGTTTACTATCGTTGCACCATCCTGCCCAAAATTCCATTTCCGCTAAACCTGAGTCAACTTCACGAGCAGCAACATCTAAAATCTTTCCAGTCCATTCAAGTCCATCGCATTGTCCCTCCAAACCAAGATCGTGTTTCATTGCTCAACCAACAGCTCAAATGCGTTGCCCAAAATCATAATCCGTGCTCGCTATCATTCCGATAATCCCATCGCTTTGCTCAAGCGTAACCCAAATGTTCGTTCCGATTCGATCCATCTCTTAAGCCCAACGATGCTTTCCATTTGCACCAGTCCGTTCACGATATGCTCTACTCAATATTCGCTTGCTCCATTTTCATTCTTCCCAACTCAACCGACGTGCACCAACCAACTTGTATTTCTGTTTCACGAGTCCGTTCAGGATATTTCCATTGAATGTCCAACCAAAATATTTTCAATGCCTTGCTTAACACGTTTGATCCTATATACCACTTCGAATCAAGTCGCTACTCGCATTACAATTTCCTTCACAGATCCAAGATCCGTTCGAACCATCCCTTATGCATAATCATGCCTTTCTCAACTCAAGTCTGACACAAAACTCAGGCAACGCTTGAATTATCCAACTGTTTCTCAACCCGTCTGATACCTCTCAACACGAGCAATCGTGCAATGATTGTCTTCCAAATAGTCCAACTCAATACCCAACGGTTTCACACTTTTGTTGTACGAGCAACTCGTACCAACTTATCCATATATTCTCGAGCCAAACTCAAACCTGCTCAACCGATGCGCCACAGCCAAACTTCCAACTTGTATCCAACACAATCGCTTGACGAGCAACTCGTGCAAGGATCTATTCTCTTCGAATGTTTCTACTCAAAACATGCTGCATAACCAATCTCGTATGCCAACCAACTGATCCACGATGCAATCAGAAACTCCCTGAACGACAAGCCAAGCCAACCCAACGAAAGCCCATACTTGTTGCACAAATGCAACAACGCCTAACGAGACTAAGCGATCCTACGAAAACCAACCAAGGCAACCCAACCAAGAAATAAAATGCAGCCAAAACCAGCAATAAATAGACTTATTGCATGAAACATCCGATGCGGCACCGAGTAGAGTCAAGAGCTAGACGACACGCGGAAGCTATTTAGAGTTTGTGATGAAGCGAAGGACCAAGTCCGAAGAAATGAACCAGGCGCTCTGATACCAATTTGTCACGCCCCAATCTCCCGCAAGCTCGATAGTCCCCGCTGAACGTGAATCACCACGTTTACAGCTCTCCCGCAGGACAATCGTTCTCATCGGGACGTGATGCCGTACGAGCCGTGGAGTTGCGCTCGTACAAGGCGATATTGTCAAACACCAAATGTTATCATTGAAACAACCAAGTTGCAGCGGAAGTCAAGTATTGTGTACCAAGCACACAATCAGAGTATACACAGCGAAGCTCACGATAGGGTCCAAATGGGATGCCCCGAGTCAATGCCACAAAGGCGATGCCACGGAGACGATGAAATAACTCTTGCTCTTTCTCTAGCCCACAAAGGTACTTACAGTTCATACATCTTGTCCCGTATATCCAAGCAGCGCCACTACGTCTGTGTACCTGAAATATTGCCCACAAACGTGGGTCAGTACACAACCGTACTGGTGAGCGGGATAACCCACTCGCCTAAGCCGACACTAAGTAAAATAGTGAATGCAAACAGTTATATGGTGATCTTTCTAGTTTGAATCCTAGATTCATTTCATGGCATATGAATGACATGTTAAGGAAAGCAGTAAAGCAGTTTAAGCATGCAAGCATTCATTATCAAACCAAACGACAAGCAGTTAATATAGCCGACCCGTCTAACTCAATGTCATCGCTTGCACGATAACATATCGAACCATCAGTCTCGCCTCAATATCCATCCTCAACCAAAGTTTATATATCCCACTCTCGAGTGCACACTCTTGCCGAGGCAAGGTGGCCGCGCCTACACGATGCACAAACCAACCAAAGTAAAGCAAGCCAACATCTATACTATATGGAGTCACTGGCCAAAGGCCATAAAGGACGTTGATCGGACAGATCAAATGCGGTTCTATTCGAAACAGCGCTAAGTAGCTAACCCACCTGAATCGCATCCAACCGCTGGCACCGCGCCCAAGACGCGTTACCCAATTGTCTCCTCCATGGCCGAACGGTCCCGGTGCCCCGGAGCACCCGTTCGAGGAAACCAAACCCTGTGCCACCCAGGTTGTCCGTGACTATGCAGACACGTAGGTATGACGAGAGGATCGAACATTCTCGCCCCACCAAGCGATCCTAGACTCGTTCCACCAATAATCCAACCAACACATCCATAACCATTCTTCCAACATATCCTTCCAAGGAACCCAAATCTCGACCTCAAAACATAGCCCGAGGCATCAAAATATCAAGTGTTTCATAGGCACGAAGCCTCTTCTCAACACAATCCAAATTGGTGCAACACCTATGCTCAAAGCTAAACCATGGCACAATGCCCCAAAAGAGACAATGCCCGCGCCGATGCAGTTGTTCGGTTTCGAACCACAACTGCTCGCTTTGCAAGACAAAGCGACCAAGTGATACTCGTGCACGGATGCACGCTCGCTCGCCCGAATCCCGATAATCCCATTGCCTCAATTGTATCATTCCAACCTGTATATTTCCAACCGTCCAAGCATAATCCCAAGAAATCCAACCGATCGCCTCAAATGAATAATCCAGCTATCGTATCCAACTATCCAACGCGTAAACCATTCAAGCCACAATCCTACCAAGCCAACGACGCACACTCTATGCACGCCTCAGTGTAGTGCTTCCCGATGTTTCAGCCCAAGTGTTCAAGCCTTTTACGTGTTTTCCATATTATTAGGCATGAAGGAGTAGAGGAGAAGGGAAAGAGCCCACTCACAATGATTGATCCCGTTAGGCATCCTGTCCTGCCGATACGGCCAATCCCTTGAACCCGTGGTCCGATGCAAGCGCGATCTACTCAACTGGTATGACCGTGCGAGCAGGCCGTGCTCTACAAATCATCCGACCGATCGGACTAAGGAAGATGGCATTATCATTCCAACTCAGCTATCTCAGTACTGCTCTGAACGAACACCTGATTTCAATCGAACCCGCTAGCCATCTGCACATGAAACAACTCAATCAATACTTATTTCCAAAATCCAACAAATCAAATGGAACCAGCATTTGTTTCATTCAATCCGACTCAACGTAACGCACCGTACGGTTGCGGGGCGTTACAGGTAGGAAGGGTCTGCGAAGCTGCCCTAGGTGGCTGGTTCGGGTGAGTTCTTTTTGCAGATTCTCCCGGTGGTGCTCTGTCTGGTGCTGAGGTGATTGGCCGCTTAAGGCGAGACTCCCTCCTGGTGATGCGTTCCATGCGTCGGGCTGCAGCGAGAACATCCGAGTAGGAGGTAGGTGCGACGGACCCGATGAGTTTCTGCAGCTCAATGTTCAGTCCGTCGAAGAATTTCTCGGCCTTCTCTTCCTCCGTCGGGATCAGGGTTGGGGCGAAACGGCTCAGACGAATGAATTCTGCGTTGTACTCCTCCACCGTCATAGAGTCCTGAGTGAGGCGATTGAATTTGTCCCGCAGTTCGGATCGTGCGATAGCCGGAATGTACATCTCTTGGAAGAGTCTGGAGAACTCCTCCCAAGTGACTCGGTCTGGTCCGAGTCGCGTCTCCTCAGACAACCACCAGTGGTGCGCATTGCTTGTCAATTGCATTCGGACGGCCGTCATCCAGCGTTCCCGGGGGAGCTCGGCTGCTTCAAGTTGATGCCGTATGTTGGTGAGCCATTCATGAACTTCTGTGGGCTCTTCCTTGCCTGAGAAGGTACGGGGCTTCAGTTGGCGGAAGTCAGTGATAGAGCCTGTAGATGGCCGTCGAGCTGGTAGGTTGGCCTGCTCCAGTACAGTTACGATGTTGTCCCTCCAGAAGTTAGCTTCGCGACGCTGAGCCTCGTGTTGGACTTGTTGCTGGGCTTGCATCATCGCATAGATCATTTGAAATATCTGTTGCCCGTCAATTGGCTGTCCTTGTGGGAGCACGGGCGTTGGTGGAACGAACTGCGACGGAGGTGGAAGGTCATCGCATCGGAATCGGGAGGTAGGTTGACCTGCCTGCTGGCTCTGTTGAGTTGGTGGAACTTCTTCGACTGGTGTCACTTCGTCGTCATAGGTGACACCTGTAGCTTGGGGTGTTCCGACGGGAGTCTCGTTGCATTCTTGTGGGTCCATTTTCCTGTATCAAAAATAACCAATAAGAGGCGCACAGGAATCAAGGCAAGATGCAAGTAAATTATTTGAAGTCGATATAGAGATCAAAAACGATTCAAGCAAGTGGATGAGATCCTAAAAACTTATTCTATCTTATTGCAGGCCTGTTCGGTCCCTAAGTTGAAACCGAACAATTTAGTCGTAGACCTGCATGGGCCACCACAAAAATCATGTCACGCCCCAGTCCCAAAATACCGAGGGACTGGAGAAGCGTGGCAATGGCCAGCAGCACGCACCGATGGACAACCCAATTTAATGGATCCATCAGGGCATGCTTAAGCTGTAGTCTTAGCAGGACTAAGTACAAGTCTCAGGTATTACTAATCTCATCCACAGAATAACACAGATTAATTGCCAGAAATAATGCAATGGAAATAAATATGCAATATCAAATAAGGTTATCTCGGGAAACAAATCCGAGAAAATATTCTGTTACATTTAAGGAAAAGACAGGAAATGAAATGCTGAAAATGAAAATACTGTATAGCTGAAGCCGGGCTCAGGAGAAATCTTCGGCCACTATTTCGTCCTCTGTTCCTGGTTCTGCTCCAAGGAGTGCTCCTGTACCGTACACCTCTGGGTAGTTCTCTTCAGCTGTACCTGGGGACATAATCCGGATCCAGGTCCTCAGGGGACAGCAACGTACAGATAAAACAAGCCAAAATATAAGCAGTGCAGCAAATTAAATGAAACAGCAGGGTAAACTATGTAACCAACTAAGTGATATGCAATATGAGAGCAGCACTAGAACTCAGGCTGAAGCCACTACAAGCTCTGTGTCGGGGAGCCGGTAGCGACAATAACTATGAACTACACTATGTTATATACTATGTTTATATATAATATCAGCCTGTAGTCTGTGTGTCTCTCCCCACCCAATGTAATCACGCAAGCCATGACCATAACGTCTCATGTCCATGTCAGCGGGATTATAACTAATGCAGCAAGTCTGGTAGCTATGAATCAAATGTCTAAGGATGTAACGTCTATGTCATATAACATGCATCCTATACAGAATCACCTTGAATGTCTCAGGAAGACTCTGTCTCATGAAATAGTGTCAAGTGTCCTGGGTTCTGGTGTACTTGATAGGACAAGTACGAGAATTATCGGGTCTCGATATCCATGTCTATGTGACGTTACACAACCCCGCGTACGGCGTTGGCACCCGACTATGATCGGACATTAAGTACATCACACGTCTCCTAGGTCAAGCAGTTAAAACATGTTTATATTTAATTCGCAAGAAATCAAGTAAAGTACTATGTCAAGAATTACTGAGATTTGGCAGGCTTTATTTGTCCATTATTGCATGATTAAGTCCAGAAAATAATTAGCAAGCTGCAGGGTTTGGCAAGGTACACTTGCCTGTGGTTCCGTCTACGTTTGCAGTTCTGACTTCGACGGAAATTGCAGACGGTACTCCGATTGCTGAAACAAACATCACCATCAGATCCAAAAAATATCAATCAGCTAGGAACGCCTGTCCTTGGGTCCAATTTGGAGACAAGGGCAGAAACGGCAGTTTCGGGCCAAAACGGGGTCCACCGGTGGGCCCGCTTTGCACCGAAAAACGTGTCAAGGTCAACGGTCTCCAAATTCACCAAACTTAGTGTCAACAGGTCAGGAACGCTGATACGAACCCAACGGAACTTTCAGAATTGAATTCCGATGAGCCGTTCACAAAATCGCCCGTCGAGCGGGGCCTGTGGGGCCCACGACACGCGATTTCGTCAACGTTCTCAGAATCGAACCAAACTTGACCCACAGGACCAGCGTATTGCTACGAGTCCGATGGCGCAAGTTTCGTCTCGATCCGACGTGCGTACACAAAGTTAGGTCGAATTGCAGAAAAGACGGATACGGGGCGATGTCCGCGGATACGTGTTGATTCCGGTGTGCACGCACACCCAAATCAGCTTCCGCGAAATCCCACACGTCCGTATCGACGAGGCGCACGTATCTGTGAAGACCGCGCGCGACCAAGTCGTCCCGTTTGGCGGGACGTACTCAGTTCCGGGGTGAAACAGGGTCTGGGTTTTTCCTGTTTTTGGATCGCGGTGTGCGATCACCACAGGACGCGATGCCCCGAACGGTTTGTCCGGACACCGAGAGGGTCATACAGGCTTCGCAACGCAATTTGCAGAATCGAAAACGGAGCTACGAACAAAAAGTTACACGCACCTGAAGGGACCCGAGAAACCGGGGTCAAACTCGTGTCCGACACGTGTCCGACTCGTGTCGGACACAGGGGATTCAATTTGGGGTTAGGGTTAGGGTTTTCTCCCCTGGCCGGCGGCGCTGCGGCGGAGGGCGGCCGGTGCTCAGGCGGAGGAGGCTGGGGCACGGGCGGCCGGGCTCGCGGTGGCTGGGGACTCGCCGGCGGCCGGAGCGGGCGGCGCGGGCTGCTGCTGTGCTCGCTGCTGTTGCTGCCGGCGGTGGGGAAGCCGCCGGAGATGGGGGAAGCGGAGGAGGGAACTGCGGCGGGCGGCGCGTCGTCGGCGAGGCGGCGCTGGCGGCGGAGCAGGGTGGCGGTGGAGCGGAGGCTAGGCGAGTGGTGGCTAGGGCTGGCCGGAGAGGATCTTATATAGGGGAGGGAGAGGGAGGAGCGGCCGGGGAACGCGGGGTCGGGGCCGGAAAGGTCGGGGTCGTGCGGGGCGTGGGTGGCTGGCCGGGTGGGGCGGAGCAGCCGGCGGATCCGGCGGGAGACGTGGGTTCGTGGGGGAGACGCGGGTGCAGCGGGTTGGCGGGTGCGGGTCGGGCGGCGGCGGATCCGACCCGACCCGCTGGGCAGGGTCTGGGCCGGGCTGCTGGGCTCGGCCCACTGGGCCGGGCCGGGCCCGAAAAAGAAAGAAAAAAAAATAATAATAATACTAATAAATAATAATAATAATAAATATCAATTAATTACATAAATAATAAATACTTTTTAGGCATTTAAAAATAGGTCCGGGGCCCGATAAATTCCAGAAAAATTGTCCTAAGTCCAGTTTTTCATTTTACATCCGAAAATATTATTTTCATAATATTTTAATATCATTTAATATCAATTAAAAATCATTGAATAATTAAAACCCTGTTTTTAAATTACAGAAAATTCTCGGAAAATTCCAGAAAATTGTGAAAAATCCAGTTTTTAAAATTTTGAAAATTCAGGGGGTTTACAGAACGACATTCGTGTGTCGGAGAAGATCGAAAAGTCGAAGACGGCAAATGTGACTCAATTTGAGCACGTATCAAAAGCTGTTGGCATAATGCAATAACATTATCAGCAGCGGTATACCGTTGTTGTATAGTCGATATACTGCTACCGTTGTACTGCTGGTATACCGATCTGATAGCATTTTGTCCCAGAATAGTTCTGACTCGAAGTGCCAATTTTGGTATACCACTACCGGTATACCGTAGGTTAAAGGTGTGTGTCATGTCCCAGTCCCAAAATACCGAGGGACTAGCCACGTGGCAATGGCCAGCAGCACAACTCCAATAGGCAAACCCAATTTAATGGACCCTTTAGAGTTCACTTAAGCTGTAATATAGATAAATAAAGTCTACTACTCCTGTCATAGTATACAATCTAAATTAATCTCATCCACAGACAGTAATCACAATATAAGGAGATAGAACAGTCAAGAAAATAGATAAGAAAATTGTCCATCACAAGTCCAAAACTATATAATGTCACAGGGAACAACCCGTCATCAAAACTAAAGAAAAGAAATAAAACTGAGTACATCTATCAAGTGGTCACAGAAACAAGTCTCAATATCTAAAGAACATGAAAAGTAAATAAAATAGTAATTGTGCTCAAGAGAAGTCCTCGAGCACAACCTCGTCCTCTGATGCAAGTATTGCTCCAACGTCAGCTCATGTCTCGTAAACCTCGGGGTAACTCTCATCATCTACACCTGGGGACATAATCCGGATCCAGGTCCTCAGGGGACATAGCAAGGTACAAGAATAACTCAAGCCAAGTACAGTAAATGATAAAAAATAATAAAAAGAGGTGTGCGACCAAAACAAAGTGTAGATTTATAAAATTATGAGTGACATACATATCATGAGCCTAATTTGGCTCGACTAAAGCTATTATGCAAAATTGGTTGGAAAGAAAAAACTAGTATTGTATTCCTGGCATTAAGACTACACTAAAGGGTTTCTAAATTCTAGAAATTATTTTAATGATTTATAATTAAAACAAAATTACCAAAATATCTTTTTCAAAACTTCAGGGGGTTTACAATCTACCTTCGTTAAAAGAATTGCGTCCTCGCAATTAAGAATTAAACTACTTAGGAATTTATAAAGACATGGTAATCTAAGGGTAGTTCTTAGTTCATAGATGCATCCTCGAATAAGTGAGGATAACGTTGGCGTATGACATCCTCTCGCTCCCAAGTGGATTCGCCTATGGAGTGATGTTTTCAAGCTATCTGAACCAGTCTGATCGCCTGACCCCGTAATATCTTCTCACTAATATCAAGTATCCCAACTGGCTGCTCCTCATACCTCAAGCTCGGTCCCACTGTAATCTCAGAATGATCGACTACGTGACTTGGGTCAGTCACGTACTTCCTCGGCTGTGAGACATGGAATACATCATGCACTCCCTCTAGAGATGGGGGTAATGCAAGACGGTACGCCACCTCACCAATACGCTCCAAAATATTTTATTTATACGTTTGGATCACGATCAACAGTCCAGATTTGTTCGAGATTGGACTGCCTTAAATATGTCTTTTCCAACCCAAATTCATTATCATCAATGTCAGAGCTGATCAAAAGGATAGAGTTTTCAAAGTTTTTTCTAAGAGAGGAAGAGAGATATACTTCGGACTTTCGGTAGTTACATCGGAAAGAAATCGTTTCGAGGAGTTCTTCCTTCCACGTCGTCTTTTCTTCGGTAATCTTTTCATATACTCGTTGTATTCTATTTCCATTTGATTAGAGTATTATATTGATCCATGTGGATCGATGGAGGAGTTTGTAAATGAGTCGAGTGTATTTCCTTTATTCGAAGGCTTTTTGGATTAGATTTCAATCGTTCCATAATTTTTTTCGTCAATTTTTTTTAGGTAAATATCATTATGTTTGTGTTTTTTTTATCATCATACATTTTCTTAATTTGAAAACGGTATTAGCGTTTCGTTGCCAACAATCTCCTCTTCCAATTTTAAGCAAATAAGTCAAAATTAGTTGGCTTTAGAACCACGCCACTTTCAAAACCAAATGCTAAAGAAAAAAGTGATCCATAGACTGCATGATTCTTCTCTGAATAAAAGTAGATGTAAGTGACGTCTCCATAAATACATGTCTCATATGGTTGTCTACGATTAGTTTTGACATATTCTTCCTGTTCATAAAGAAGGAACCAACCAAACTAGACCCAACATCATCTCATCTTCATTATGGGCTAGTTTGTATCGGTGTTTTTGTCCTTTGTATCCGCATTAAAAATGTTCTTCTTTTTAATATTTACAGTTCTCGTCGGAAAATATATAGGTAAAAACGTTCCGATATGACAAAAGTTACTGGAGACTTGTGACACAATATGAAGTCCAAATATATATTTTTATCGGATTCAAGTATTATGTGAATGCAATCCAAATCAGTTTGATTATGACCAGATGAAGGTATCTTGCATCTAGAAAGGAAGAAACAAAATATCAACACTTCTTTTATATATATTTTAATTTTTCTCAACTTTAGATTTGTAGCTTAAAAGTCATTGTGCATCTCCTAAGGACTTAAAATTTCTATATATGCAAGGGCCAAATTAGAAATTCGAGTTTTGATGGACTAGAGTGGACTATGATAAACTAAGTATGACGGACTCACATACAAAAAAAAACTTATATATATATATATATATATATATATATATATATATATATATAGACACGAGTAAATTTTGTGCGTTGTACATAAAATATTTTTTTTTCTAAAATTAATATAAAATTGTTTAAATATTTAAATATATTTAAATTAAAATTTATTATATATATTTTTATATTTTAATTATAATTTATTATATATTTGATTATATTTTAATTAGAATTAGTTATTGATATATTTTTACTTTTCATAAAGAGTCTTAAAACGGTTAGCTACATAATATTATATAATTATAAATAAACATATCTTGTAACTCATGTGGTTAAGGTAGGAGGTATTTTCTTAGGTTGATTAAGTTCAAATCCTTATAGTGTTATTTATAACAAATTTAATTTTTTTTAACAATTTTTTTACGTAATAATTTTTTATAAATAATTAATTGATGATGATATACATACGACTTAAACGACTCAAGTTTAAAATATTTTGAAATCTCATTATATTATAAAAAATAGAATATATATATATATATATATATATATTTTAGGGTTGGCTGAAGTACACCCCAGCTTCTATATGGATACGCCCATGCATATAAGAATGAAAGAAAAAGAAGAAGAAGAAGAAAAGTTGCTAGAACAGCCCCGACGTACATCCAAAAGAGAGAAATTATACACCCCAGCTTTTATTATTTATCTTTCTTCTTTACTCAGTTATTTTTTTTTCATATAAAAAAAAAACTAAATCATTAAAATAAACATAAAATTAGAGGATACAAATAAATACTAGTTTTTATTTTATTTTTTTCTTTATTTACTTTTTTTATTATCAAATATTGCAATAGCTTCTTTTTTTTCTTTAAGTAACATTTTTCTTTACAACTTTATAAATAAACTAAACAGCTTTTTATAAAAAAATTCTAATTTTTCTTCACAATTAATTTATTTTAATTTTATTTAGTTAAAATAAATTTTTTTAAATTAAATTACAAAATAAAACTAAATAAATAAAACCAAAACATAACTAATTAAAACAAACAAAACCAACCAAACAAACCAAATCAAACCAAACCAAACCAAACAAAACCACTCGTGGGTCCCAATACCCAATTTTTGCCAACACTGTTGGCTAAAATTGGGGGCCAATTTCAGCCAACAGTGTTGGCGAAAATTGACGTGTTGGCCCACGGGTTCAGTTGGGTGGTTTGGTTTGGTTGGTTTGGTTTTATTTTGTTTGTTTTTTAGTTCTTTTAGTTTTGTTTGGGATTTTGATTTTTTTTTTTTGTTTAACATCCAAAATAAAATATGTTATCATTAAAAAAAAAATCTACCTTACGAATATTACGTCTGTCGTTGAGCAGACTTCGAACGGCCATAACTATTTGTTTTCAAATCGTTTTTCGTCACATAATAGGTCGATTTTTATGTTTTCGACGAGAGTAACACAAATCGTGTAGAGAGAATTTTCATCCGAAATAAGATGTACATATTACAGGCAAAAATATAAAATATAAAATATAAAATTTTAAAGTATCATAACTTTTGACTGGGAGATCGAAACAAGGCTCAGTTGATACCAAAATGACCGTATGGAAAGTACTTCGGGATAAACCGTTTCACCGTTTAACGGACTTCTCAAATTTTTAGAATCGCAAAAAAACGATATTTCGACCTCCAAATTTTACTTTCGGTAAATTTTTTTTGATTTTTTTACAAAATATTTACTGTACCAATAATAAATTTATATTAATTAAATAAGGATAAAAATTTGGGATATTTTAAAATTTCGATATATATCGCCAACTGAGTTAATTTATTTTAATTTTTTGTTAATTTGAAAATTTCGATACATATCGCCAACTGAGTTAATTTATTTTAATTTTTTGTTAATTTGAAAATTTCGATACATATCGCCAACTGAGTTAATTTATTTTAATTTTTTGTTAACTTTGAAATTCCGATACAGTAACTTTTCTGTTAATTTATTTTAATTTTATTTCGTTAAAATATATTTTCTTAAATAAAACAGAAAATTAACAAAATAAATTGGCCCCCAACAAATTAACAGAAAATTAACAAAATAAATTTTATGTTAATTTATTTTAATTTTATTTCGTTAAAATAAATTTTCTTAAATCTAATTATAAAAAAAAATTAAATAAATAAAATCAAAACATAACTAATTAAAACAAACTAATAAAACAAACCAAACAAACCAAACCCAACCAAATCAACCAAATAAAACCATCCGTGGGCCCCCACACCCAATTTCTGCCAACACAGTTGGCTGAAATTGGCCTCCCACCAATTTCAGCCAACAGTGTTGGCAGAAATTGCCTACTTGTACGTCTATTGTATTTTTTGCCAACACTGTTGGCGGACAATGTCTCTATTTCAAAAATTAGTCAACTTGTTTCGTTTGTATTAATTTAATATAAATTTATTTCGCTACAGTAAATTTTCTGAAAAAAAATTATTTATTTATATATTTAGATGCAAAAAAAAGTAACAGAAAAAAAATTGTAAAAAAAGATAAATATAGAGAAAAATGGTCCTTCACTTTTCTATTTCAAGATTTTTTTTTTTTCCAATTTTCTTAGCATTATCAAATATCAGGAAAAAAAATTGATAAAAGTTAAATTTTGAAAGAAAATAAACGAGCAAAGAATTGGCTTCCTTTTATTTCAACGAACCAAACGAATTAGGAGGAGAAGTGAACCTTGAGGTGAGAAAGTGGGGGACCTTTTCTTTCTATTATTTTTCTTGGGAAAATATTTTTCTTTCTTGCTTCTTTTTTTGTCCTTCAAATACATAAAATGAATAGCTTTTTTTTTCAATATTCTAATTTTGTGAACCAAATGTGACCTAAGAGAATGTTTGGTTGCTTGTAAATAAAAAAATATCTTGTAAGAAATGTTGTTAGAAATTGTGTTACAATCATTTTTGACAACAATAAATGCGACAAAATGTGCATTTATTATAATTTTTGCTAAAAAATGACACAAACAAATATTGTAATTGGTGTAAATATTATAGCAAGTATCGCAAGAAAAATATTTACAAACAACAATAATGTATAACTTGTATTAATTTTAGACTCTACCAACAACTCTGATTGCAATGACATGTGTTCTGTCAACACCTAACTCTGTGTGCATTGCATACAAACGGTCACCTACCCCTCTCTCTCTCTCTCTCTCTCTCTCTCTCTCTATATATATATATATATATATATATATATATATATATGGGATCAAAATTCTCACATTTTTGTATTATTAAAATATTTGCATGATTACAATTATTGGATCTTGTTTAAGTCAGCTAATCTTAGCCATTGATTTGAACCAATATATAAAAGAGAAGCCGAGATATTATACCTCTTCTCGATAACCAGAAGAGTCACTAAAGTTCGATCAAAAAAAAAAAACTGATCTCTCTCTCTCCCCCTCCGTTATATATATATATACATATATATATATATATATATATATATATATATATATATGGATGGATGCCGTTATATATATATATATACATATATATATATATATAGGCATCCATCCACATATATATATATATATATATATATATATATATATATATATATATATATATATATATATATATGTGGATGGATGCCATATGAAATTATGGGAAGGAATGAACCGGTTAGCAATATAATAATGGATGGACAATGGCCGACAATTTGCTGCTATGATCACAGAGATTCCAATTGATCCAGGAATAGTGTATGAGCGGGTGAGACCGCATTCCATGGAGATACCAAACGCTGATTTCATTTGGATTAAGAAATAGGCAAATACGATGCAACTCAATATGTTAAAGGCGCTGCGAAGAAAGCTATTAACCATCGACAGACTACATCGGTTTGGCACACAAATTGCTACACAAAATTGCCAGTTTTGTCAAATGGCGGAGGAAACATTTGTCCACTTATTTTTCCAGTGCAACTATACATGGGATATCTGGAAACAGCAGTATAATATATTACAGATCCCTTTACATCAAGCTCATGACATGAATAGCCAAATTGAATTATTTACAAATCAAAGAGGAAGGGGGTAGCCAATGGTTCAGGTCGGCTCTCATCCGGCTCTCAGCTGCGACATGGTACATTTGGAATGAACCGAATAACACATATTTCAATGAGTGCAGACTACTCAGATGAGCATCCTGCATAACATCAAATAATTGAGTTAACTATTGATTATCAATAAAATTATCATTCTTGTAATATATATATATATATATATATATATATATGAGGAGGGATCAACAACCTTTCATTTTTGTATTTTTCAAGCATCTTTTCTTTCATATCGTTGAATTTTGTTTAAGTCATCTAATCTTAACCGTTCATTTTTCAACGGTTAAGATTATATGACTTAAACAAGATCCAATGGTCGTTATCATGGAGATGCTTGGAAAATGCAAAAATGGGAGATGTAGATCCCTCCTCCATATATATATATATATAGGGTAAACGGGATATGAGCCATAATACTCATATTCCTACATGAGCCATACACATGTGGACCAATAAAAATAGACTTTCATATCTCATGTGCATTCATGTGCACTAGTACCAGGGCCGGCCCTGGCCCAGGGCTGGCAGGGCGACCGCCCAGGGTCCCATGGGCCAGAAGGGCCCAAATTTTTTTTTTGTTTAAATATATAAATAATTTTGTACCGAAAATAGAATTAGTATTTACCATTGACCATTCTTATCACAAAGTAATTGTTGTGTAGTGGTTATTATATTAGACTTGCACACAAGAGGTTGCTAGTTCAAATCTTGGTGGAGGCATATTTTTTATTTTACTTTTGTTTTATTTTTTTTACATTATGTATGGGGTCTCATTTTGAAAGTTCGCTCCGGGCCCCTGTGAGCTCAGGGCCGGCCCTGACTAGTACACTCTATTAATATTGGTCCACATATGTATGGTTCATGTAGGAATATGAGCACTATGGCTCATATCCCGTTTATCACACACACACACACACACACACACACATATATATATATATATATATATATATATATATATATATATATATATATATATATATATATATAGGTCCCTAAGGCAATAGCCTAGTGGTGGTGCCGGGGGGACACCTACGGGTAGGTCCTAGGTTCGAATCCCTCCTGGACGACTGGGTGGCTTATATAACCAATGTCCGACTTGGAGAAAGGAAACAAATATATATATATATATATATATATATATATATATATATATATATATATATATATATATATATATATATATATATATATATAGGATAAAGTACAAAAAATCTCTCCTTAGATTTGCCTTGGAAGCAAAATAAGACATATTAAACGCTTACAACAAATAAACCCTCCCGTAATAAAATTTTCGATCAAAACGTCCCCTCCTGTCTCCATGGTTCCGTCAGCAGAAGGAACGCTGGATGAGGGAGTAGTCTTAGGCCTGGAACTACTCGTCCCAGAAGTCCTGCCACGTAACGTCGTCGCAGTCAGAGATGTGACTGGTTGATATAATGGAGTACTAGGCGCCGAGAATCCAGAACCAACAGTAGGCAGTACCAGAGGAGCACTATGTCTACCTCGGGACCTCCCGAACTCTCCGCGTCATCCTGTCATACCTGGTAACAACATATGATGATAGAACAAATAAACAAATATATAGTACATTCTACAGTCAAAATGTTATGCATATCTCACTGCATTAATAGAATTGCACATTAAATAACTAGTAGTGTCACAAGTCTAAATTGATAGTACATTCTACAGTCAAAATATAATACATGTCACAAGCCCAAATAAATTTATTTTATTTTCAATCATCTTCAGAAAATTTATCTTGTTCGCCTTCCTCGTCCTCCTCCTCCTCCTCCTCTTCCTCTCCTCTTCCTCTTCCTCCTCATCTTCACTTTCATCTACTTCGTCTTCATCTTCGTCTCCCTCTTCGGATGATTCTACCTTTTCTACATTATTAGTCGTGTAATAAGTAACTTTCGTTGAGTCCACATCTATAATATTTGTTACAAGAGGTAGCTCGTCCTCCTGATAAGCTATTTCGTCAACGCCAAAGGTATATCTAGTTTTAGTCTTGCATACTGTCCACCGATCCGACATCGTTGTCCCTCATCTAGGATAAGTTGTGAAGTACACAAGTTAAGCCTGACTTGATAGGACAAATGGTTCGTAGCCTTGATATTTACGTTTGTAGTTTATATCCACAAGACCATGCTTGTCAATTTTCTAACCTTGATCTTGAATCGGATCGAACCATTCACACTTGAATAGCACGATCTTAGCAGGTTCATTACCATAATTATATGTCAACTCCACAATCTCTCGTAAGATACCAAAAAAAATTATTGCCTGGATCGACGTCTTTGTAGTTCAAAGATTTAATACACAAACAACTATTTTTCGTGGAATCAAGATCAAGAAATCTGTCTCTGATCGGAGCATTTGTTGACTTGAAGCTAAACTCATTCACACAGTAACTTGGCCATATTTTGACGGCAGTAATTATTTCCTTGGCTAGAGTTCTAATAGATTCAGTCTCTGGTGTTATTAGACGATCGACCTAAATACCAAAGTAGCGATAGTAAGTTATTTATTATGCAAGTGCATACAGAAAAAGTAATTACCGAGCTCCTTACATATGCGCTCAACCAAGAAAGAAAATGACGTTTCTTTTCTTGTTCTACTACTTCATCTGTTATGTAGGGTCTAACCGACCTTAGCTCATCATTATATGTGCTGAAAAACAATGGAGCAACCGCTGGTTAGTAGCATAATATTAGCTTATACTATTACATTGAGATGGCGTAAATGTGGACGTATTAATTACTTACTCCTCTAGCTTCTCCACTTCATCCTCGTCGCAATTGAGTAATATATACAACTAAGCAGCCCTTAGCTCGTCGTCATTCAAATATCTCTTCTTCATTTTTTCTGAAGGATTTTCAGACGCATTGAATACTTTCAGTATTGCATCATTACATTCCTGATATCCGTCGTTGTTTCTCGGAGCTCTCGTTCTATTAGTAGCAACATGAGGTTTGAAATACGTCGAGCAAAAGTTTGTAATCCCCTCGAGAACATAAGCTTCACAAATAGAGCCCTCAACCCGTGCCTTATTTTTTTAACTTTCTCTTTAGGTGATTCAGATGTCGCTCGAACGGGTACATCCACTGATAACCGACAGGACAACCAACACGTGCCGCATAGAAAAGATGAATTGGCAAATGCTCCATGGAGTCGAAGAATCCAGGAGGAAATACCTTCTCGATCTTGCACAGTGTTACCGCAATGTCCTTCTCTTGCTTTTCTAGATGATCGACGAGCAACTTAGTAGCACAAAGATCTCTGAAGAATATGCTGAGCTCTGTCAATGGATCATAAATGACCTGCGGTAAGAATTCTCAAAATGCAATCGAAATTAACCTTTCCATGAATACGTGACAATCGTGGCTCTTCATACCCGCCAGTTTGTTCTCCTTGAGGTCGACGCATCTTCTCAAGTTCGACACGTATCCGTCTAGAAATTTTAGACCATGAATCCATCTACAAAGTCTTCTTTTATCCTCCTTCTCCAATGAGAAAATTGACTTAGGCTGCTTTAACTTTCCATTCTCCTCATCTATCAAATGCAACGCAGGACGTCTACATATTTCTTCTAAGTCCAACCTGACCTTCGGATTATCTTTCATTTTTCCTTTTACCTCCATTACAGTATTAATTATGTTATCAAACACATTATTCTCGATATGCATGATATCAAGGTTATGTCTGATCAGATTGGTGCTCCACTATGGCAGATCGCAGAATATACTCCTCTTCGTCCAGTTATGGGTGCGACCAAATCCGTTACACTTGTACCCCTTAGCAGGCTCTTCAATAGCACTTGGTAAATCTTTTACCAATTTCCATATCGTGTATCCGAGCCACCTTGGCGGTGGATTGGCCTTCTCCACAACGCCCGCACGAAAAGCATTCATGTTCCTCCGGTACGGATGATCCTTAGACAAAAATTGTCGATGACAATTGAAGAAGCACGGCTTGCTTCCGTGTTTCAAACGAAAATCCTTAGTGCGGTCCATGCAATATGGACATGAGAGACGACCATGAGTACTCCATCCAGATAACATTCCATAGGCTGAAAAGTCGTTGATGCTCCACATAAGTGCTGCCCTCATCTGGAAATTCTGCTTTCTAGAAACATCGTACGTGTTGGTACCTACTTTCTACGACTATTTTAACTCATCTATCAAAGGTTGTAAATACACATCGATGTTCCTTTTCGGATTGTACGGAGTGACGATCACAGGCCAACATGAATACCGGGAGCCCAAAAGTCTGAATTGGGTAAAACCGTCGGAGGAGAGCCCCAATATGACATTATACGGATCCGAAGTAAAATCTGGATACTCTCGATCAAAGTACTTCCATGCTTCTCCATTAGATAGATGATCTAATACTCCTTCGATATATTTCCGCCTGTGTCAACTCATATTTTTTGCAGTCTCCTTCACCATAAACAACCTCTGCAACCGCGGCGTCAAAGGCAAGTAGTGCATCGAATCAGTAGCCTTCCTTGCACCGACAGACTTTCCTCTACCAATGGCCTTGTAGCGATCAGCACCACCGAATCTGCATGCATCTTCATCATTGTCATCTTTGTAGTACAATATGCACCCATTGCGACATGCATCGATTTTCTCATATCTCATCCAGAGCGATCTCACCATCCTCTTAGATCGGTAGAAGTCTTTAGGCAACTTTGTACCCTCTGGAAAGATCTCTATAATCAAATCCATTAGTCAGTTATAGCATTCTTGCGACATATTAAAATCGGACTTGATGCTCAACAATCTAGTAACCACCTCCAAAGGTGAATAATCCTCACAACTAGGATATAATGGAGTCCTTGTATTCTCCAGCAACTCTACGAACTTTGCAGCATCGGCATTCGGTGCCTCCTTAGCTGCATCATAATTATCCGATCGAAATTAGGCCCTACCGCATCAAAAACCATGTCCACCCACCCGTCGTCGTAAGCAGCGTGGTCATGGACATCCATATATGGCTCCACATAAGGCTCTGACTCCGATTCTAAATACACAAGTTCTCCGTGCGCGATCTACTGATAGTAATTCGGCGTGAAACCCTTCGAGTACAAATGATATGTGACTTTCACTTCTGGATGATATTTCAAGTTGTAATATCTCACACACGGACACTTAATTTTGGTACCGTCCATGTACTGAGGGAACGCCTTGGCGAACTGCAGGAACTGCTGTACACCCTCTATAAATTTATCCCGCACACCGCACATGTCATCAGGATGACGGTTGTACATCCACGAACGATGACGCATATAATAATTCATATCTATTTCTAGATACTTCTACAAAGATGAATAGACATCGTTCAAGTATATACTCATGTGAATATTTGGTAGTGTATATTATCCAAATGACACTCACTCCGGATATGCAAAGATGAATGTACATCATTCAAGAAAATAGTTAAATTACAGTAGATGTCACAAGTCTAAATGGATTTTATATTGATATTTTTAATCCTCTTCTGAAAATTCATCTTCTTCGTTTAAATACAGTACATGCACTGATACTCATAGTCCTAGCATTGATACTCAGGAATACCCAATTATGTTATACACCTACTCATCTACACACACATAAGAATACACAGGAATACAGTACATGTACTGATACACCTAGTCCTAGCACTGCTACTTCTTCGTTCAACTTTGTATCATGGGTACTCATATTGAAGTGTATCGGTGAGTGTCAACTCTGTATCCTAGATATCCACACTTGATATTTGTTTAGGCCATGACTTTCTAATTAAAAAAAGTCAAGTCATGGATATCCAGTGTCCGCAACACCGAGATATCCACACACACACCCTCACTGCACTGTGCACAAGTGTGCACTGCACAACACCTTACTTGATACCCAAGACTGCGTCTAATTAACTCAGATAGGGTTAGGGTCTGTGTCGTATCTCGGCTTTGGGTTAGGGTCTGTGTCATGTCCCGTGTCGTGTCATAACTAAATTGCCACTCTCCCACACTACCTGCAGCACTTCTCATATAATCCAACATCCCGACCACATCCTATATATATATATAATATCAAAGAAACCCCCCAAATCAACGGCTATGAAGTATAAAGGTATAATCCAATATCCCGTCGCTAATCCAACATCCCGTGTGCACCGCACTTCTCATATAATCCAACATCCCGTCGTTAATTGGACAAAATTTAGTAGTGACTTGACGTGCACACACACACCAACACATACACACACATGAACACACGCATACACATGAACACACACACACACAATTCTATACTCACAAGCCAATTATATGATACTCAATAACATATGATACTAAATTCATAATAAAATCCTATCAAACAACTATATAGCATATTTATGGATGTTGTATTATGTGTGTGATATACTAGTGCAACCAAAATTTCTAATTATGCAACCAAACTTTCATACTAACTAGAGTGTATCTCCATGCATGTCCGGGTGTGTCTCCATGTATGTCCGTGTCCACGTGTGTCCATATGTGCCCATATGTATCTGTGTCCATGCGTGTCTACATGTGTATCTGTGTTAGTATGAATCGTGTCATGTAGGGTGGTGTCATGTGTGTGTGTGTCATGTGTCAGGTTTAGGGTTATGTCATGTGTACTGTGTCATGATTATGTCTAATATGTGTGTGTGTATCATAGTTGTGTCCGGATCTGGGTTAGGGTTTACCGAGCCGGGAGAAAGGGAGGAGGAGTACCTGAGAGAGGGGTCGACGGAGGAGGACCACGCTGGAGGGGAGGAGCCATGCCGGAGGGGGAGGAGCCGCATCTGGAGTTGCCTGTGTCGGGAAAGGGGAGAGGGGGACTAGTGGCGAGGAGGACGGGGTAGCCAGAGGGGAGGGGAGGAGCACGGGGTCGCCGGAGAGGAGGACGGGATAGCCGAAGACGAGCACATGGCCGCGCTGTCAAGTCGTCGGCGGAAAGGGAGAGTTCGTTAGGGGGTGGACGAGCACGGGGAGAGGCGGGGAGGAGCACGGCGTAGTCGGAGAGGAGCACGGGGGCGCGTGCGGTCGAGTCGTTGGAAGGAAATGAGAGTTTGTTTGGGGGGAGTTTACAAAAATTTGGGAATCGATGGGGGGAAAAGAAATAAAATATAGAATAGACGAGGGAACCCTATATACAGTAATTTAGTGACGTCCGTTTGAGACGTCGCTAAACGTCGCTAATTAAAAAATTAGCCATGTCATAAAAAGATGTCGCTAAATATCGTTAAAAGTTTGTGACGTTAGAGACATCGCTAAAAACGTCGCTAAAGATCAAAAAAAGCAACGTCGGTAAATACGTTGCTAAACGTCGCTAAATCATAAAAATCAGCGACGTTAAAGAAGCTTATAGTGCCTATTCTTTAGAATTGAGGTACAGTCGCTAAACATCGCTATGTGTCGCCAATAATGACATATAGCGACGTTTATTTTAGGAGTAGCTCAAGTCTTTAATATTAGCGACGTTTTATTATAACATCGCTAAAAACTTCGCTATTTTATTATATTTTGGTAGTGAAATAGCAAGTACCACAAAGGAAGCACGAAAATGGAGAAACAAAAAAACCCCAAAAAATATATAATAATACATAGGTTCAGTGTCGTAACTTAGGTCCATGGCAGATTCTAGCGCGAAGGCCCAACCCTACAACCAAACAAGGACAAGGGTTGAACCATCACTCTAAGATAGTCCACTTTCCTAGTCTACTAAGTGAATAATACAATCAGAACCAAAACCATTTCTTTCTAAATCGGCCAATCATTTATACGGCTTGCTATTTTTGTGGAGTCTGAGGTTATCTCAGAAATAATACAAAATAAGTATCCTCAGATCACACCAGTGCCGAACATGAGCTAACCGAACCAATATAACAAAACAGGCACTTGTAGGATACACCAGTCCCCCGTAGGGCCACTGCGTTAAAAATACAGTATTAGCGGTTCCAGGGTTCCTATATTGAAACAGTGGCTCGGCATAATAATAGGTCAGATACTGCACTCCACTAAGGCAGATGATATACAATATCTGTGGTGACCAGCCCAAAACGTACTTAGAATAAATCTATGTGGGAAGGTTCGTTGGCATGATCTCAGGATACCGTTCCCTCCAAATGTTACTACCAATTTTAGTTGCCTAATTATCCCTATGTTGTGTTTGAAATCTCATGGCGTGGTCGCATAAGAATTTTTCTTAAGATATCGTACAAAGTACGGGTACGCTAGATACTAATACATGGAAGTCAAATCTGGATTCATCCGAGCGTGTATACAACATTCATACAATCAATATCCTAGCCACGCTTTGGTAGTTGACTCGCTTATTATGCCCGTGCTGGGGAAACAATGTACATATATATATATATATATATATATATATATATATATATATATATATGTATATATATATATATATGTATATATATATATATATATATATATATATATATGTATGTATATATATATCACGCGTTCAGGGATTTGGAGGCGTTCTCGATGCACAACCCAAATATAATCACTTAACACGTGACAGGATGTGTCGCTCCTCGGCGCACATAAAATCATGAATAATAATCAGGCAATAGTGATATCAGCACGGATACAATATTCGAGTCCAATTACCAATTATGCATTGGGTCACAAGAGTCAAGAAACATTCAATCAACAAGCATGGACGCATGGGTCTCTAGACCACATAAAAAAATCAGGCCGCGTGCCCAGGATTAAGTTTATTCCTTGGGACAAGTGTTGAAGTGACATGGAAAAAAATAAAGTGTCAGTGATGTGACAAAAGATGACTGATGTGACTGAGGTGACAAGCCATCAAGTGTGTCAGGAAGAAAAGATAAAACTATAGAAATAAGTGCCAACGGTTCAGAGCCATGAATCCAAGAAAAATAGTGGCCGCATGTTCTCCTGACCGCATGAGTGTCGGTGTCGCATGGGGTTCTCTTGGACTTACCGAATTTTTTATTCGTTCAGCAAGTGAAAGCACAAGGTATTCAAGGACACTTGTGTAAATCAGCAGTCATGCGTCCTGTAACGTCCGCCACCGCACGGTGCGTTACGCTGAGTCAGATTGAATGAACAAATGCTGGTTCCATTTGATTTATTGGATTTTGGGAAGAAGTATTGATTGAGTTGTTTCATGTGCAGATGGCTAGCGGTTTCGATGGAAATCAGGTGTTCGTTCAGAGCAGTACTGAGATAGCTGAGTTGGAATGATAATGCCATCTTCCTTAATCCGATCGGTCGGATGATTTGTAGAGCACGGCCTGCTCGCACGGTCATACCAGTTGAGTAGATCGCGCTTGCATCGGACCACGGGTTCAAGGAATTGGCCGTATCGGCAGGACAGGATGCCTAACGGGATCAATCATAGGTGAGTGAGCTCTTTCCCTTCTCCTCTACTCCTTCATGCCTAATAATATGAAAAACACGTAAAAGGCTTGAACACTTGGGCTAAAACATAGGGAATCACTACACTGAGGCGTGCATAGAGTGTACGCCATTGGCTTGGTAGGATTTGTGGCTTGATTTGGTTTGTGCGTTGGATAGTTGGAGTTAGAGTTGGAATATTACATTTGAGGCAGTTGGTTGGATAATTGGGATTATGCTTGGACAGTTGGATTGATGCTTTGGAAATATCAGGAATTCGGGCGAGCGAGCGTGCATCCGTGCACGGGTATCACTTGGTCACTTTGTCTTGCAAAGCGAGCAGTTATGGTTCGAAACAGAACAACTGCATCGGCACGGGCATTGTGCCTCTTTTGGGGCATTGTGCCATGGGATAGTTTGAGCAGGGTGTTGCACCATTGGAAACACTGTGTTGAGAAGAGGCATTGTGCCTATGGGAATAACTTGGATTTGGTGCCTTGGGCTATATGTTGGAAGAATGGTTATGGATTCTTTGGTTGGATGTTTTGGTTGGATATTCACGGAACGAGTCTAGGATCGCTTGGTGGGGCGAGAATGTTCGATCCTCTCGTCATACCTACTTGGTGTCTGCATGTCACGGACAACCTGTATTGCACAGGGTTTGGTCTCCTCGAACGGGTACTCCGGGGCACCGGGACCGTTCGGCCATGGAGGAGACAATTGGGTAACGCGTCTTGGGCGCGGTGCCAGCGGTTGGAATCGATCCAGGTGGGTTAGCTACTTAGCGCTGTTTCGAGAAGAACCGCATTTGATCAGTCCGATCAAAGTCCTTTATGGCTTGGCCAGTGACTTCATATAGTATAGTGTTGGCTTGCTTTTCTTTTGTTGGTTTGGCTTTCGTGTAGGTGTGGCCACCTTGCCTCGGCAAGAGTGTGCACTGTGAGATTTGGATTGTAAGTGTTGGTTGAGGATGGATATTGAGGCTTGGTTGATGGTTCGACATGTTATCGTGTTGCTTGGACTTGAGCATGACGGGTTGCATGCTAGTTTCCCTCGAGTTGCTTATATATGTGATTGTCGTTTGGATTGAGTTGAGTGCTTGCATGCTTAAACTGCTTTACAGCTTTTCTTAACATGTCATCCCTATGCCATGAAATGAATCTAGGATTCAACTAGAAAGATCACCATATAACTGTTTGCATTCACCTTTTTTACTTAGTGTCGGCTTAGGCGAGTGGGTTACCCCGCTCACCAGTATGGTTGTGTACTGACCCACGTTTGTGGGCATTATTTCAGGTACGCAGGCGTAGTGGCGCTGCTTGGATATACGAGACATGATGTATGAACTGTAAGTACCTTTGTGGGCTAGAGAAAAGAGCAAGAGCATTTCATCGTCTTTGTGGCATCGCCTTTGTGGCATTGCCTCGGGGCATTTCATTTAGACCCTATCGTGAGCTTCATTGCGTATTACTCTGATTGTGTGCTTGGTACACAATACTTGACTTCCGCTGCAACTTGGTTGTTTCAATGATAATATTTGGTGTTTGACAACATCGCCTTGTACGAGCGCAACTCCAGGCTCGTACGGCATTACGTCCCGATGAGAACGATGGTCCTGCGGGAGAGCTGTAAACGTGGTGATTCACGTTCAGCGGGGACTATCGAGCTTGCGGGAGATTGGGGCGTGACAAATTGGTATCAGAGCGCCCGGTTCATTTCTTCGGACTTGGTCCTTCGCTTCATCATAAACTCTAAATAGCTTTCGCGTGTCGTCTAGCTCTTGACTCTACTCGGTGCCGCATCGGATGTTTCATGCAATAAGTCTATTTATTGCTGGTTGTGGCTGTATTTTATTCTTTGTTGGGTTGCCTTGGTTGGTTTTCGTAGGACCGCTTAGCCTCGTTAGGCGTTGTTGCATTCGTGCAGCAAGTTGGTTGGCGTTGTTGCATTTGTGCAACAAGTGTGGGCTTTCGTTGGGTTGGCTTGTCTTATCGTTCGGGAGTTCTGATTGCCTCAGTGGATCAGTTGGTTGGCATACGAGATTTGGTTATGCGGCATGTTTTGAGTAGAAATATTTGATGAGAATGGATCCTTGCACGAGTTGCTCGTCTAGCGATTGTGTTGGGAATAAGTTGGAATTTTGGCTGTGGCGCATCGGTTGAGCAGGTTTGAGTTTGGCTTGGGAATATCAGAATAGTTTGAACGAGTTGCTCGTATAGCAAATGTGTGGAACCATTTGAGTATTGTATTGGAATACTTGGAAAAGATCGTTGCATGGGATTGCCCGTGTTGCGAAAGTATCAGACGGTTTGAGAATAGCTGGAAGCATTGAGAATGGAATATAGCACGAGTTGCATAATAAGATTGATGGAAATATTTGGATAATTCAGGCATTGTCTGAGTTTTGTGTCAGACTTGAGTTGGGGATGGCAGGATCTCGCATAAGGAATGGTTCGAACGGATCTTGGATCCATGCAAGAAAATCGTAATGTGAGTAGCGACTCGATTCGGAGTGGTATATGGGATACCACATTGTGAGCAAGGCATTGGAAAATGTTTTGGTTGGACATCAAATAGAAATTGCCTGAACGAACTCGGATATTGAGAATACATGTTAGTTGGTGCAAGTCGATTGTGTTGGAAAGAATAATAATGGAGCAAGCGATTGGTAAATTGAAGGATAGCGAGCACGGACTACGATTTTGGGCAACACATTTGAGCTGTTGGTTGAGCAATGAAACACGATCTTGGTTTGGAGGGATAATGCGATGGACTTGAATGGACTGGAAGGATTTTGGATAGTGCTGCTCGAGAAGTCGACTCAGGTTTAGCGAAGTGGAATTTTGGGCAAGATATTGCAACAATGGTAGACGGATCCTCCGGAAGACGTGGACGGATTGAGGCAACAACTAAAGGCAAGAATTTGTGGCGGACAAACTTTTAAAGATAGCTAAATGTGGGAGCAAGTCGGAACAAATTACTGTGTTGTTTGAGCAAGCATTGTAGAATGCGGCAAAGGGATAAGAATTGGAGCAAGTCTTGAGTTTCGAAAATCATTGCAGTGGTAGTGCGAGAAGACGAACATGGCAGTTTAGAAAATTTGATGGATTCAGGGCATAACGGCGGATTGATGGAAGACGGTTTCAAACGAGCACAGTTCTCGAATTGTGGCTTGGATAGATAGCAAGACGCTAGGTGGTTAAGCAGCATTGGTTGACAGATCAGCAGAGGTAGTGCATGAGTTCTCGGATTCGGGAGTTCGCTCAGATGGAATGGTTGGATTTTGATTCGGATTTGCAGATGAGATATAGCATGATTCATAATAACTGTCCATCGTGATGATTATAATTATCGAGCGTAGCTTCGGGACAGCTGACCCTAGCGACTTGCCCGCCAGATCAGAGATTGAATACGGTAGACCCATAGAACGACCCTTGAGGCGGCATATTTGGGAATGCGTCGAGGACAGATGTGAGCAATGAGATTTGGCCTATTGACTGAGTGTTGGATTTGAGAGATCCTTGGGATAGCCTTCAGCTGAAGATGCAGCCGGAAGACCGAAGCGATTATGGGATTGGCCTAAGTCAACTGATGAGATTCAGAGTCACAGATTTTTGTAGTTGGCATCGCCTCTGACTCATCGTGCTCTGGAAGGGAATAGCATTTATATGAATGGACGACTGTGGTGGCTCGTTCAAATCAAATCTTTGCGAATACTGGAAGGGACAAATGTGCCTCAGATTTACAAGATACATCGGAACTTAGTCTGGGAAGCGTGCTCGTTCAGAAGGCGAAGGTGATGTCCTATGCTTCGAGGCAGTGGAAGCAGCGCGAAGAATTATTCCATGCGCAACCTAAGAATTGTGGCGAGTGTGTCCACGTTGAAATCGTGGCGACACTATCCCTTTGGCGTGGCGGCGAGATCTTCGTGGATCACACCTATCTTAATATAGATGTTCACCCAGCGAGGTATTGAGATTGAGGAAGAGGTGTTGGACTGAGCTGATGAAAGCAAAGTTGATATTTGGGTAAGTCGCATAGCTGGGGTAGTATCATTTGAGTTGATCGTTCGGTGCATGAGATATATTTGGAGATGTTGCTAGTGCGGATTCAAAAATAGTTGGATGGATTGAGTTGGAACAAGAACTGATTGAGTCGGTGGAAAAAAAAATCATCATATTTGAGAATGGTGCTTAAGCGAACATGTTGGAATGGAAATCAGGTTTGGTTCAATTGGGAGTAAAGCAAATGGATGCCTCGGACATAAAGATACCCTTGTAACTTATCCAAATTCGCTATCGCAAAGCTCGGCTGAAATGCATGTATTTTAGGGACGCCTTAAATATGTGTATCGATCCAAAACTAAGCGATACGAGGAATTCGTATTGAGCTGCAAGGAGGATGTGGGAATATAGAATTTGTACGAGCATTCAGCAGTGCGAGATGTTGAGTTAGAATCGTGAATATGTGAGTTGCATAGAGCAGATCCATGGAATTGGACAAACGGCATGTGATAGGAATGAGTACCAGCACGGTTCGTGGACGAACCTGATTCTAAGTGGTATATTATGTAACGCCCGCCACCGCACGGTGTGTTATGCTTAGTCGGATTGAATGAACAAATGCTGGTTCCATTTGATTTGTTGGATTTTGGGAAGAAGTATTGATTGAGTTGTTTCATGTGCAGATGGCTAGCGGGTTCGATGGAAATCAGGTGCTCGTTCAGAGCAGTACTGAGATAGCTGAGTTGGAATGATAATGCCATCTTCCTTAGTCCGATCGGTCGGATGATTTATAGAGCACGACCTGCTCGCACGGTCATACCAGTTGAGTAGATCGCGCTTGCATCGGACCACGGGTTCAAGGGATTGGCCGTATCGGCAGGACAGGATGCCTAACGGGATCAATCATAGGTGAGTGGGCTCTTTCCCTTCTCCTCTACTCCTTCATGCCTAATAATATGGAAAACACGTAAAAGACTTGAACACTTGGGCTAAAACATGGGGAATCACTACACTGAGGCGTGCATAGAGTGTACGTCATTGGCTTGGTAGGATTTGTGGCTTGATTTGGTTTGTGCGTTGGATAGTTGGAGTTAGAGTTGGAATATTACATTTGAGGCAGTTGGTTGGATAATTGGGATTATGCTTGGACAGTTGGATTGATGCTTTGGAAATATCGAGAATTCGGGCGAGCGAGCGTGCATCCGTGCACGGGTATCACTTGGTCGCTTTGTCTTGCAAAGCGAGCAGTTATGGTTCGAAACCGAACAACTGCATCGGCGCGGGCATTGTGCCTCTTTTGGGGCATTGTGCCATGGGATAGTTTGAGAAGGGTGTTGCACCATTGGAAACACTGTGTTGAGAAGAGGCATTGTGCCTATGGGAATAACTTGGATTTGGTACCTTGGGCTATATGTTGGAAGAATGGTTATGGATTCTTTGGTTGGATGTTTTGGTTGGATATTCACGGAACGAGTCTAGGATCGCTTGGTGGGGCGAGAATGTTTGATCCTCTCGTCATACCTACTTGGTGTCTGCATGTCACGGACAACCTGTATTGCACAGGGTTTGGTCTCCTCGAACGGGTACTCCAGGGCACCGGGACCGTTCGGCCATGGAGGAGACAATTGGGTAACGCGTCTTGGGCGCGGTGCAGCGGTTGGAATCGATCCAGGTGGGTTAGCTACTTAGCGCTGTTTCGAGGAGAACCGCATTTGATCAGTCCGATCAAAGTCCTTTATAGCTTGGCCAGTGACTTCATATAGTATAGTGTTGGCTTGCTTTTCTTTTGTTGGTTTGGCTTTCGTGTAGGCGCGGCCACCTTGCCTCGGCAAGAGTGTGCACTGTGAGATTTGGATTGTAAGTGTTGGTTGAGGATGGATATTGAGGCTTGGTTGATGGTTCGACATGTTATCGTGTTGCTTGGACTTGAGCAGGACGGGTTGCATGCTAGTTTCCCTCGAGTTGCTTATATATGTGCTTGTCGTTTGGATTGAGTTGAGTGCTTGCATGCTTAAACTGCTTTACAGCTTTTCTTAACATGTCATCCCTATGCCATGAAATGAATCTAGGATTCAACTAGAAAGATCACCATATAACTGTTTGCATTCACCTTTTTTACTTAGTGTCGGCTTAGGCGAGTGGGTTACCCCGCTCACCAGTACGGTTGTGTACTGACCCACGTTTGTGGGCATTATTTCAGGTACGCAGGCGTAGTGGCGCTGCTTGGATATACGAGACATGATGTATAAACTGTAAGTACCTTTGTGGGCTAGAGAAAAGAGCAAGAGCATTTCATCGTCTTCATGGCATCGCCTTTGTGGCATTGCCTCGGGGCATTTCATTTAGACCCTATCGTGAGCTTCGTTGCGTATTACTCTGATTGTGTGCTTGGTACACTACTTGACTTCCGCTGCAACTTGGTTATTTCAATGATAACATTTGGTGTTTGACAACATCGCCTTGTACGAGCGTAACTCCAGGCTCGTACGGCATTACGTCCCGATGAGAACGATGGTCCTGCGGGAGAGCTGTAAACGTGGTGATTCACGTTCAGCGGGGACTATCGAGCTTGCGGGAGATTGGGGCGTGACACGTCCAACAAGATGGACGCATGTTGTCAGTATGCGGTAATAGTTTAGGCCACATAACCCTCTCGGGCCGCATGGAACTCTCAACCGCATATGCTCATTGGCCGCATGGTAACTTCATCTTCTCCAACAGCAGGTTCGGCCATGGCGAAAAAGCTCTAAGACTGAAATCTTGTTTTGTTCATAAAAACTCCATTTTTAGTCCAAATCGGGTTAACCGAAAGCTAAAATGCTCTAAATTTAAATATCTATCGTGTAGAAAAACTGGTTTTCAAAGACAAAAGTATAATAGATCAAAACCAAGAAAAATTCATGAAACCCATAAAACCCTAAGTTAGAAATATAGATCTATACAAATTCATCCATCAAAATAGAAAACTCTAAGAACTAAAAATACTTAGAAACACATAATAAACATAATACAACAATAATATGGATGATTTCTCTATTTCTCATGCAAGGTGTACTTGCCTATGAAATGGGGAGAGAAAGCTAAAGAAGGAGGAAGTAATAAAGAAACGGGGGAGAGAGAGAGAGAGACAGAATGTTGGGTTATATATGGTAGGGTTTGAGGGTTGAACCAAAGGTTCTCATGAGTTGAACCAACCCACAAAATAAATCCTGAACCAGGTTAAACCAAAGAATGGATCTAGTCTCCATGCACATGCAACCGTGCTAAAATATAAATACGTTCCAAATACGTATATCGGGAACGGGGAGTGACACACGGGGTGGTGCGGAGGAGGTGGGGGAGGCACGGGAGGAGGAGGGGGAGCTCGGGGTGGCGCAGAGGAGGAGGGGGGAGCTCGGGAGGAGGAGGAGGGGGTGAGGGCTGGAGGAGGAGGAGGAGGAGGAGGAGGAGGAGAGGGGGGGTGAGGGCTGGAGGGGATGAGGGAGAAGGAGAAGGAAGAGGAGGAGGAGGCGGGGGGAGCTTGCCGGCGGGGAGGAGGGTGCGGGGAGGGTGGCGAGGGCACAGGTGGGGAGGGGTTTGGATTAGTTAGGAGGATTATAATTAGGATTATGATTAGGATTAGGATTAGGGAAGGATAGATTAGTCAATTCAAGTCTAAATTAACGACATAATCCAAAATGGATGTAAACCGAGCAAAAATATAAAAATATTTTTTTTTTAAAACCATGGGGCCTTAAATTCAAATCTATTGAGGGATTTTTTGCACTTTACCCTATATATATATGTGTGTGTGTGTGTGTGTGTGTGTGTGTGTGTGTGTGTGTGTGTGTGTGCGCCAAGGAACTCTAGCTCAAGTGCTTAGAGTGAGGCATATCCTCCCAAGAGGTTGCGGGTTCGAGCAACGGGAGAATCATATTTAATTCCTTGTGGAAGAATTAATGTGTGTAATGGTGTGGTACATGTGTGGTACAGATGCAGGTGCAAGTGTGGACCTTCGGACCGGGATGTGCGATACAGATGCAGGTGCAAGTGCGGACCTTCGGACCGGGATGTGTGGGATCTTCGGACCGAGTTTGTAGGTCTTCGACCAGAAGTCCGTAACACAATTATATATATATATATATATATAAGAGAAGAGCTTGGTCCCCTCTACAATTTGGTAGTAAAAGAAACGGATCCCACATTAGAATAATATTATTGTTATTTTTACATATAAGTCATTGTCGTAGCGAATTTAGTAGAGGTTAAACTTTAGATGGTTCTCTATATTTTTCTATTTATAGTAGTATGATGACTTAATAACTAGATACAATAGTATTTATACAAGATTACAAAGACATAAGTTTTTCGCCATTGTTGTTCTACTTCAAGTGGAATGACCCAACCTTCTTGTTGAAGGCGTGATAATTAGGATCACCTTGGTGTCGAGTTCTACTACGAATATAACTGTGACCATGACCACAACCATAATTACGACCACGACCGCAACCACGTCCTTGTCTATAGTTACTTGCATTCGCTTCAGGGAATGGCTGCGATCCAGTAGGGGGGAGTTATGGTTTTTCATTAAGAGCTCATTATTTTGTTCAGCAACAAGTAGGCATGAGATCAATTAAGAATATTTTTTAAAACCTTTTTCACGGTACAGCTGCTGCAGGAGCATGTTCGTGGCATGGAATATAGTGAATGTCTTTTCTAACATGTTTTCTTCTGTAAGATTATCTCCGCACAATCTCATTTGAGACACGATTTTGAACATTGCAGAGTTGTATTCGTTCACCGTTTTAAAATCTTGCAACCTCAGGTGCATCCAAGCATAGCGAGTCTTTGGGAGTATCACACTCTTTTGATGATCATAGCGTTCCTCCAAGTTTTTCCATAAAACAGTTGGGTCTTTCACTCCAAGATATTCGGTTTTCAGCCCTTCATGGAGGTGATGTCGAATGAAAATTATTGCTTTGGCTTTGTCTTGTTGGCTTGTCTCATTTTTCTCTTTGATGGCATGTCCTAGGTTCTTTGCACTCAGATGGATCTCAGCACCAAGAACCCAAGTTAAATAATTTCTTTCGAAAATATCAAGAGCAACGAACTCAAGTTTGGTGATGTTTGCCATAGGACTGAATACAAAACAAGTATTACTTTAGAATATAATACAAATACTCAAATCTACAATTTTGAGTTTTATTAGTTTGGATTTATGTCTAACATATTCTATTTTTGCTTCAAGCCTTATATTCAATCTAGATTTCTGGTCGAACATTTTCTTTCAAATGCATATGGAGTAATGATATATCAGAACAATGCAGAATAAAAATATTTGAAAGAATTTATGACCAATCTAAACAAGTGCAGTCATTAGAGAAATAGAGCATTTAGCAAAAGAGAAAAAAATAGTTACTATGAACTGAGTATGTAGGTGTTGTGTGACTAAAGCAAACCCGATGCATGATTGAAATGGCAAATAGTTACTTGTCGACATTAAATATACCCTACAGAGCTAGACAAAAATAATTATGCATGAACATTAAAACATTATGGTAGAAGTATCCAAAATGATAGCCAGATATACATGAAAAGTTAGGACTTCTTGCTGTGAAAAGCTATGTAACTATTTCCACTAATTAAATGGATGTAAAATAAGATACACTGACAGATATGTCCTGGAAGTTAAAACACATCCAAGGGTCTAAGCCCACATAATTTTATTCACAATTAAGCTAAAAGGAATATAAAGCAATATTCAAACCAAAAAGATCAAATATAATGCAAGGTGTATGCTGACTTACAATTTTCCTATAGCAATTTCGTGCTGATAACGCATTATAGAATAGATTACAGAATAGAGAAGAACAAGATAGAAAATGTAAGAAGAATAGTTTTTTCCTATATTCAATACTCAACTAGAATGGTCAATTTATATGCTTACAATAAAATACCAAATGCCATAGGTTACAGAATCCAAAGGCCATATGTTAGATTATAGAAACCAAATACCATAAGTTATATAAGTTATGAAAGACCTTTGGACATCCAGATTTATAACAAGATCCACCATAAAAGTAGAAAGTACTGGTCATTCTAATCTCTATACAAATAGATGAAAGCTAATGAAAAGTCACAATAAACATTAACTAATATTTTATAAGTGTTTTTTTTTAAACAAACATCCAATTTTTAACCCATTATATTAATTTTATCTTTTATTCATACCATGTAAGTATTAAATATATATATATTTTCCCTCATTGTACCAACAACAATTTAAGTTGTACAAATATTTTTCTTAGATTTTAGCAACCAATGAAATAAAAAAGGGACCCCACGTATATCGTGTGGGTCCTTTGCTACTTACGTACGTGAGTCATAATAAGTAATAAGTAATATGACTTTCAATTTTCACACTTTGGTTCAAAGTGGGATACTATGCCAACTACAGAAATCAAAACAAATTGGCCCATTATCAATTGTGGCCAGCCTGAACCATTGTTTGAGGTTGATCAACCACACTGGCATGGCAGTGGGACTAAGACATGGCTAGATTCCAAGAGGCAGCAATCAAGAATTTTCCCCAACGGCACAAAATACCTACGAGCAAGTTAGCTTTCCTGACCTGAACCTAGTGTGGTCCTTCCTTCATGCCGGAATTACTGTTTGATGCAGCTTCTTGATCGGTTTATGGTGATCAATTAATTTGACACTCATGCATTTGGTATGCAGTAATTTTTTTTATTCTCAGAAAACTCTAGGATAGTAACCTATATTATCATGTTTGTTTAGGTTATAAAAAAATTAATTTCGAAAATTACGAACACCCGGATAAATAATTTATCCACGGAATATGGAAACCATATCCCTTAAAAATATGTGGATATGTATTTATTTTTTTGTCCTGAAAAAAAATATTATGTAATTTTTTTTTTCATTTTTCATTTTTATTTTCCTTTTTTCGGTTTTGATGCTCTGCTGGCTCCTCCTCCATTTCTACAAAGCTAATTCTATCATTAATTTTAGGATTATTTACACTAATTTTTTTCTATATTTTTGGTTTATTAAACAAATCTTTCTTATTTTAAAAATAATTACACTAACCTTTCATATGTTTTATGTTTATTACATAAATTTTTTATATATATTTATGTTTTACGTAAATGATTATTACACTAACCACTCATATAACATAAAATAAAAAGACGTTCGTGTAATTATTTTTAAAGTAAGAAAAATTCGTTTAAAAACTGAAAATATAAAAGATGTTTGTGTAAATAACACATAATTTTATGTCCACAAATTAACTTTAAACAAGGAGATGAAGTATAATGCAAGCTTCATCCCCCCTGGCTAAAACTCCTTCCTTTTGTACTTGGCAAGGATTTGTTTATCTTAGTGAAACACAGTTATGACCATACAAGTACAGACATCACATATTTCGGGGAAGGTTCACAGAACCAAATATCCGTCTACTTTTTGATGCTAAAAATAGTAGCAGCCCAAGAACATGCACCATGTGACATTTGTTTGTTACCGGCACGTGTTGCTCATACAGTCTTCATAGAAAAGTTTGGACAAAAATTTAGCCAAGTTTGGGCAAGATCCATAAACATTCTTGATCAAAGCTATTAAAAGATAAAAACAGGTAAAAGTTGCAACTAAAACTTTTCTTCTTTTTTCGTGTAGTAATTGTCAACATACGTAAGGCTCTGTATGGGGGTAAGAGAGAAAAAAAAGTGTAGAAAAAAAATGAGATGAATATTTTTTTTCTTCTTAAACAGTATGGAAAGAAAAAATAAAAGAAAGAATGAAAATAGAGAGATTATTTTTTCTCTCATAATCCACCAAATTCAATATCCAAGAAAAAATGAAAACAAAAGTAAAGGAGTCACTCTTCCTTTGGTTTTGTCGAAATAATTGGTCGCTTTTTCATCCTTCCATATCAAACAAGTGAATGTACATTTCTTCCATTTTTAATCTCTTCCATCAAACATAAATTAAAAAAAATATTTTCTAAAAAGATTTCCGTTTAGGTCTCCACGATAATTGTCCAAAAAAGGGTTTGGATATTGTTTTAACAGTTGACTAGGAGTGAGAGTCCAAAAATGGAGAAATAAACATAAAATTTGAATATTATAAGAGATCCAAAAACTAAACGAAAATATGTGAGAATTGTTTTGCTTATTTAGTTTTGCACATTGAGAGTTGTGTGACTTTGGTTATTTAGTTTTTTTCATGACCTGTCTAGAATGTGACTTGTGGTATTATTGTTTGCTTCTATCATGATCTCAACAGCCACACAATCATCTAAGACTCTTGAGTTGTAAGCATTCAACAATACAATCAGTACGAGAGACATTCGTCGATACACGATGCTCAGAAGTTGTTTCCATCGAAACTGCTGCCAAGAGGGTTATATGGCTGCCGAGATCATGATAGAAGCAAACGATGTACGTGTCACAAGTCTCATTCTTGATTGATCATAACAAAACTAGATAATTCAAGTCACACAACTCGTACCATGTAACACAAATAACCAAAGTCACATAATTTTCACATAATTTCGTTTAATTTTAGGATCTCATATAGTATTCAAATTTGAATTTAGATCTCTATATTGTTCATAATAGGATTTGTATCTCGTCCAAATAGTTGGCTTAGATGAAAAGTTTCTCTCTAGTTCATCATTTCTTACCCTTTTTTTTCATCTTTTTTTTTTTTATCATTTCCACCAAAATGAATGTACTTAATATATGGACCCTCAATATCTATTATTACATATCATGAAGCAAGAATTTGACTGAAGCCATTGTAATGCCAATGATGCATGGAACACCTCCGTTGCTTAACTTTATTTTTTTTGCGATGTCCGACGATACGCACGAAACTTTGTAGATGCTGCATTACATGTCATATGGGCCCACTGCTTCACACATCCCCCGCGATTTGATCACAAGACCATCCGCCTATCCAAGGAGGTTATACCTAGCCTCTTCTCACTAACCACAAGAGCCAGTTGAGTTCGGTCTTAACATTTATATTTGAAACTCTCTTCCACCCATGAAGACGGGCAAAGGTGACACCTATGCAATGCTACCAGTCTCAGTTAATGCAGCCACCATCTGCTTGTGATCACTTTATTGTTATCATTATCCAATGCTACAACCGAACTTGAGTGACACTTGTAGTTACCGGAAAGAGGCATAAGAGTTCTGACTGTATGTCAAAATATCGGTGAATCGAACCACGAAATCGTATAATTTCTTCCATTTATAAATGGTAGAAATTGAGAACAATTGATCCAAAAACACATACAGCGCAGCTCGAACAATGTCCGAAATGTTAGTCCGGAGATCCAAAAAAAAGGATTATTTATACTAACTACTCCTAAATTTTGGACTTATAACACAGAATACCCCTACTTTTAAACTAATTACACTAACTCCTCCTCCTTTTAGAATGAAAAAATAAAAATAGGGGTAGTTAATGTTATAAATTTTTTTATTTTTATCTTAAAGTAAAAAAATTTGTATAATAAATATAAAATATAGGGGTGGTCAGTATAATTAGTTTAAAAGTAAAAATATTTTGTGTTATAAATTTAAAATTTAGAAATAATTAGTATAAATAAATAAATAAAATCTATCCAATGCTACAAATTAAATATATAGTCTAGATAAGCTCACAGTACAACATGGTAGATCTAAATTAAATATTGATGTTTGAGTTACTAATCACCAATAGTTCCCATCTCAAGGACTGCAAGTACTTTCCAGTGGTGTGCGTGCGCGTGCGCGTGCGCGTGAGTACGCGCCCACCAATTATATTTATAGTTAATTCTTAGACCCATTACATTAATTCCTGGAGCAGTGAATGGAACATGGAGTTTAAGGTGTATAATGGACCGGACGGACCAGAATTTGATCCGAACAAGATGAGGTCATCGTCATTATGGGTCGGTACGGATTCAGTCAATGGTTTGGTCCGTTACGGTCAACATGTATAGCGGGTCAGGGCTGGATCTATATTTTCGGTCCCGAAAGTCCGGTCTGGTTCGGTTCAAGAACCGGTCCGAACCGATTTAGTCCCGTTGAATCCGGTCCGATCTTCGATCCGGTTCAAACCTGGTATCATATACATTAAAAATAAAAAAAAAATTATATGGAGAGAGAGTAGAATTCGAACCTAGTAGCTCCTTAAAATTCGAACTAGATTTTTTTTTTAAATTACTCAGCCCGCTGGTCAGGTCCGACGCGGATAAGCTCGGATCCGATCCGGTCCGGAGCTATCCGGATCTCGGTCCGGACTGGGTTCTCATCCCTCCTTTCTGGACGGGACTGATCCGGACCGCTTTCTCTTTGGGACTAAATCCGGTCCAATCCAAAACTTATTAAATTCCGTCAAATCGAACTCTAGGCCGACCCGGCCGGCCCAGTAGACACCATGACCTGGAGTGGAGAGGATCCAAAGCAAACTTCTATTGAACGAATACCATTATTTATCTGAACTTTGCAAAAGCAATCTATTCATGTGAAATGTATCTTCAATTTATATTACGCGACAGTAATTTATGATGGGCCACCATGGCATTATTTATGCAGAATGAGAGCAGGAGCAGAACACGTGGCTGAAGGCGAAACATTTAAGCTTGAGACCCGGAATTGTTTGAAGAAAATTGAATCCACAAGGACATAAAACTAGAATGAATCCATTAAAACATTCTAATACCATTAGCAAAATTATGTAATATTAGGATAATTAATAATGTTATAATCTCTCTAAAGTGTTCCTCCAAATCATTATTTTTTATGTGACAGCAACGTAATGTTTAATATGACAGTTAATATGGTAAATTTTAAAATTAAAATTAACATTAAAATTAATATTAATATTAACATTTAAAAAAATTATTTAATTATTTTTTGGGTTTAAAATTTGACATGTCAACTGTCATCTTAGATGTCACATAATGTTATTTAATATGAAAAAATTGAGTTGTAACCATTTTATTTATCATAATTCAAGGTGCACTCCACTCGATTACCATAACGTACAAAATCTTTCACTTTTGACCGAAATAGTTTCCGACTGACGGTCTCGTTTGACCATATTTTTCGGATAAATTAAAATATTTCCTTTTGTCTTCTTTCTCCCATCCAACCAACCCGCACGAGCAGCTCCCGCCCCCTCGCGAGCAGTCCCTCCCCCCCCCCCCCCCCCCCCCCCCCAGCTCCTGCGCGAGCAGCCCCGCTCCCACTGCAGAGGAGAGTAAGAGGAAGGAGGCTATGGAGGAGGTGAGGAGAGGAGGAGGGCGGAGGAGGAGACTATTGAGGAGAGGAGGAGGAGGGTATGGAGGAGGAGGAGGTGGAGGAGGAAGCTTAATGGCGGTGGTGTGAATTCTTGGAAGTGTGGGAAGTATCACAAAGGAAAGGAGTGGAGGAGCAGGATAATGATATTTTCGTCAAAAAAGTTTGGTCAAATAAGTTGATAGGAAATACCTAACAAGTTCTGTCAAAAATAATTTTTTTTATATATTTTAATAATCGGATGGAATATATCTTAATTATAATAAATAAAGTAAAATACGAATTATATTTTATGTTTAATATATCACGTCAGCAATATAAAAAGGAATTGTTTGGAGGAAAAATTTGAAAATTTAATACCATTACTCTTTTGAAAACAAGTAGTAGCAAGAGAAACCCAAACCCCTGATTCAGGGGCATATGGCGTTCTTTAGGCTGACCTTACGATTTTTTGAGATCCAAGTGTATACATTAATCATCGGGACTGGAGAAATATAAAAATATGGACAAATTGATAGATTGTTGTAATGGTTTAGAAACTTAATTTAAGAAACTTGAAACTGACCCAACGATCTTAATCAAGCGGTTCAATAAGACATGAAATTAAACTATACTACTATTTGACTACAAGAGCTTTGATGAGGTCATCTACTGTCATCACACAGGAGAGCTATTGAGCCAAAAAGGAATTCAGCGAAGTGAGTTCACATGCTGCGCTGTTTCTAACTCTCATTAAAAAATAAAATAAATAAATAAATAAATTATATTCTCTAATTTTTACTAAATAAATTAAAAATAATATGTTTTCGTAACTTGATCTACTGATTCTCCATCGTTCAATCATGAACTTATATTTCTTCCACAATTCAATCTCTGGACTTTTATGGTTGAGATCTGTGACACGTATAGGCACACACAATAAGCTAGCCACTGACATGATTGTATAGTTTATCGATCCCACATGTTAGTGGTACTCCTATTGTGTGTGCATCAACATTATATAGTAACCGCTAGATTTAGCAATTCAGATGTTACGCTACCAGCTGAGTTGTGACAAAGCTACCACGCACATATGGCGACGATATATGACCAAACTTGACGTCCGTAAGGCGCCAACTCTGCACCTAGTGAAAAGTGCAGAATCAAAGTACCACTTTGCATGCCTCCACGTCCTTCGTCCTCGACCGAGTCTGAAGGATTTTTCAAAAAATTGTAATAAAAATAACATCCCCCTCCTCCCCTTACAAAAAACCTGAGTTAAACATTTCACATATGTACAAGTCAATAAAATAAAAAAAATCAACAACAAATTTTATTTGGGGTAAAAAAAGTTGAATAAATTGCGTAGAACGGAACAAATTTTGGAATATTACAAGAAGAGAAATGGGACGCCGGTTTAACTGACGCCAAATTAATCCACAAATCGGGCATACTGGCACCAGACTTTAATTTTATTTATTTATTTTTAAAAATTGGACGCTAGTCACACTGGTGCCAAATTTCAAACTTTTAAAATTCGACGTCAGTGTAACCGGCGCCAAACATCGTTGCATGCATTCATTCCAATCCTCCTTAGGAGACGATATATTAATATTTATTGTTCATGTCCAAATTAGTTTAGATTTCTTTTTTCTTATAAGTTGTTCACCATCTCTACTTCGTTGGAAATGTATTTATTGTTTGTCTTATCCTTTGATGTACTGTTATGATCTATCCATTTTAGCATTCACCTCTGCTAGACTTTCTTTCTAATCAGGTTGTTTCTTTATTTTGAAGCACTCCATGAACAAACCATATTACAAAGTGGTGACTGATATATTCTACATCCCTCTAGAAACCTTTAAAACACAAAAAGAACAAAACCAACACGGAGATAGACACAAAGACTAGTAGGAATTCACATACAAAACTTCCAACGAGTCCAATATTCTCAAAGAGGAAATGGACTCGACACCAAAAAAAGCCCACACCGAACCCAACTCATCATCGTCTCTCCCCAAAGAAAGCACGAGACTACCATGTGATGATGTGAGCATATAGAGATGAAGAGAGCAAAGAATATTATTGATCGTGGCAGAGGAGAAAGAAAGACAGCACAATCATCAAGACATCACACCTCGCCCACCAAACCAAAATCAAAACCAAATAAACCCAATTAAGCGAGCAAAACAAAGAGGAGACGGAGATGGTGGAGAGGAGGAAAAGGAAGTTGGCATTCCTAGGTTTTGCATGGGTCACGCTGTGACGTAATGGTCACGTGAGTTTGAATTTTTAAGGGTATGTAGCCTAGGACTGCATGGATAGTAAGTAGTACATGTGGGTTTGCATGGGGGCACGTGAAGCTTTGGGGTGACCCATCATGAACGTGCCTCACATGCATGGTGGGTATCAGACCGGATCAGCTGACCTGGCTATTCCGTTTTCAAATCCTGTCCTTCCATCTAAATGTTCGTGGATCCTGTCTGTGGATACTGTCGGTATTAAAAAAATAAAAAATAAAAATTAAGAGAGGGAACAGAAATTTGGGAACTGAATACCGGACAACTGATCCGGTCTCTGTGGGCATGTATCCAAGTCTAGGGAAGAAGGGAAGGGGACTCTGCTGCAGTACTCATGCACCAACTCTGCAGTTCCTTTCTGCTGCAGCTGCCAGCTTTTGGACGATGATGATAGAATACTATGAACAGGGGGCTCTCATTTCACAGCAAGCGTCACATGATATGATATAAAAAAAATCCCCAAAAATATGACATACTATTGATACACTATATATTACGACGGTTTTGTCAGAATCAGTCTCCGTGGTATTCATGCAACAGTTACATATATAGTCGAGACTTAACCTTGGCATCTCATCATATAAAGGGTTGAATTATGATACAGGGTCGGAAAAAACAACTAAGGTGGAACTAGAAATTCAAAACAAGATTTTATATATATATATATATATATATATATATATATATATATATATATATATATATATATACGGTTTTTTTCGTATAAAGTAATATATTTATATAAATTTATAAAAAAAAAGGAAAAGTTAAGAGAAATTGTAGGGAGGAGGAGGACCGACCAACTGAGTTGGCGGGGTGCAGTGGTCGGGAGTAACTCGCTAACTGAGTTGGCGGGACGCAGTCCTCGAGAGGCCGCTCGCCAACTCAGTTGACGAGTAATGCTGAGTTGGATTCTGCCCGCCAACTCAGTTGGCGGATGATGGTTTAGGTTGGGGTAAGTGACCGTTGCACTCTGCTCGCCAACTCAGTTGGCGAGTAAGGATCCGTTCACACACTTGGATGTCATTATAGCCGTTGCACAACGGCTATTACATTCAACACTCTCCCTATATATATTTTCTATCTCAACCAAATCATCTCACACTCACTCTATTTCCTCTCTTCCCTCTAGCAAAGTCTTCAACACTCTCTCTATCTCTCTGCCGCTAGCAAAGCTTCAGTCAAAGTTTTGCCTGCAGCTAAAGTTCATTTGAGTTTTCTGTAGCAAAAGTTCTCAACCGTCATGGATCGTAGCGTAAGAATTGTATGCTCGCACGGCGGTAAAGTAAATGGGTTAAATTACGAAGGAGGAGAAAGTATAATTTTTTAACTTATCCGAATATTAGTTTTAAAAATATACGTAATCATATTATTGAATGTTGTTCTATTCATTATGATTTTATTCTGAAGTCTATTTTTTGTTCTAATTATTTTTTGATAGATATTGAAGATGCATGAAATTATATTCTTGAGATTAATTCACAATCACGGTATATAAAAATATATGTTATTAAAGTAGCAGCAACCTTGGATAGTAGAAATAATGAATATTTTTCTGAATATCAGCATGTTAGTTCGGGTGCTAGTTCTTCTCAACAAATAGTTTCATTTATCCAAGAAGGTCATTCATCAGATGAATCTAACCATGATGATGATAGTGACAACGACGATGGAAATAGTTATGATTTAGTTGAAAATGTAGATTATACGGTAGATGATGATGTTGTAGAAGCTATCACTGATGAAGTATTTAAGAGACAATCATTTCCTAGTCGTTCTCACTTTAGAACCTTTATAAGTAATTTAGCAATTAAATATAATTTTAGTTGTTCAGCTAGTGTTATGAATAATGCTCGTGGAATTATATATAGTTGTGATCAACCGAATTGTAATTGGAGAGTATATGTCAAATCTATTGGAAATGGCGATATAGTTAAAGTTAGTATATTAGAAAATCGTCATTCTTGTTTAGAAAAACTTAGTACAGGACGTCATCGACCAGCTACCGATGCATGGATTAAGACCATGATAATTGACATTATTAGAGATAACCAGTCAAACAGTCCATCACAAATTGTTAAAGATATATATAGGGAGCACCGTATACAAGTTAGTTATTCCAAAGCCTGGAGAGCCCGAGAGACAACATTAGCTAAAATTAATGATAGTTATGATGAGATATACGCTAGTCTTGAGGAGTATTATTATAGAATTGTGGAGACAAATCCAGGTAGTACATATTTTTATTAAAACTGCCGAAAACAATAGCTTCCAACGAATTTTTATTTGTTTTAAGTCATGTATTGATGGATTTTTAAGGGGATGTTTACCAATTATTAGTACTGATGCTACATTTCTTTCGTCTAAATATCAAGGTATCTTATTTATTGCTTGTGCTCACGATCCTAACTATCAATTATATCATATAGCTTATGCTGTTGCTGAAGGTGAGAATAGTGATTCTTGGCCTTGGTTTTTAAATTCTCTTAAAATATCTTTTGAAAGTTGTTTTAATGATTGGAGTACAATTTTATTTATATCTGACAAGCAAAAGGGGTTAATAAATGCTGTTCGTGCTATTTTTCCTGCATCTCCTCATTTTTTGTATTCAACATTTTAAACAAAACATGAAAAAAGTTACCAAAGAACCAGTATTTTAACACTTGTTAGACTCGCTTGCTAGATCATATAATGAAACGGATGCAAAGAGTGTGTTTGATATAATTAAAGCCGAGAACATAATTTTGTACGATTGGCTTATTGGTGTAAACGATGAAAGTCGTCGATTTGAACATTGGATAACAGCGTATGCTACTTGTCCTAGATTAGATATTAACACTTCTAATCTTGTTGAATGTATCAATAGCTGGATTAAGAAATTACGAGATAAGCCAATAACAATACTTCTCGATGGTATTAGAGCCAAGATTATTATACTTCATGACAATCGTAGAAAGAATGCTGAAAATATAGACACAGATTATTGTCCGAAGATGTTAAAAAATATGGCTTCGATTATCAAAGAGAAGAATCACCTAAAAATATTAGCTATTGATAGTTATAAGTTTAAAATAATAGACCGGACAACAAGTAGAACCTATATTGTTAATATAACTGACAGATCTTGTACATGTTTTAGATGGTACCATACTTATATACCATGTATACATGCATGTTTTGTTTGTAGATATTGCAATATTAGTATTGATAATTTTTATCCTGCAGTATTTTCGATGGAGACCTTGAAAAGTGTATACGCACAAAAAATGGAGCCAATTCCAGTTCCCTACAAGATCCAAGCTCCTTTGGTTAGAGGACAAATTGGGATGCCAGATGTAAGACGCAAAGTCGGAAGACCAAAGAAGAACCGCATCAAACCCCGAAATTCATCGACGAGTGATCTACGTTGCAGTAATTGTAGTGCTATGGGACACAACCGAAGAAGATGTACTAGTCAACCGAGAGAGTAAAATAGAATTATTCAATACAAACTTTAAAATATTGTAATAGTGAGTCTGATAATGAGAGAGTAAAATAGAATTGTTCAATACCCAAATATTGCAATAAAAAACCTTTACAAATCATACAAATATTGTAATCATACTTTGTTACAAATTATCTACTCATCCTCCTCCTCGTCTTGTTGAGTTGGGTAGGCAGCGGTGCTGATGGAGTAAAAAAAAATGTGTGAATATCTGGTAGCTTTCATCTCCAGCAGTCAGGTAACTCGGGCCTGCTCCAGCAGTCAAGTAACTCGGTCCCGCTTTAGCATACTGGTAACTCGGACCCGCTCCAGCATACTGGTCACTCAGGCCCGCTCCAGCATACTGGTCACTCAGGCCCGCTCCAGCATACTGGTAACTCGGGCTCCCTCCAGCATACTGGTCACCCGGGCCCTCTCCAGCATAATGGTCCTCTACAGTATCCCTCCGACGACGACGAGAGTGTCTCTGTCGTACAAAGCCGGTCGGATAGTCTGGTGGAAGACATGATTGTACTGGAGGCATTTCAGGTTCCCGTCCAATACCCAGATGCTCAACACGAGTCACAAGTTCCTCCATAAGACGCCGACTGTCTGGGGAAAGGTTTCTATGAGGTCGTTGTAAATGTTGTCGGTATACACCACTCTGAAATTTGAAACATGTAAATTAATATATTTATCATATCTATGTATATGTATTTTTGAAAGTATAATGAAGTCATACCAAATCATGCATTCCATCGGCAAAAGCACGCAGAGTAGAATCATCTATGGATCTACTCTTGAACCTTTGCTCCTCATATTGGTATACTCGGTTGCTCATAAGAGGGCATCCCCACCATTGCCTATAGTCCAGGTTACCTATGTCTGCATAATGTAAACAAAATTTTAGCAAACTATTTACACTAAATCAATACGAATAATGAGTAACTTATAACTTACATTTCTCAGCAGAATTGAGTCTGGGAGACATGTCCCTCACACTATAATTCTCGAACCGATTATTCCAGTCAGCAACGAAACCAATGATTCATTGTAATGCATTAATTTGCTGCCTCATAACCGACTGTCGGTAGATCATCGAGAATTATTGGGCCCATTCCGAATTGCCGAAGAACACGGTCTGCCGGATGGTACATGGTGAACCGATCATTTATAATATAAGATCTGTATAAAGTAAATGCATATGATGTCCTCTTGATTTCTGGAGCATCAGGTTCACATGAGTAAGGTAACCAGGTAACCTATTTAAAGATATTGTATCAATTAGATGTGATGTTTATCTACGATCAAAACTTAAATAATTTAGAGATATTTATTGCATATTTAAAAATTATCTCATTATACTGCGGTGTATCAAAATGGCTACGATAAAGTGATACACTCATGTATTGGTAGTGTTGATAATCCACTACATCTGTAGGCCAGCGCATAGCAACTGAAAATACTCCAACATCACTGAGAATGCTAGTAACAGGCTACCAATATAGAAGTGCTCGTAGGACCATAACTATAAAACAAAAATATGACATTAGTACAAACAAAATTTGCGTATAAAATTACTCTAACTTTTTAAGGTCTTTCATTCATACATGAATCAGTGAAATACATCCACAAATACTCTTGCGATTGGATCTCACAAATTCTGTCAGATTGGTGTATAAAAAGGCAAGAGTAGCAGCTCCCCACGCATGCTCAGTAGGTATTGTCAAATCATCCAAGAATGGTAGAAGCTGCACATTTATCATATTTTCTGATGCATCGGAAAATAGAATTGCATCACATAAACATAGTAGATACGCTCTAGTGCAACGAATGACCTGGATATATTAAGTGTTATATAGACACTAAATTAAGTCATAAATAAATTTACTAATAAAAATACATACCCGCATTTCATCTACATCAACCACCCCCGTCAATAGTGTGATGTAGGTCCATGAAGTTGCCACGAAACCATGTAAACTTCACAAAATTGTCGTCTTTTATACCTGATGGAGGGCTAACACCGAGATATCTCCTGATCAGATCAGATCCCTTTAAGTGCGGATCAAAATATATAGCGTTACCTTTAATAGGTAACCCTAGTATATTTGTCACATCAAAAAGGGTGATCGTTATCTCGCCGAATGGGAGTTGGAAAGTGTTGCGTTCGGGCCACCAACGCTCCGCAAGACTTACAACTAAATGAAGATCGTGGATTAAATATCTAACACGATCTATATAGTGGAATCCAAAGGATTCCACCAAAGCCTTTTGGACCGAATTTAGCTCCTACGTACGATAATTCCTTTCGGTCCGCCAATGTACATGGATCCTGGTTCGTAAACCAAGATCATGGTCGTATAACTATAAAAAATATATGCATTATATTTTGTGTGTAAATTACTAAAGTTGGAAACTTGTAATTTCAAAAATTACCTCGCCAGTAAATATCTGACTAGAAATGTGGTCTTCACGTTGCTTAATAATAAGCTAGGTAGTCGGTCCGCCAGGAATACGACCGTCATTGTGAGTAGCCATATCCAAAAATGTTGATTATTAGATATGAGTAGGAGGAGGAGGAGGAAGAGGGTTGCTGTGAGTAAGGAGGAGGAGGAGGAGAAGAATGTGTGAGGAGGAGGCTTCGGACTTGGGGGTAGTTATAGGGAGGGAAGGGGAGGGGAGGGGGAAGTTGAGGGGATGGGTGGGGGGTCTCCGAGAGAAGGGGAGAGGTCGTGGGTGGTCTCCGAGGAAGAGGAGGCGTCAGGAATCCGAAGGGAGGGAAGACAGCGGCCCGCCAACTGAGTTGGCGAGCGGTCTCTCGTGGACTGTGCCCCGCCAACTCAGTTGGCGAGCGGTCTCTCGTGGACTGCGCCCCGCCAAATGAGTTGGCGAGCGGCCTCTCGAGGACTGCGCCCCGCCAACTCAGTTGGCGAGTCCTCCTCCGCTCTGCAATTTATCCCAACTTTTCTTTTCTTTTTTATAAATTTATATAAATATATTACTTTATACGAAAAAAACCGATATATATATATATATATATATATATATATATATATATATATATATATATATATATATATATATATATATATATATATATATTTAAAAAGAGGTAATTGTGTTACAGACTCTTGTAAGAAGACCTACAAATTCGGTCCAAAGGTCCGTCACATTCTGATCCGAAGTCCCACACATCTCGGCTCGTAGGTCTGCATCTGCACTGCATCCATCACCAACTCACCACTTAATTCTCCCAAAGAAGAATTTAATGGCGCCCAGGAGGCTCGAACTCGCAACCTCCTGGATAATATGCATAGGTCATAACCACTAGGCATTAGGCTAGACGTCATTTGCTATATATATATATATAATTGCGTATAGAGTATTGAAAGATTGTAAAATTGAGTCAAGAGCATTAAATTTTATAAAATTCTGAGAAGAGCATCAAAACGTCCTTAAAAATGATATTATTTGAACAATTATCCAAAAATATCCTTTTTGAACAAATTTGGTATTAATACACCGCTTTTAAGTCGTTTTAATCTGTAGTTGGAGAGTAATTAATACACAGTCTGCTCAAAAATATCTTTTTTAAGGGCGTTTGGATGTTTACCTCGAAATTTTACAAATTTCAATGTTCTGGACACAAATTTATAAACTTTTAATATCATGTATGCAATTTTCATATATATATATATATATATATATATATATATATATATATATAAAATATTTTTGGGTGGACTAGAACACCACCACAGCTCTTAATCTAATTTCGGCAATGAAAAAAAAAACATATATTGATGTCGGACACCAAGAACAACACGCACACACACAAGCGATATATATTTTATCCAAGTTCCACCCTGAGCTCATGGGACCCATGATGAAATTTCCAATTGGATCCTCACACATAATGTAAAAAGAAAAAAAGAAAAAGAAGAAGAAGAAGAAGAAATAGAAGTAAAAGTAAAAGTAAAATTTTAAAAAAATATTATTGTCACCAAGAATTGAACTAAAGATCTATAGTGTGCAAGAGTTTAACATAACAACCACTACATCACAACTATTTTATGGTACCGGTGGCTCAAGGTACTTACTAGTTCTATTTTAGATAGAATTTTGTTAGTGTTCCTTTAGTTTTTGTAGTCTGGACTATCGTTCATTTTGTCCTGGACCAGGAACTCCCCTGACTTTGTCATGACCCGTAAATCGTATTACCAATGCACATACGAAGGGGTGCATGAGATTCCAAGATATTTTGTACAAGATTATTTGTATTGGCATTAAAAAATCACAATACTATGCGTATAGTGGGTTTGTCCCTTGTCATACATGGAAGGCATGTGGAGCCTTTTAGGTTGTGCACAAAGAAAGAAAGTCATAAGGTTGGCTCGCACATCAACTCCTGCTAGGCCAGTAGATTGTTGTGGATAAGTGGTTTCTATAGAGGATCATATATGTTACTAGTTTTTAGGAGAGTACTAGAAAAGGAAAGGTCCCCCATCTGATCCTTCCTTGGCTGTCACCCAATTATCCATCCTTCGGATCCTCAGTAATAGTGCAGTCTGGCCGTGCCCATGTTCTTCTCTTCCCACTCACAGTCCACAAGAAGAAAGTATGTTGGAGCCAGAGATGCCTCCTCATCTTTTACTTGAGCATGATCATCAGTGTAGTAGTTGAAAAGATTCCAAGAATTTGCAGTGGCCACTTTGGCTTCATTCTCCAGTGCATACTTTAATTATCAGCAGTGTGCCAACTATTTGTTATTGCTTGTCATCAGTGATTCCAGAGCTTAAACATATGTACACAGTTGTCTTAGAAAATGTTTATTAGAATCAGGGAAGTGACTGGCTGAAGATGTTTGGTTAGGAATTTGGACATGCCAATTGGCAACCTACTATATTCTAGCTAGCTATGTCAAATTTATTGAACATGTGCACGTCATGATGATCAACAGTATGGATCTACAATCATAGGGTCCATCATCAATTTGCAATTGCTCTAGGATGGTCCAGCTAGCCTAGTGCAAGCCAAGTCAAAACTCCACACAGAAAAGTAAGTGCATCCAGTGAGAAAGGAACACAAATATGATGAACTGCAGCTTGAAATTTCTCCATGGTCAGCTGCAATAATATAACCTGTCGCTTGAAATTTCACCACAGTTGACAAGAATCAAATATTACTTAACTAATTAACCAGACTAGTTACCACAAAATTTCAAACAAGGACTTGAAGATGTCAACACGAGAACCGAAGAACAATAAATCAACGACAAGAATATGAAACAACTATACAAATGCATAGTTACTTCCTTCAAAAATTATCAGATGGTACATACTAGGGCATCATTGCCAATTCAGTACCAAGTGCTGAATTAGAACCTTAACAAACAATTATTTAATGGCAGACCAACAATTAAGAAAAAAGATGCTTACTTTCAGCACAGTAAGAGCGAGCATGTATGAAGTTCGTGTTTTTTTTTCTTTGCCAAGTAACAAGATCATGCAAAAAAGATTAATAATAACAAGCAAAGTAGAAATGTGCTTTTAAACTTGGAGTAGATCAATGACAACATTCTTCTAGCCATATCCTCTACAAGAACAAGAAGTATTAACTTTGGTAGATACAGATCCAAGAACCTAATTTTGTATAAAAGAAAATTTGAACTTAAAAGCCCATGCATAGTTCTAAACATCTTGTTATTGCCGACAATCAACAGCCGTGTACATAGGTAAGAAAGTTCTAAATATCTTTGCAACTGCCGGCAGTCGACAACAAAGGATTAGTATCAAATGTAGAAGCCACCATATAAGCTACACAAGAAATTTGACACATCTTCAGACTGGAGATGCAGCATTTCAAATTACACATGGTCAAGGGGAACTTCCAATTTATGTGCCAATTATACAAATACTTTTTTATGTTGGCAGACAAAAATAATAAAAGTTGGTAACATAAAAGCAAAATTGTTTCATTAATCAATTTTTTCTCACATTTGAACCATACAAGAAAGAACTTACATTTTTCCCTTCCACATAACATTGTTCATTAGATATTTAATACAAATTAAATGTTGCCCATCCCTTAGTTCTTTGCTAGTCTCAGGCCCATCAAAATCACTCCAAACAGATGGCTAATCTATACAACTTGGTTTTTATTATCTCCAATAACCTCAGCCAAGAAACTGAGGTCATCCAAAAGAATACACGTCACAAGAATGGAGACACTTCTTGAATATTTTGAACGTGCCATCATCTATAATATAACCATGGGCTCTTTTCTATGAAAAAAACACTCTTCTTCGTGATCCATAATGTACATACAATGGATTCTACCGATTAGCTCCTCAAAAGAAGGGCTTACATCAAGCCCCACTCAAAGTAAATCCAAAATGGGAGGTTGCTCCGAGCGAGATGCTTGAGCTAGGCCTGCATGTCCTAGGTTCCTACCTCGTTCTCTTCCAGTGGTACTTGTTGGAGGCGGTGCAATTAGAGGTGTTGGCTGCCCGCTGTTCGCTGAGGCAAATACGGGCCTAAGGTCTCCTGTTCGATTACCATTACTGCTGGCATTCGAGTATCCCATGCCCAACAATGAGTTTGAGTTCCCGATGCCCAGTAGTGATTTTGAGTTCCCTATAGATGTGTTACTACTGGAAGTCCTCTGTTGAGGCTTCGACAGCCATATAGGGTTGCTGTTATCAATGAAGCCTAAGCTGCTCATGTTAGGTCCTGAGGTTCCCTTGTTATTTGTGGACTTAGAGGGAAACCCTGTATTGCTACTGGCTGAATCACTTGGCCTCAGAGGCCAATTGACAAAAGTATCTAAATCGTCAAAACTATTACCGGGATGGGCTCCAGTGTTCTGGTTCTGTTCCCATCAACACTTAATTGAGTGGTGAAGGCCGAAGAAGTAATTGGAGGTGGCCACTGAATGTCCTCTGAGGTACGTGATGAAGTTTGCTGGTTAACGGTTGATGTTGAAAATGCCATAGGAGTCGCACTTACAAAAGCAGGCTATAAAGCTGTTATTGGCTGCTTGACTTGCTGGTTCGGATCCAAAGGAGAGGTAGCAGGAGTTCCCCTACTAATAGGGCCCCGATCTTCATCCCATGCTAGACTGCTCTTTGAGGAAGAGATAGGCAAGCTTGGCTTGTGAATAGGTTCAGAATGGAGACCATTACCTAGTTGAGATGAGACTTTAACCTCTGGAACACCAGCCACTCCAAGTTTTTCTTCAATCTTCCTGCAGCAGACAAATTCAGTTAAATGTTCAATAATCTATTGACTTGTGCACATGAAGATAGAAATGGTGTTTGTACATGCAGTACCTCAGTATATCCTTCACAAAAAGAATGTATTTAGCAAATTGCTGAACACTTAGCTTCTGGGCTGTGAGCAGTGGAAAGAGTAGAGGAGGTACATGCTCTGCAGCAAATTCTCACCATACTGAAAGGTAGACCAGAAATAAGTTGCAACATAGAAATATATACCATGTGAATTGATGCAGAATCACAAAGTATGAAGTATCTTAAAATTTTACGAGAAAGTCAGACAATTAAGTTCTCACTGGAAATTAAAAATAGCTACCTGCTTAAAAATAGCATTTGCAACACCCAGAGTACACATAAGCGTAGGTGCAGAATGGTCAACAGCAGCTGCAGTGTTTGCAAGATATCAAGTATAGCATTTTTGTCAAGTAATGAAACCAGATCACCTAGACAACGCAATGCATTCACTCGTACCTGATTATAGTGCACAGATCATAAAAGAGAAACAATTACCTCTCTAGGAAGTTTATAGTTATACAGCCATCAGAGTATGATCCATATTAGCTTTAAACTAAGAGCTACTCCATGTTGGCATACAGGAAACAGAATAATTAAAAAAGAAAACTGTAAAATCAATTAAAAAAAAGAGAAATGAAACACAAATTCACGAATAAGGGTCTCATATTCAGAATTCTGCATTGGGGAGCAACTATAAATTCCTTTCAAACAAAAAGGGGCAGACCTTATGAACTAATAACATACACATCCTAATTAGACTAAACATTTTGATATAATTTACATATGCCACAGTTCCCACCCCTATAACCACTGAACAAAATTAACAGGGAGCACTACACATATGAATGTAACAATTTTGTAAATGAATTACTATCCATCTTGAGGTAGTTGTATTATTCGTTCAAATTCCCTACCAAAGTGTAAAAGCAATAAGAGCAAAAAGCCTTTATACCAAGGACTTGGGTCGGCTATACCAATCATTTTCATTCATCTCTATATAAGTCCTACAAACATTAAAGTAGAAATCATTGTATTGTCATTTACAGCCTCTATCAAGGTTCATTTCATTTCACCCTCATCGAAGGAATAACTTCTGCAAACTCCTCAACAGGATATTCATCATGTATTCTGACGATAACATATTTTCCCTATCGAAAGAAAAGTGGAGTTGAATAAAGAAACCCCAGTGACCACAGCCCACAAGGATTAGTGTAAAACACAAGAAAAACAGCCCACTTTACACAAGTAAAAGAGAACAGGATTCGAGTATTGTATTTATAGAATTATCCCTATTGCTGATAACTGTTCAGTTATCAACACCGTTGAAAAAGGGGAGAGGATAAAGAAATAAAAGGAATAATGCTAAAAGTGTGTACAATTTACTATAGAATCTGGCTTTTATAAATCTTAAGTAGATACGCACTACTGCTACAAAAGATAAATAGCTAACTAATGGGAAATGGGGAAAAAAAAGAAGCTACATACAGCAGCTACTGTAGTCTTAAGGACCAATCCATGAACACGAGGCAAGATGGCTTGCTTAACCAGCTGCAGAATAGAAAATGAAAATTTAGTGCTAAAATACAGAATGGAGACTTACATCTTTCACAAGTTGCAGTAAGAAAATATCTAGTACTAAGAATAGAGTGCAGGTGTACAATATTCAAAATTTCAGACCCTCGTATATGTAATTAATGACAACCAAGAGAATAATTGGAACGCTCCAAACAGACCAATGAAAACTATAGCTAAACCAAACTCTGCTCAAAAGAATTAAGAACTAATTTGAGTAGGCACTCCAAACGGACCAGGTCTGTAAGCATTGCTCAAAATTTCAGAATTTCAGACCCCCATATGTAATTAATGACGACCAAGAGAGCAATAGAAATGCATAAAATTATCTCTTTCAATTATTATGACTGAGCAAATATCAATAAACCTGGGTAGTGGGTACCAATGAAAACTATTGAGAAACCTAACACAGCCCAAAAGAATTATGTACTAATTTGAGTATGCACTCCAAACAGACAAGGTCTGTAAGCATTGCTCAGTTTCTGGTCCACTCAATAGAGTCTAACTACAGTAGTATGTTATTTTGGTTCAGGCTTCAACTCCCTGTGAACTTTCATGTTTCAGTTACAGGGTTACAAAGAAAAGTAGTTGAATAATGATGGAGAAACTTACAATATAAGCTTCCTGAAATAGAAAAGAAGAAAAAGAAATGTACATCACTCGTTTTTTTTCTGCACTTGTTTCGAGTGGGTAAGATTGCAGGTATGTCCAATGGCCTTTAACCTGTCATGGTTAGTTAATTAGCCCATCCCCTTCCTTCCTCAACTTCATCATTGTGCCTAGTCGTGGTGATACTTCTTTCTTTATGCCCAATTGTGGTGACTTCTCAATTGTTGCTAGTCAGTGTCGAACACTATCGATGTTAATTATATTCGTTTTACTATTGCAACTACCTCAATCCTCGACATCCACTAGGCTATTTGTCTGGACAATCTATTTCAAGTTCAAGAACCTTGGGACACGCAGAAGGCCAAAATTACGTCCAGAAGCCAGCTGAAGAATTCAGCAAAAGATGATAACACAGTGTCGTCCACCCTGACAGCTTCAAAACTACAACAGAATAGAGCTACAGATGGAATTTGAGAAGATATGAGAACTTGTGGAAAGTAGACTACCAGGTATTTGTTCATCTCTTTACACTTCCATCTGGTTTAGCCTTAACTATATATGGTCAGTTTTCAAGAACAAGGTCCGGGATCTATGCAGAATAGCAGCACAAAAAAAATGCAAGAAACCATAACTATCAAGCGTCCGGCCTTGCAGACCTGGCAGGGCAAAGTCTGGAACTGCAGATTTCAGACCTGCCACCGACTAAGATTCTTGCAGCCAATTTGGTGTTGCTTCAAAGAGTTTCTATGATTTCTTTCATAGGACTATGGCTTAATTAAGAAGTAAAAATCAAGCTTCTCTTTTGAGATTACCTCACAGGCTACCATACCCCACACCATTGAAATGGGTCTGAGAAACTATAAAAAGAGATCTAGATCCAAGGATAACAAATTAAAATCTTGAAAACCTGAAAAGCTTGTATCTTCTACCTCCTAATGCGAAAATTTCACTGTAACTAAAATCTCTAAACGTAATGGCTGTGCTTGTTCATCCTATTAACTGGACTGAAGGTCATCTTTTTCGTCGTAGATTTGGGATCACAATAGCTCGCCACCAAATGAAAGATGTAAAATCAATGTTTACTGGTTGTTAATGCTGGCTTGCTGCCCAATTCATTTCCCAGATCTTCGCCTCCATCTCTTCTGTTGTTCATGAAATATTTACACCTTTAATTTGTAAGTTAAAGTTACATATTGAATTACAAGTCTATTTTTATTTTATTTTATTTTATTATATGAGTATCACCTCTGAATTGTTTCCTAGAAAATGGAATCCTCACGGGGTTTCATAATTGCAATTGCAAATTCTAAGCAATCACGTCCATATTATCTCTGATAACATTAATATTTCAACTTATAATCTGTACCTAGCCTTAGGTATGCCATAAGTAATTAGTTCACCCAAAATTTTCTACTGGAATTATTCTATCCCCAAACAGAGCAATATTTTACTATGTCCATATTACCTCTCGGGGGCATTTTGTACGCGGTAATTTTTTTTTGTTCCCGAAAAAATTTGAAATGGGAATCTATTACCATGTTTGTTTAAACCATAAAAAAATTATTTTCGGGAATTAGGAATACCCTGGTAAATAATTTACCCACGAAACATAGAAATCCTATCCCTGAAAAATAGGTGGGTATATATATATTTTTTTGGTCAAGGTAAAAAAAAAAACTATTTATGAAGTTTTTTCTTTTTTGATCATTTTTTTTCTTTTTTGATCTTTTTTGTTGTTTTTTATCGTCTTTTGTTATTTTTGGGTTTTTTTTTCGTTGTTTTTTTTCGTTTTTAGTCACTTGTAGTCGTTTTTTATCTTTTTTTTATTTTTTTGTCATTTTTAATCGTTTTGAAATCTTTTTTTTTCGTTTTTTGTTTATTTTAGTCTTTTTGTCGTTTTTAGTCGTTTTTGATCATTTTAAAATCTGCTTTTTCGTTTTTTGTCGTTTTTGATTGTTTCTGTCGTTTTTTATTGTTTCTATCGTTTTTTGTTCATTTTGTCATTTTTGGTCTTTTCTTTATCATTTTTAGTCATTTTTGTCGTTTTTGGTCATTTTTAGTCGTTTTTGATCTTTTTTAATCGTTTTTATTTTATTTTTTGTCGTTTTTGATCTTCTTCTTTTTTTTTCTTTCTGTCGTTTTGGTCGATTTTTTTCGTTTTTTGCCCTTTTTTCGTTTTTGATCTTTTTCCTTTTAGGTCGTTTTTTGGTCATTTTTGATCTTTTTTTTCGTTTTTAGCCTTTTTTTCGTTTTCTTTGTCATTTTTTCGTTTTTGATCTTTTTTTCGTTTTTAGTCGTATTTTCCTTTTTGGTTTTTTCCCCCCCATTTTTGGTTCTTTTTCCGGGTTTATTCATTTTTTTATAGTTTTTAGTTTTTTCTTCGTTTTGTCGCTATTTTTTTTCGTTTTTTTTGTTGGTGTATTTTTTTTTTTTTTTGCTTTTTGGTTTTTTTTTTCCTTTTTTATTTTCTTCCTGGAAATATTTATATAGTCACCAAACATAGAAAATATAGTTTTTCAGATAATTTAATTACTTGGAATTTGATTTCAGGGAATATAGAATTCTCGGCTATATAGTATACCGCGTACCAAACGCCCCCTAGTAAAATGTTCGCATTCGTATTAACATTCACAAAAAAGTTTTCGGTGACAAAAAGTTCTTTATTTCTTTTGCAAATAAAAGGAAGTTACAAGACAAGCTTTTTAAGCCATACAAAAAAAAGACTATTACAAGCTCTAAGAGTCTCCGGAGTTTGCACAGAGTTCGTTGATTCTTCTCCTTAAAGACTCTATCTCAGACTGTCGCCTTGCTTCTGTCCGGCATTCAGCTTCTTCTTGGCAAGCAGTTTCATCCTTAAAGAGTGTAAGTTCAATGTGCTCCCTCTCCAACTCAGACAAGTTGTACGTCCAATCGGCTGGAGGCCATCACAGCTTCATTTGCCTTGTCGATGAAAGTCTTCTGCTCTGTCGCAGTCCTGTGCAGATCAGACTCCAATTTTGCATAGGTCTGAAGCTTCTTGATCTGCTCAGTGATTTCAGCTATCTGGTTCGTCACATTATCTTGTATCACGACACGATTCAACCCAGCAGCGTTGAGCCGTTCGTACTCATCAGTTAAAGCGTTGATATCACGGTTGAGGATATACTTCTTGTAAATGGATTCCTCCTTCAAAACCACAACAGTCAGTTTGGCATGTTCATCTAAGACCACAACTGTAATGTTTCGTCGTTGTGCTAGTCCAAGCTCGATCACGTGCTGTCCTAGCTCCTCCAAGATCAACTTGAGTTCCACGGCCATCGATTCATGGCCCAAAAAATTCTCGAGCGCTTCAATTTGATGCGAAGCGGGCTTCTGGATCCTAGCGAACAACACATTCTTTTTAATAACTCCCGAGATCCCTTGCCTTAATATGGCATAGAAAGCATGTACGGAGATTCTTGCCATTTCGTCCATCTCGGCAAGCGTTGACGGCATTATTGGTGTCAGAGCTGCGGGAGCCCCGACTGGTAAAGAAGTTGGTGGAGGAGCCACAACTGAAGAAGCAGTTGTCATAAGAAAAATTGTTGTTAGTTAATGGAGCTTGAAAACGAAAAGTTCAATTTTTCGTAAGAAAAATATTATCGCGTTCACACGTATGCGACGCCTTGATATGCGTGATATGCGACGGCCATGCATCAAACAGACGCCTCGATTCTCGTGTTCATGCGCCGTCATCGCTTCAGGATTTCAAAAGATCTCTGTGTGTACAGAAATCAAGGAAGATCACAGAGATCTGACAGTCTGGCAATCCTATGCGCTCACGTTCTGTGCGCCAAAAGTCCAGTCAGCAATATGGGCCAATGTTCTTCATGCGCGAAGTTAATTTCTTCTCTCATCTTTCAAATATTTTGAATGTCTAAGTTTAGAAAACTTTGAAGGGGGTTTTAGAAGCATGAAAAAATTTAGGTCCATGTGCATGGTGGGTATGCGCGGGAGCTACTTTTCAACAGTCTGGATCAATGAAGCCAACACTATGCGCACAACCGTATGCATGTTGAAGGTCGAAGACAGTGAACTTTGCTATTTTATGAAGAAGCCTACGCGCTAGAAGATATGCGGGGAGGTCTATGCGTTAAAGATATTGATTCTCGGGCAAAGACAGAGTAAGCTTCGGTACTATGCGGCAAAAGCATATACGCATACAGCCCAGTCGCATAAGCCTGTTTGATAGTTTGATAGTGCGTTAAAAGACGCTCCTCTACGTAACACGTGCAGATGACGGTTACGCATAAACGTCATCGCTTATGTCAGCGTAATCATGACAATTTGTTTGTATGCAGCAGAGCAATGCCACGTGGCACCATGCGCGATCCACTGCGTGATTGTTCGCTCGAACCATGTACACAAGGATATATGAGTATAAAAATCTTTGAAGTTATATCTCCTCATCATGCGCATCTAACAGTGACAGTTACGAATGCGAGGAAATTATGTGCATTTAATGTGCATATTAATGCACATACGTTCATATGTGTATTTAATGCACATACGTTTTAAATGACAACAGCCTTATCAATGTGGGATTTTGAATCGTTATAATGCATGTCACGTGTTGGGTAGACCGTGATGCGCGCATACGATCAGATTCACTTTATACGTTGGAGTTATTACATAACCTTATGAGCAGGCAATTCTTATACGCGTGGAGCAGAAAACAGTGACTTTTTAGGTCCTATGCGCGCATAGTCGTTACGATGAGAATGGCTATAAATAGCAGGAACATGTGCTTCCCAAACTTTCGAAAGTAGAGTGCTTTTGAGCCTACTTGCTTTCCAAATCTGTCAGTAAGCCAAACTTAACAAGTTTCCTCTCCAATCCTTGTGTCTGGATCGTCAACGGAGTAAAGAAAACAGTTGTACGACTTGATCTCCACCGCCACACTTTTCCAGAAATCTTTTGTATTTAGAATTCCAGTGTCTAGGATTCTTTGTATTATTTGTTAAAAATGCAATAAAGTAGTACACTTTTTTGTAATGAAAATATGAATAATCGTCAAATATTTTTACCATGATCTATTCTATATATTCCGTGTTTTAGATACTAGAATCAATATCTAACAAGGTAGAATCAACTTGATACAGATGGCATGCTTGTTCTTGTGTTATCAAGAGGATCAATATAGCAAGTCATTCCAGAAATACTGAAACTTGGAACAAAGTTTGGAGGTAGAAGGGAGCGGCCAAAGTAAATGAGTCCTGCTTATTTTTAGTATATGTTAAGGTACCTCTATGTTCTCACAAATGCACTCATTTATTATTATATCCGTTATCCTACTGCTAGTTTGCCACCCATACATGTTAGCAGTCTCCTTTTAGCAATAGCTTTTCTTACCAACATTGAAGATTTCGTAACTTCATAATTATCTAGTCACGTAGTACTTCAATCGCATGCCTCCACTTCAACAATCTGGCTTTAATACTGTGGACAATATCCTCCGCTTAATCTTACTTTCATGATTAATGATGGCATTCCTGCCAATCAATGCGGGTTATTCTCTGTATTACATTTTCCTCCTAGTAACTATGAATCACTGGAAATCTGACTTATACTTCATGTTTCTACTTATATAGTATATTTCACTTCCTTCTAGCAGATTGGTTATAGCAAAAAAATAAAATGGGACTTTCCAGGGATTATCTCTAGCCACTTTTATGCTTTGCATATGTAATATAATAAGAATTTCTAGAATGTCTTCAACTTACTGCATCTCCAAAGAATTCTAAGCAATATGATTGTTCTGAAGCTAACTGATAAACAAGATAGTAGGAAGAATTTGTAACTGTAGCATACATCATAGATTGATCTGTTAGATCCAAAAGCAGGCAAAAGATTTGAAGCCTTAATATTACAAGCATGTATCGAGTAGTCATCAGCTACATAAACATAATTTTTTGAATGCTACATTGAGTAAGAACATAACCTCAGGAGATATGGCTTGATGAATAAGGTGGGCATTATTGTGAAGAAAATCTAGAGATTCTGAAACTTGGAGAAGCCCATGTTTGACCTCCAATAGCCCCATTTCCTGCATTACATATCAAGGTGTCACACCAATTGAAAAAAAAAAAAATGAGATGCCTGAATTGCAGTATCATATATTACTACAGGTCAACAGAGATAATTAGCAGTAAGGGTTGTGCAAAAAACGGATTTGTAACCTAAACTGACACAAACTGACCCACATTGTCGGTTTTAAATATAACAGGTCAGGATTCGGTTTTAGGAATAGAGAAAAATGTTTATTCCGTTCGACTTACGGGTTTGGGATTCGATTTCTGACCCGAACCGAAAACCAAAATCATTCAGTGCTTTTACAAATTTACCCTTCCCTGATGCCTCCATATATATATATATATATATATATATATATATATATATATACCCAGAAGAAAATCTAGAGATTCTGAAACTTGGAGAAGCCCATGTTTGACCTACAACAGCCCCATTTCTTGCATTACATATCAAGGTGTCACACCAATTGAAAAAAAAAATGAGATGCCTGAATTGCAGTATCATATATTACTACAGGTCAACAGAGATAATTAGCAGTAGAGTTGTGCAAAAAAAACCGGATTTGGAACCTAAACTGACCTGAACCGACCCAAATTAACAATTTTGGTCGGTTTTAAATATAACGGGTCGGGAATCGGTTTTAGGAATAGAGAAAAATGGTTATTCGGTTCAAATTATGGGTTTGGGATTCGATTTCTGACCCGAACTGAAAACCAAAATCATTCAGTGCTTTTACAAATTTACCCCTCCCTGATCCCTCCATATATATACCCAAAAGAAAAAAGTCTAGCCAAAAACATTCTCTCTTCTCCATTTTTTGTGCCGCTAGAGTCTCTTTCTTTCCACTCTGAGCTCTCTCCACTTCTCTGATCTCTCTCAAAAAAAACCTAGCCCTAAACAGACTCAAATCTCTGTGTTCCCTCTCATGAGTCTCTCCAACCTACACGAAGGTTGTCGCTCTGCCTCCCTCTCTCATCCCGAAGCCGTCCAAGAACAACACGCCCTGGTTCGAGAAGTTCCCTATGGCTACGACGACTACATGAAGCGCGTCGTCGACACCATTAACAAGTTTGAGGAACAAACAATTGGGGCAGTTCAGAACTTCAGTCTCAAAATTTGTGTAGTTTGATCAACAACAACATTAATTCTTTTGAGCTCGTCTCATTCTTAATTGTGCTTTTGAACGCCCTTTAAGATTTGATTTGTTTTGACATTTTGAGAGTTCAGAGCAGCTCTGAAAATTGAGACAATTCAGAGCAGCTCTTAGATTGAATCATCATCCAACAAAACATTGCCAAGAGTGAGGAAGTAGAAGAGAGGGGTCAAGGAGATTATGCTCGGCACCATATACTTCTAATTAATTGCTTCTTTCTTTCTTTGTTGTTTGTATTCTTCTTTGGAGTCTCTCTGTGATTTCCCTAATTTTGTTACTAAATGAAACAATATAGTCGCTTTTTTCCTTCTTTTTTCACTCACGACTTTTAAGTAGATCTTGTTAATTATCAACATATTATACTATAAAGATTTGATTTGTTTTGACATTTTGAGAATCATGAATGATTTGGTGAGGACTATTGGCTTTTAAGCATATGCATTTATATGTATAGGGAGGAGGAAACAATCTAATGTCATCTTCTTCCGCTTCTTCAGTACTGCATATTTATTTGACCTTGACCATTAAAAACCAGGGCTGTTCCTGACCCAAGGCAGACCCGACAACCGCCTAGGGCCCAAAATTTTGAGGAACACAAAAAAAATAGAATTCTTATATATATATATATATATATATATATATATATATATATATATATATATATAACCTTTGGTAGTATTTTAAATATTAGTGTTCATACAATATAACATAGTGACTTATTTAGTATAATTGGTTTTTCACTTACACTTCCTATGTAAAAGGACACAGGTTCGAGACCTAGTGGTGGTGTTGGCTTATCTTTTTTTTCTTAATAACTTTTCAGTTTTTTTATGTATAATATATATTTTTTAGGAGGGACACCATTTTAATTCTTGTTCAGGGCACCCAAAAACTCTGAACCGGCGCTGTTAAAAATCAAGGCCCACTGAAACCGAAAAATCGAAGCGAACCAATTCGGTTCGGTTTTATTCGGTTTTCTAATTGGTCGGTTCGGTTTTATTTTTGTTTGAAATTTTTTAGATTTGGTTGGACCGAACCGTCCATTTGCTCACCCCTAATTAGGGGTTTGTACGATTATCTCGTAGAATGGCATAATTCAGAGCACAATAAAAAATAGCTTGTAAACATAAACAAGGACAACTAAACCTCAACAGTACTTAAACGTAAATGTTACCATTGTTCTACTTTGCACATGACATGAAAGGGAAACAACAAGATTCGGACACTGCGACACGGATTTGACACCTCTTTTAGTGTTTACTAGTGTAATCTTAAGTTCGATACGTGTTCGATACTATGTGACACAGGCATGTATTTTTGGAGTGTACGTGCTCCTAGCCACTGTTGAACCACAGGGCGTGGTGTTTTTGGTTCCAAGGATGACACTCTCTGCCATCTTGACAGGAATAAGTAGCTAAATTAAATAGTTGGGAAGACTACAAGAACACTTTGCTAGATTAGGTGCTAAGGCCTCCAGCCCATCAAGCCGGTGCAGCGCTCAAAGTGCATTTGCATGTTAAGGAACAAGCTCATGTCTACGCCATGACCTAAATAAGTGCACAAGGAACTATACCTGTATGGCCCCCATGAAGAACGAACAGTCGAAAAACCGATCCACGCTACACTAGGAAACTACTGCAGTGCCCGCATATTCGTGTCAGTGCAACACAACTTCTATCACTAATATCAAATGCAGTTGATTTCCTTATAATGTGACGAGAGAGAGAGAGAGAGAGAGAGAGAGAGAGAGAGAGAGGAACGCACCATCCCTTTGAGCTCCTTGGGCACCTTACGCTGGCGAGGGGGTACTGTGTGGAGGGGCAGAGTAGAGGCGCCAGTGGGGGCCGTGGCCGCCAGAGCCGACCTGGTCGAGGAGGTCGTAGTCCTGGAGGGAGGGGCCGGTGACCTCCTGGACGGTGGTCTGGACCGTCTTCTCGATGTCCGCGGCGGTCTTGGCTAGCGCCTGGGTTAGGGTTTTCATGTTGAGGGACGTGGCCGATCGACCAGGGGAGAAATTTAGGGTTTGGATCTCTTTCCTCTTTTTTGCTCGTCGGGAAATTTTGGTAGGATGCTTTGTGGTGGAGGAGACGGTGGTTTCATGAGTTTGGTAGGGGGGATTTGGCTACTCAGCAGGTGTGTGGACTCACAAATGGATGATTTATTTAGATTAATTAGTAATTACTTAAAGCACTACAAAATTCGGAAACTGTCCAGATTTTTTTTTTATTACAAATTTATCACTAAAAATAAAATCCTCAGAGATTCGTGAGGTCGTGGCATGTTGGTTACGATGAAGGACTTCCGTAGAGATTGATACGATTCGAATTTTTTCTTTGGGAACTTAGTTCCTAATCCGATAAAAATAACATAGTTTCTAATATGATGAAAATAGCATATGTCATAATTTTTAACAGTTCTACCAATATACTGGACTGTCATAATTTTAACAGTCCTATCAATATACTGGACTGTCAAAAATTTTGACACTTCCAAAAAAAAATCTGCATCCAGTCAAGACTGTAAATTTTTTTTACAATCATGTATCTATTATGTAACGGACATTCTCTTAGTAAATTTTTTGACTAAAAAAATTGTAAATAAATAAAAACTCTAGATAGCTCCGAGTCAAAAAAAAAATAGGTGACTTTAGTAATACTCTTTATTTACTATCAACATGCAAATGGACATATTCGTATTTATATTTTCTCGTTTGTATAGTGGAGGAAGAATACACATTAGCGCTATAGAACTGAGCACTATAGAACTGGCACCAGTTTGATCCCTAAATGAAACATATGTTATTTCCATCTGCATTTTTTGGCCAAACTATAAACAGCCACATTTGTCATTTTTAAATTTGAAAATAATAATAAACGTTAATCTTTACCATTATTTGGTGTTTGACATTTGAAAAAAATTATTTTCGGAACCAAACTAGTCCTCAATGAATTTTTAATGATCTTACTAATTCAATGAAACTTATGAATAGGGATTGATCCGACTATACTAATTCAATTCAATGAAACTTCTGAATATGGGTGAGTTATATTAAAGAATTCAAAACAATAATAGAACGAAAAGGAATATTGATTTGTTGCTTTCACTGTGAAAAGTCCCCAAAAATATACCACATGTGAAAAATAACAATACAATATTTAGCCCAAATTTCTTGGGTCAACTATTTGAATCTTCTGCTCTGTTAAAAGGGCCACGGCAGTAAAAATTATTGGTGATATTTTATGTTTTAACATCTGATGGATCCATGAGAAGCACTCTTCTGTGTGAAAACAAAAAAAATATCATTTGATAAAATTTAAATCATATATATATATATATATATATATATATATATATATATATATATATATATATATGTGTGTGTGTGTCACGTTCTGATTATGTGGAATCGCTAGTCGTCCTCCGGGCGTGACGCCGTGCGGACCTAGGTTGCGCACCGCACAAAGCTTAGGTATTTTTGTATAGCGAGCACATATTCAGAGTACGCAGATAAATTGAAACACAAGTTGAAACATGAAAAAGTTCTCTTTATTAATAATGAACATCTATTACAAACTCTTGAACGAATCATAAGGTTGTCGCACGGGCTTACAAAAGTTGATACAAAATGAGATAGTTGTCATGTACATTACATCCTTTACTATAACTCAAATAAGGGACCTCCAGGCGGGATGATGGCTTTTCCTCTGAGCTGCATTGAGTTTAGTTTGCTAGCTCCTGGCTTCAAAATGCTTCAAAAGATGGCACGATCAGAACACGCCGACAGCTGGACTGGATTGGGCAGTGACTTCAGCTCCTCGCAGGATTTCCTTGGTGCGGGAAACATGTTTCAACGAGGATCAGTACATCGAAATGTACTGGTGAAGGCGAGCTAACACAACTATATCAATCAATACGTTGTTTATATATATATATATATATATATATATATATATGATTGAATAAATCAGTCTTGTTTATCCAGTTGAATAAATCAACTTTCTTATTATACGCTAGAATAAGAGAGATCGTCACTGCATCTCATTCTTCCATAGATTGACCTCGAATGCATCTTGGTATCCTCTTGTGAGCACCCTACCCGGTGGGGTCACCTCTGTGATCCGGAAGAGTGTCAACTCCGTAATTACCACTTCATTGATCTGAAAGATTGATAAGAAGTTGCATGTCCACAATGACAGACGGTATGGGTAATAGATTAGGTTTTCTTGTTCTCGGATCTACCCCTTCGTAGGCTTCTTTGTTTGAAAAAAATCTGTCATACATGGGTATATGTCCGAGAGTGAAGCATTTGTTGGTGGCATGAGTTGTTATGCGTCAATGGTACAATGTTGCAGCTTATGGGCGACCAACAGGCTTTTATGTGAAATGTGGTGCTCAGAAGTCAGGTGCAGGCTCCACAACCACTGCAGGTACTGTTTTCAAATCATTTCCTCTTGTTCCAGGTGATTGATTCGAACCCGTGCGAGTTGAGTGAAAAATCTCTTGACGGACTAGAAACCCGTTTCTATTAAGACCAAGACATCTTCCTTACCCCTAAACATTTACTCCTGTTTGGAAGAGGAATCAGATTCCGCATCTAAAATGAAAGAAGTGCATTATCAGATTGGAAGCACTTTATGAATTCGCAATGGGCCCTATCACCCAACAATGATGCATAACAAAAGAGAGCGAACACTCAACTGGCATGGTAATACAGTGCTTACCTTTACACCAAGAATTTGGAAGTCCGACCTAGCTAGTCAAAGGAGAAAAGAGTGAGAGGTGCCCCTGGCTTAGGCTAAGCGGTCTATTCATGCTCGTATATCCAAAAAAGAATTCGCTGAGGCCCGTAGTGCGTGCAGGAGATTCATAGACGGCACTAGAAGGAGAAAAAAGAAGTCAAAGTTGACTTAGTTGTTGATGCAGCCTTGTTATATATATATATATATATATATATATATATATATATATATATATATGATTAAATTTTGTCAATTTTTTTGTTTCGCAAAGGAGAGTGTTTGTGATATATATATATATATATATATATATATATATATATATATATATATATATATATATATTCTATTATATAATGTGGCTTCAAACGGGCTAAAAAGTGAGTTGTCTAAATCGTATGTTTATATATCATCAATTAATTATTTTAAAAAATTAATATTAATAAAAAATTATTGAAAAAATTATATATGTAGTAAGTAACACTATAGGAATTCGAACTAAACCAACCAGGGAGAATATCTCTCATCTTAGCCACATAAGTTGCAAGTGACTTTTGTTTATAATTAGATAATATTACGTAACTAATTGTTTTCAAGACTCTTTATGAAAAGTAGAAATATATCTATAATTAATTATAATTAAAATATAAGTAAATATATAATAAATTTTAATTAAATATAATATATATATAATAATTTTAAACTAAATATATTTAAATATTTAAATAATTTTATATTAATTTTAGAAGAAAAAAATTATTTTACGTAGAATTTACTCAGTATACATAATGATGATGAAAAGATGGTTAAGCTAGCTTTGGTTTAAGTATGCCAAGTTCTTAAAGATTCTTTAGAAGTTCTTAAAGATTCTTTAGCACCCAGAGTCATTACCAATGTTCTATTTGATTTATCATTTCATAATAGATGGTTAAATTATGTTTTGGTGCATTGTTGAGGGTTAGTTGAATTGAGAGTTAAGAGAGTTTGAGTGAAAAAAAAGTGAAGGAAAAAAAAACATGCTTGATTTGAGGGTAAAAATTTAGAAAGAAGAGTAATAGAGGATTAAGTAAAAATTTGTTTAACCCTCTTTTGTCCATTTTTTTAATCCCTAAATCGGAGGATTAACGAGGAAGAGGTAAGAAATTTTGTTTAAAAGCCATAAATACACTCCACTTCACTCTTTCCTCCACTCAAAACCTCAAATCCAAACAAGAGTTATTAAATACATCCCACTTAACTCTCCCTCCAATCCAAACAAGATTATATGAATTGACTATCCTCCCTCTCACTTAACCCCAACTTTTTTTTTCTCAATCCAGACACTTCTTAAAGTTCTTTGATCACCCAAGTCGCTTAGCAGTGTTCGCTTCATAAATGACATTTCATTGGTAGAGAAAGAAACAAGATTTGCACAAGTAAGCTACAAGTGGATCATGGCTGGCACACTCCGAAACTATAGTAGAATCATCTTGATACTAAAAGGCTAGAGTTCTTCAGAGCATGTCCTGAAACAGAGATAATACTTTAAATACAGTTCAAAAAACTCAAATAGTTCACGACGGTTCTAAATAACAAACGTTTAACTTCCCCAATGAAATCTCTCCCCTAACCTAATTTTTGCCCTGTCGTAGCTCTGGGCGGACAAAATCTGCATCCTGAGGAACTGAAATATCAACAGTCGGCCTTAGTTGAGCGCAAACTTCAATGGCGCCATGAACTGGATCAGACAAGAAGTTGCTGAGCAAATCCTGGTTGATGGGTGTGCTCTTGTCAACAGCCACAAGTGCCTGCTGTGTAAGAATGTAATCAAACCGCGGAGCCCATTTCCTCGACCCCATCTTGCAGTTGTGGAACAATTGTCAACCATGAATGAAACCCCACGAGCATGCATAAAAGGATTCAAAGAATCCACCGCCTCAATCAAACTCTCGTTAATGATTTCCGAGTATGAATGACCCTTCTTCCTCAGAACCTCAATCTGTAATTAGTAAAATAACAAGTTTTCAATAAATATTGAATAAAGATTTCAAGAGATTTAAGGTTGTTTTCTTCCAACCACAGTGGATTGTACATCTTCAACACGTTAGCAAATACCATAATCAAATTATTTGCTGCAACTTTTAGAAAACTGAACTTAATAATGAAATGAATAGATTAATGTATTTTATTATATCTAACACTGCTTGTGCAACCAAGCCAATGCTCTAAGGCAGCACTAAAGAACGAGTGAAGGTATACCTGAGCCATCATAAAGCCACATAAACCCCAGCAGTAAACGGATGCAAAGGTCCCAAATCCCTGCAGGCCGGGCAGCACAGAACTCGCTCGCCAACTTTCCACATCCGACTCTGATCAATTTTTCCCATTGGGAATGCAGGAAGCCCGTCCTTTTCCTGTAATGTAAAGGCATAATAATGTATCTTGCTTAATTTATTTGTCCTACATCTTCTCACTTTATTATTCGTTATATATCTGTGGCACATGATAATTGTAAATGTTTTAAAACAAGCCACTAGGGCAAGTAAACTGTAATGTGAGAGTAAATCAGATTTAAGAGCTTACATAAAACCGTCGTCCAGCCAAAACAACACTACGGATCTCATTTCCGCAGGCAACGTCTTCATAACATTCGTACAATATGTCCATGCAAGGGTAGTATGATGCACTATATGCCGCATCAAATTCTTTCTTACCCTCCTCAGACAAAGAGTTGTACACAGAGAGCATTCCCTAGAATTATAAAGCATTCCATTAACCCAGTGTTTGCTATGATAAACTTAAGTAGTCTATGAGTGCTCTCTCTTCTTTGATAAGACAAATAATTGATAAAATTACCTTTGTTGAAATGGTTCTTGATACAATTCCAGTTACACACTCAACAGTGTTCTTGTAAGCCAGCTCTTCGCTCATTCCGTTCTCAGTGTACCTTCTAAATAGGGCCTCCACAATTCCATGGACAGCACCAAGCAAAATGCCTAGATTCCAACCTATGAGTCAGACCTCAAGCAGTAAAACATATGAGAAACATATAGCATGTTATTGAGCTCACCACGCTCCCCAAAGATGTCACTCTTGTATTCCTGCTCCAAAGTAGTCGCAAATGTGAAGGGAGATCCCAAAGCAACTGACCATCCTAGAGCAACATCTGTAGCCCTACCATCAACGTCCTTGGCACAGAATATAGATGGTAAGATGTTGTTTGGTCCAACAGTTGCTAATCAAAGTAAAGAAATGAATGACCTTATTTTTTTATAAAGGCGCTGTCATGAGAAACAAGTTTCTAAGTATGAATACCCTAAAGGAAAGTCTGCAGAGTAATATTATACCTGGTGAACTGCAAAACTAGAATTGATGCCAGCACCATTAACCTCTTTGCCCTGCACATAAAGCCTCCTAACCGAGGGACCCATTCCCTTTGGACATACAGCAATCACACTGATGTTCTTGGGAAAATCAAGGCCATTGGATTGTAAATGACCAAGAAGAAAACCATGTGACAGACCGAGAATGCTGTTTGGTTTCATGTGAGAGAAAATCTTTTCGTAGTTGTCAGCCTGCAGGGCAGTATCAAAAGGTGCACAGTTCAACCAACGTTCCAGAAGTGCCATTATACTGGTAAATCATAATTAGTTTTGACATGTTCTACGATAGCATGGTCTTCAGACAAACAAAAAATGGAAATAGTTGGAACTAATGTTACATGGAAGAATAAAGGATTGTGAGCAGCATATAAATTCATTGCAAAGCATATGAAAATCTACTAATGATTCTAGAAGGTGTGCATAACGGTCAAGATAAAGATTTAACAAATCTACCAATTTGTATCCAGATAAACTAACCTGTGCCGCATCTGAAATCAATAGCAATAGAAGTCGCTGTCTGAGACAGTTTCCCATATATCGCCCAAGGTCCCATTCTCTTCGGTAAACCCAGCAGCCCGTGCTTCATTGAAGAAGAAGAACCTTTCCTCAGACCAATCTGCAAAAGAAGGCATAAAACAGGTTACTACAGTATCATACATATGCAAAAAAATAATATTGTAAAAATATGGGAAGGGAAAAGAATGTTATAGAATCTAGCTAGGCAACAAAGATCGATAAGCTCACCCCCAAATTATTGGGTTGGCTACATGATTACTTCTCCAAGTCTTCATGCAGCTCAATTAAGGAAATTTCCTCTATACATAACTGCATGATTTCTTTACCACCTCAATCCGGGTTCATTTTGGTTTTCCCCTAGTCCTTACAACTCCTTAAAAGTGTTCCTAATTCTCCCAAAAAGGGTGCATCCATCAGCACCACAGATCAATTATCATATGCAAAAAAGAGAAAGAACAGAGTTAAAAAGCTTTCGAGCCAATAAGGTTTTTATGATCATGTTTTATATAGACTAGAAATAATTCATGGAAAGCCAAATGGCTATAATAACCGAATTTCATGACAATTTGTTAATCGATAGGTGAGTCTTAGTAAATATCTGCATTAGACACATTTTTATTAAATTACCCTATCCTCTTTCTGGGAACCCCATATCATAAGCCTTTTATCCGTTGATCAAAACCATACATATATGTCAAGTCTATATCTTCCAGTGTGATAGTCTCAGTCTTAGTACGGAAATAGCTTCAATAGTCGATCTTCAACAATTGTCTTGTTATCCTCATTGCTCTACCTCTCCCAGAGTTTCATAGCGTGATCTGTAAGATTAATTTCCTTCGATAGTAGATAAAACTTTGTATTTATTAAGTGTTTCTCCTCCATTCATCAAGCATTTTCTGTCTTTATTATGTGATTTCTTTTAATTAGAAAGTCCGACGGCCACATAACCTCTTGTCTTTCAACACTTAATAAAGATCGTTAGATGTCCCCCAGGTCTTACAGCTACTGAAGAATTCAGATTTCTATTCAAATTAAAAAATAATGTTAACTGAGAAAAAACAAATTGTGAGCAGGATCAGTAGAGACTTCTTGGATTCTTGGGTATTTAATCCAAAGGACTCTGTAATAAAAAAAAACTGAGCGGCTAAAATCGTTTTTCCAAGGCAAAAATCTATGCAATTAAACTACATTACTCAAAACGGTTGAAATTCGCTTGGACTTGAATCCGTAAAAATGATTAGATATTTGATATCATTTTTATAGTTATTAAAAAATGAACTCCAACAAGTAATGACAAGCAGTGTTCAGAAAGGTGACCAACCAATGACCAATTGCCACCTTTGCCCGTGCCAGGAATTTTTTTTAGTGAGAAAATTAACTACCTAAACAAAACAAAAATAACAAT